>JBBCBC010000003.1:37145265-37745265 GCA_037126765.1 Stenogyne calaminthoides | reverse complement strand
TTACAATAAATTTTTATTCACCAGTTGCACCTGTAATTTTAACTCAACTTTGATCAAAGTCTACTCGATCATAGAAAAATAAACAAAATCACTGAAATATGCACTGAGTTTTGCTTTATTCATATGAAAAAAAAAATTAATTCATACCAAATAAAGCAATTTTAATTATATATTTATTTCTCAAAAAGATATAGAAAACAATTTGATTTTCAGGCTTAATTGATCCATAATTTATATTTCACCATTTCATTTCCTTATCGTTTGTTTTGAAAAATCTATCGATCAATTTTGATTTTTTTTTCTCTAGACTCTTTTTTGATCGAGATGCATAGATCTTGTTCATGGATTAACGAAGATGTGCTCCATTTGCCTCTACCGTTTCATGAGGCTCTTCCTTTTAGTGTATGGCATCGCTACTCCCTTTGGCTGCATCCACTAATTCAGAACTTAATTTGAATATTGGTAAATATTGCATATAAGTATTATAGGAGCCACCGATCGCTTAAACTCTACCCAACTTAATTTCGAATTTTTATAACAAAATTTTCTCCACTTTTTTTATTTATAGACAACAATTGTAAGTAAAGATATGTGATAGCAGTTCTCTATGATTCTTCCTCTCTCTCATAACGAATATTCTCTATTTCGTGTGTGTTTTGAAACACAACTAAAAAATAGAAGTGCTTTTTTTTTTTTTCAAAAGAAGTTTGGTCACACCAACTTTAAAAAAAAAAAAAAATACTTCTACACCCTTGAATTGCAAAACAGCCCCTTCACCACCTTCAAACGATGAAAATTCAAGTGAATGTACAATAAACATCAAGTAAATAAAACGCGGTATTCTAGTCCTCACAACCTCAAGTAAACAACAAAGAATTTTATCATCCCAAAATCATAGTGGGGACATTTTCAACATTATGTTTCTAGTCGCATAAACTTACAATGTACAAATGTTTTCTGTTTGATGCCAATTAACCAACGATTGGAGAATATGATGTTGATAAACATGAATGTACAAGGCATGTATGGAGGTAACAAGTGTGTAAGAAGCAAAACCAATCCATTCCATTTCCACCCCAACTCAACTGGACTATAAAACTGTACATTGTACTACTACAACCAAATGCATTTTTATATATATATATATATAGTCAACATACTAAGCAAAATTGCCTAACATCGAAAGTAACCCTTCTTTGCCATTAAAAATGGAAACCCAAAAGACGAAGAAAATAATCAAAATCCCATCACGCATGCAAATTAAAAGGATAGCATGCTTGCATAAAATTTCCAAAACACGGGTTTACACCTGATAGTGTGGAGAGCCCTTTTTGTCCTATCTTGTGAACTTCACGCCTCTCTTGCAAACACTAACCTTCATAGTCGTGATGCTTTTTCCTGATAATAAAAGCACTGACTCTGATACCCTAATGATCTCCGACTGCCCGGACCAGCTAGGACTCCAACATCAGATGTCCCTTAATCAAAGTGAGACTCTCGGGCAAGCAATGATCAAAAGGGACGGTCTGCCTCTAATCTCGTCAAATGATCAGGCTACTGGCTGTATCTCTTTTTCCAACAAGGATGTCCCCTTGAAGATGGTCAGCTGAAAGTCTCTTGTGTACTTCAGCATCTGCAAGACAAAATGCCCGATTAATATTCAGAAAAATGTTCAGAAAATCTTATCAAGCACTCTAGCAATCAGAATCACAAAACATGATAATAGTTGTGTTTGGATTGAGGGATTTGAAATGGAAAATGAGTGTCAATGATTTTTAATCCATTCTACATCCATAAATGTATTTGTTGTTGTGACTTTCAAATCTTGAAATGCTTCAATGCACAATAGGAACTCAATCAAGAATTTCCGTTCAATTCAGGCCAATATAACTGTTTGTGAAAACATCTCAATTACCAAATACATTAAAAAATTTGAACACAGTCGCAAAAACTATGATAGTAAATCACACATGGGACTATATAATCATTACAAGTTTGGAGACTTACTTGCTCATTGCTCGTTTTTCTGAAGCCTAGCTTATTCGTCCACATGGGTTCAGCTTCCACAGCAGCAGGGAGTACAAGGTGTTTCACACTCATGGATGACAGAAAGCACTCAATGCAAGAAAATAGAGCTTGAAAATAGCCCTACAAATCAGCAGTTGTTGGCATCAGTTAATCATTGTCATCACTGCTTGCTTTTAAGTATAAGTAAAAGCATTAAACAAAACATGCTAACAGAACACTTTGATGGTGTAATATAAGGATGGAAAATTCCTTGATGGTCTTCTCCATACGATATTACACCTGACCAATAGTTCAATTACTACACTCGTGTAGAAAACAGTATCGAAACTCTCACTATTGAGCAAGATCGAGGACCAAATTCCCAGCTTAAGGCAAAAAAAGGGGAAACAGGAAAACTTGTTTTTTGTTATCCGAGGTGTCAAAGACAAATTGGGTTCTCACCTTTCCTTGATTTTCTCTATTAGTAGCTACAAGAGGAAGTTCAGCAACATCTCTACCAAATATCCTGAGGAGAGCAGCTGACACAACAACAGACCTGCAATCATGAGGCAATTGAGATTGACATCTAACAGGAAATTGATCTTCAATAAATCGAAGCAAAAGAATAAACCAATTGAAGATGGAGAGAATATAAAGCGACTTACTTAACAAGTAAGACCACACAATGCATTCCACTGAACTCTTGCCCAGAAATGTTCCTTCTGCAAAAGCACAGAAAATGAAACGCTGTCTTTATTGTAATTCAATCATTATAGAGAATACCAATACACTAAAAATATCATCCTTAGTACAATAATCAGGTTTCACGTAATGATCTCAAGAAAAATTATTGATTTTATAACCACCTAAATCTTCACTGCCCTAAACTTGGTAGGAGGCTCAATATGGTGGCCTAATTTTCCCACAACTTAAGGCCACCATAATTGCAGTTCTAATGATGAGTTATTCAGTTCCTGACAAAAATTGACATTGACTAAGGCTGGTCTATGCAACCACCAATCTCCCGACAAACATAGAAACTGATGTGCTATAACATACCAATAGAAGAGAAATAACTCACCCGTAGACCATAACTGGGATTATATCCCGTCCAGATTTGGCAACAATAGGATCAAAGCGTTCCTTCAAAGACAATAGAAACTGAGTTAAGACTGCTCTCCAAGAATGACAGATTTCAATTAGAAACGGTATGCATGAGCCACCAAGCACAATGGCAGAAATTGTTATCTAACAGGCTGATATATATACATCTTTAACATCTATTCCAGTATCCAATTTAAACTTATTAGGCATCTCTGATGAATATTATATCAGAGCGCATTTAAAAAGTAAAATTCATAAAATGAGAACATTCTTCAATCACTGGCCTATATGTATAAGCCACGAGGGAAGAGATTGAACTTAATTTTTTCAGTTACGGTAAACACAGAATAAAACATGCCGCGTGTCTTTCAATGGATATCACTTCTCATGACTTTTCCTCAAGAGTCTTGACCAATAACTCGATCACAAAAGTAATAAATCAAGCTAAATACTTTGTCTGCAACCCCAGATAGTTATTTCATTTGCAAAAGTAATTAATAAAAGTCTAAAAGGCTATTTGGCTCAACAGAAACAAGTCCTAATATGTTCATTATATCAAAAGTTGCTTCAACAGAAAAAATAAAATAAATTAAAATAAGATGGCATATTTTCCACAACGCAAGATATTATTGTTCAATCTCTTCAATTTTCTCTATTCACCAAACATAATTAACTGGCATGGGCCTGGTATCATCAGTAGATATTTAAAAGTTACTTAAGTCACAAAGGTGAAAGCAGGAAAACAATGATCCACATCAGACACACCTCACAGCATAAATTAGAATAAAATAGCATCACTTTGAACACTTGATCTAAGAGCTTACACGAAAGATTGCTGCAGCTTGAGAAAGCAGCACTAGATGCTCAGGAAAGCGACTCTTTCCACTTAAAATGCACCATTGAATCTCATCCATAGACCCGTCGTTTAAACCTATAGTTGCCTGCTTCTTATATACCGCAGCTGTTGCTGCGGGTGGGATTACCTCAGGGCCACTGCAAGCCAAGTTCTGAAGTGCTTCGAAAATCTTATTGCATTCAATACAACAAAACCATTTATCCTCAGGAAGTTCCTGGAACCGTACATGAACATCCATTAATGATTAGTGATGAACTACCAAAAGCTCCAGCTATCATATATAGAACAACTCTTTTAGACTTACTTTCAGATCACACAACTCAGACTCACGTAGACAGCCAACATGATATTCCTTCTCGCACTAGACAACAAGATAAATAAAGCGTTAATATTATATTGATACACACTAAAAACAAGCAATGACTAAGAGAATCAGAACAAAGGTCCACAATAGAAAACAAATAAGGAAGTAATACTTGATCACAGATTATCACTGTACGGTCATCAAACTTCGCAGCACTAAAGTCCTGTGACCTACAAAACATAAGAAAAGAAAAATATATTATAGAATTACAGTTACATAAAAATAGATTAACAATCAGAACACGTGGATATGCTGAAGGATAAAAATATGGAGCCAATAAATGATTGATCAAATGGCAGTCAGCTAATAGGACAGATGTCAGAACTCAGAAGAGACATGTAACTTGGATCATCTTTTAGGCTTTTAGCATCTCTAATTCATCTGGAATAGATGCTTCACCAGAACATTAGGTTGCAGCATATTCGATTAGAATCATAATGACACACATCATTGTTCCTCATTATTATTCTGTACTCAATGACAACATCCTTAGAACTCATCTATCATCCATATTCTATTAGATTCATAATAATTCACATTACTGTGTCTCATTCTTATCTGTATAGAATCATCTGTCATCCATGTTACGAGAGCAAAATCCAGTTTCTTCCTTATCCACGAAAGCAGCAAAAGCACAAACCAGATTAGACTACCACTTCTAGCAACCAGTCTTTGCATAATTGGCAAGATATAAAGAAAATTATATATGACGTAACACAAAACAAGAATAAATGCAGGAAACTGCTCAAGGTTGGAAAAGAAGCATCACATTCCCATTTTGTGACTCCTCCCATAAAACAGAAAATGGCACGAACTAAGAGAAAATAGTACAGAAAAAGTCTCTATTAACTTGGTTAAAATGTTGGTATATTATAAAGATGATCAAAAACTGAAAGCTACTCATCCACTCCCAAGACAAATGCATTTTTTACAAAGAATTCACAATCTGGACCCGTAGAAACTAAACATAAATGAAAGAGATTATACAAACAGACTGACCTGCAGATAACACAGCCACCAGGCTCAAATTCCGGTGCCTTAACAACTCTCTTTAGCCTGATGATAATAGGTCTAGACTCCCCAGATGCTTTTCTACCAGGGCCAAATTTGTCTTTGCAGTGCGGACAGTGCCAATCATTGGCAGGGAGACAATTTAAACCTAAACAACCTGCAAGGATCTCAGCGTGAATCATAACTTGAAACTAACTTGCAAGCACATCACAGATCCCATGGGATTTAGTTGGAGAAACAAAGAAAGAACCGATCTACGGTTCACACAGTTGCATATTAAAGCATCTGTAAATATGTGTCAAAGTGATTGAACAACCCACAACCTTCACTCAAAACAAAAAAGATAAGAGTAGGTCCCAAATTTCTCCCTTGATTTATCATTACCTTGTTCATAAGAAAGGAATGATCAAGTAATTTACCTGCATGAAAAACTCGAGGGCATCCATTGCATATGATAAGTTCACCTCCATCTCCACATACAGCACACATATCGTCACTCGCACTGGATGGAAGATGTTGGCCGTTTGCCAACATCAAGGCTATATCATGAAGTGTCAATCCAGAGGATGTATAAATATTACGATAGCTGCGAAACAAAAATGAATCACATTTGGGAGAGTCAATATGTATTTAATGAACTTTCTAGTCTTGAAAGTTACTCACGGTTGTCGTTTAGCAGCCCATCCAGCATGAGCCTCAAACTGGGAAGGACTTATCTGTTTGGAATATAAAATAACAGCATGCATTAGACAGGTTTGTTGAGGCAGGAACCAGACGGACATATACTGCAAGTTCTTATAATAGACATCATGAAACAGAAGCTATAAGTTCACTGATACATGTACATACCTCACAGTTACAACAACTACAGACTATACCATTCCCCTGCTTGTAACCCCCAAGAATTCTCTGTGGAAAGACAAGATTGCCCAAAGTTATCTACTTGCCAACTGATACAAATGGGAATCTAAATAAACGAGCTGAAATACAACCTTCCCTTTAGAGTAATAAGCCAAACTGGTCCCATCTGGAAGTCCATTCGGCAGGAAAAGCAATTTATGCAAATCGTTGTCCCTATCACACATTAACCATTAATTGTAAGACCAAAGTTTAGACCCCAGACTAAACCAACAAAAAGCGGTGACCAAAAAAAACGAACAGATGGAAAATGAGAACACGCTTACCTTTTTTTGTTACCACCTTCCGCTGTTTTCTTATTTTCCCAGGATGAGCTAGAAAGTCTCGGCCTGCATAATAAATGTAATTAAGCAACCTGAAAAAATTCTCATATACAAGAGAGAGGGGGCGAGGATGAAGAGGAATTAATACTAACTTCTTGTTTGGACGCTTCTGCTCAACTGGAGCCTCTATGTAGCCTTGGGGATTGAAGGAAGTTATGTGAGGATACCGATATAAGTTAGTATAAGAGCTGTCTCCTGTGTAATGGCTGGTATCACTGAATTTATGACAGAAAGTTAGTAATAATATCATTGACAAATACAAAGATACAAGAAGCTCATCAGTTAGTTGATTAAAGTTTATGATTTTAAGAGATGCGTGTGTGTGATGCCTGTCAGCCTATAATATTACCTGGTGGGGAAGTGATACATGCTAAGTTGCTTGCTCTGGTATTCATTATCTGTGCAAGTAACAGCATGGCTATGTTGAAGACTTGCTGCAACAATTCAATAAAAAATGTCAGAACCTATTCATTTTTCCAAAACACACGCAATCAATATAATATAGCCCCAAAATACCCAACACAAAAACAAAACAAACACAAGCATAGCCTAATTTTTTGCATACGCTGAAGAATTCTCATTATCCTTCAAATCTAAAACTCTGTTCTCCCAATTAAGTATTTTTGTCAGCACTCTGCATGAAAAAGGAAAAGGTGGTTGGCTCACATACCTGAGAACACCAGTAATTTGATTGTATTTCCAATATATCATTAACAAGTTGCTTAAGAAATCTACTTGATGAGCAATGATGAAGGAGAACAAAAGTAAATTTCTTTACAAGGCAAATTAAAAAATCTATCACGGGAGATCTGCCTGAGTTAGTTTTAAAGTTAGTCAATCTTATGTGAGATTTATTTTAATACTTCAATAATCCTCTTTCTAAATTATTATTTGATATAAGATCATCTTATTCAATCAGTTCAGACGAGAACCCTCAGGCTTCACTTGTGCCTCAGAGCCTATTCAGTTACCTATCTAATGTCCAGAGATTTGCAGGTGAGGTTGCAAAAACACTGCCTGGAAATGCTAAACAAGAGTAACTCTGAAAATATAATCTTTCAATCTCATAGAAAGAAACTCATTCTTGTATCCAATACACTCAATTCTAGTACAACCTTGACAGAGAAGGTAACAAAATCGGCATATTACCTTTCCAAGCCTGAAAGTTCTCCTCATTGACAGACGAACCTGCCACAGCTCTTATCACATCATCTATTGTGCTGAGAGGAGCAGATCTCAGTTCTTCAACTATGCTATAAATAGGTTTCCCATTCTCCAAATATATGTGGTTATTTGGATGACTAGTCTTGCTACCAGCGTGGACCTCGAATTCATATGCACTAAGCACCTGCTTAAACAAATATACGTCACAATAATACCGAACATCAGACTTTGTGAACAACTCAACTTACAACACAACTTACTCTGGTGAAGCTGCAGTTACAACAGCCGCAAGAGTACCCAGAACCGGTGATGATCCCTGGGAGCTCTTTCTGGCAATCATTCAAAACCCAAAGTCAGAGTCAAACTTAAATGATTAAACATCATATCAGCAATAACTCACAAGCACAACTATATGAAGTACATACCACGCCTGGCAGTGTGATATACTTAACTCTGGCTCCTTCTAGAATTCCAGTGGACAAAAGCTTTTTAACATTTGTAGGGTAATTATCTAGTATTATTTTCTTAGACATCTTCAGTTCCATGTTGGGTGCATAAGACGAAGAAGGACTTCTTGTGTCATGACATTCTCCTCCATCCATGCTTGAGTTCACTTTTTTTGCATTACCCAACGAATTCGAGTCACAAATAGGAAATCCACTATTAGCTAAACTGTCATCAGCAGGCGCAGATAATTGGTTATCATGGAAGTCCTCATGAAATTTGTCATCAGCCAAGGGCTTATCAGAAACCAACAGGCCGGTGTCATAATCTTGCTTTCGCTTGCTAAACTTAAACGTGATCTTCCTAATACCAGTGGGCCTAACATGCTTTGGAATTTCAATCACCACACAAGCCGTGGAGACAGGTCCTAATTTGCATTTACTTTGCTCTTCCTCGCAGAAACTTCCATCAACAAATGAATTCCAGGAACAAACGGATGTAATCTCCCCACAACCACCTCGTTCACTACCAAGCACGTCGATCGGCTGGCTGCTGATGGTCAAACTTGAGGTAACATGCTTAGGTGACAGATTTGGATTTGAAACTTCAGAGTGCATATCATCATTGGTTGGCTCTTTCACCTGATCTTTATGACAAGTATCCAAATCAATTTCATTTTTTACGTCTTTCACCTCGTTGCTATTAGAATATTGGTTAGAGTTGCCATTGTAAAACAATTTTGTTGCATGATTCACTGGGCAAGGTTCAACTTCACTGTCATTTAGTACTTCGTTTGGCTCTACTTCTGGATCATTCTGTGCCTTTACCAAGCTTTCCAAGCAATGCTTTTCAGATACTTCAATTTTCTGAATACCAGAAAAGGGTTCTGCCACAGCACCACCCGAACCTTCCTTTGCACAAGGTACAGTACAAGGTTCCAATTCAGTATGATCCATTGCTTCTTTCAACTGAATGTCTGAACTAGATTTTGATTCAGTAGCATCCACAACATCATTCACGTGTCGTTCTAGCTGAGGCTGCTCAGTGTTATTTGTCACACCATCAGCAGAACACTTCATTCCCGTCTTATCCAATACTCCTTCAATTACATTTAATTGCGTATGAAACTCAGACGCATTTGCACAACCACTCATAGCCTCAGTTGCTCCATGAGGTAGCATCTCAATATCATTGCATGGTTCCTTTGCTCCCTCTTCCTCCAATGGCTCTGTTTCAGCATCATCTTTCACCAAATTCTGGCCACTCCTTGACTCAATGCTCAATCCACTGTCCGTTTCCGTCATACTGTAGTGCAAAAATTCAACCCAAGAACCCCTTCAACCTCCCCCATCCACAAACCTACACACAACGAAGAATTTAATAACCAAAACACAATTTCATTCACAGCCTACACAACCAATTCAAACACAAAAAGAATAAGAAGAGGAGGAAAAGGTAAAGAGAAATGGAAAAGCAATATGAAACAAATTAAGCTCCAGCTTCACTCACAATCAGCACAAATTACTGGCTCCAATAATACAGTACAAAACATGCAAAAAATCAGTTCCATGACGTAATTGACGTCACATAAAAGCTCATATTATCCAAATTAAAACCCCACAAGTGCAGGAAAATCCACCAATTTATAATCCATTCTTCCAATACTCTGAATTCAAAACTGTGAACTGTGTTTACAGAAATACACGTATATACCCACCTCCTCAATCCAAGAAATCCAGAAATCGAATTGAAATCCAATCCGTCATCTGAAAAAAATCCGTCAGATCTAATAGCTACGCCAAATGTTCACGTAAGACCTCAATTTTTGTGCGCAATTACAAGTATAATATTCCAGGAATTACAGATCTAAGGGCAGAACGAAAAGAGAAGACGATAGAATCAAATTAGGGTTTTGGAGCTGGTGGAAATTTTCGGTTGAAAAAGGAGCGGCAACGAGAGAAACTGAAAAGTTGGATTCGCGGAATAGAGTATTGTATTAGCAGTTGAAGCTTATTGATTTTTATTTACTAAAATAAAAACAGCTTTTCTTGTTTTTTAAGTTTATAAGACGAAAAGTCGGTGTTAATTTAGAAGCAACCAGAACAAAGTTGGGGCTAATTTGTAGATAAGGGTAAGAATAGACCTCTTTTTAAAAAAAAAAATTATATTAATAAAATATTTTCTAAATAATAATGTATAGTCCAACTTTAAAAGGGTAATTTTAGTAAAACTTTCTTTTTTAGAATTCTATAAAATTCTTTAAACGCGTGATTCGCATTTATTCGACTGCCGTATTCATCAATTCTGATATTTTTTTTAAAATGTTTTAGTAATTTACTATTTACAACTGGATATTTTTTGTAAACGCGTAATTTGAATTTATTCAGTTGATGTACCCACCAATCCTAGTATATTTGAAGAGACATTTTTTGTGAATTATGAGTATAATTCTTGAGTATCTTTTAAGGGATATACTAATAATTTATTATTTATAGCTATATATGTTGTGCACGTATAATTTGAGTTTATTCCACCAACTCTAGCATATTTGAAGAGACATTGTTGGTAAATTATGAGTATTATATCTTCAAATACATAATTTTTAAATTTGACAAATTTAATATAAATTAACTAAGTAAAAAATAAATGTATAAAACTAGTTCCTAGTGGAATGTGCCGAATTCCCCCAACGTAGGTTATATTCAAGTCTATTATTCAATTTTTGATTTAATCGATGATAGAACATTATAAATATAATATTCAAATAAAGAATTTGTCCAAATAAAGCTTAAAATTTTGTTTGTTTGTTTTCCTTTTTCTTGTGAAGACGATTCCACGTTCTTGTTTCCATGTGCCACGTGGTGGGTTATGAGCTTTGAGATGAGTTGTAGATAGACGTGATTGAACATCCCATCAGTATGTTTACCTCAATTTTTACACTTTCAGCCAAAAACTAGTACTCCAGCTTACTTCATTCAATTTACCAATCAATGTCACCATAAATGACACGTAATTTAGATAGATATTATGTATGGTAAAATATAATGCATAGGACCCGAGTTAGTGCAACATTTGACAAATTAATTAAGAATAAACAATCTAAATATATTTTTGAGTGGATTATGTGCATTGAACACTTTATTTGTATGTCAAGTGTGGATAAAGTGGTTAGAGTTTCATCACCTAAGAACTTGAGGTCTTGGGTCGAAACACGGAGAGAGAATATTTATTCTATCTTGTGGAGGTGGTGATACCCCTCTTGTTGGGTTGTGATTTCGTTTGCGATGCGGTTATGATTCCGAATTGCGATTTAATTGGTCACCCTCTTGTAGTGATTAATGGTTAGGACTACAAATGAGATGAAATGATGTTGTCGTGTGTTAAATTAGTAGAAGGAATTATTGTAATTGATTATGTTAGGAAACTATTGTAATCATTGATTTCAAAACCGGACCGGACCGGACCTGTCGGTTCGACCGGTTGAACCGGGAACCGGAACCGAAACCGGTCCGGACACCCTCTAAGAATCGGTTTATAGGTTAAACCGGTCAAGACCGATTTTTTTTTAAATTTTAAACTTTTTTTTAAATTTTAAACTATTAATTATTTAGGCAAAAAAAAATATTTTAATATCAATCAAGTTTTAACTAATTTTTCTTGTAAGTAAGGATTTAGACCCCCACTCATTTTATATTACTCAATATCGCATATTTTTAGTACTTATTCGATGTGAGATAGGAGGTTTATGTAGAATTTAGATCCACCTTCACTCCTTTTTATATTACTCCATCTCACATCTTTATTAATACTTATTCAATGTGGGATGAGAGATCCATAAAGTTCACATACTCTCTCTTTTATATTACTCAATCTCACATCTTTTTTAATACTTATTCGATGTGGGATAGGGAATCCATAAAATCTACTTCCTCTCCCTTTTATATAACTTCATTTTACATTTCTTCTAATACTTATTCAATGTTGGACAAATATTTTCCCCTTTTTATATATATATATTTTTTTCACATTTCATCTAATACTTATTGTCTTATTCAATGTGGGACAAAATCTCTTTCTAAAAAAACCTAACATGTTTATATTATTTTTATGATTCAAGTTTGATTAATTAAATTTAAATATTAATATTATAAGTCCATTGATGAATTAGTCATTTTAAAAAATAGTAAAATATAAAAAATATTAAAAAATAGACATAAATCATTTAAACGGTTGAACCGATCCGACCGGTGATCTATCCGATTCGATCATTGGTTCGGTTATGAAAACACTGATTATAATTGATTGTCTTTTAAAAAACACTTCATTTGTATTATAAAAACACATAATTTATTATACTAAAACGTGCAACATGTATTATAAAAACACATAATTTATTATACTAAAACGTGCAACATGCATGTGTCCATAATTCAAATGGCATGTTTCAAAGTAATAAATTATATATTTTTAAAATATATTATAAAGTGCACAAACACCTGATGCATAAAAGACCTAGTCATTCACATAAATCTTATACAATTTTAATAATTTAATTAAAAAATTAAAAAACAATTCAAATACCAACAGCTCCATACATAAATTATAATAGTGAATTCAAAAAAAAAAATTAAGTGTTATATTATCAATTTAAGCTACGTTAGATAATAACACTTAATTGAAATAACATATCTAACTCAACTGACAAGATTAAAAGCACTTATTTTAAAAATTGTTCTCAACTTTTTAAAAGGTACTTTTAAAGGGTTGGTAGAATTTGTAAGCACACCCTTAATAACACCCTTAATAACATGACCATTTAAAATTTTAGTCTTAAAAATTTATTAAAAAAAAAAAATTAAAAATAATAACCCTCACCCACACTTTCCGCACTGAATTCGCATATCCCAGGTTTCGAAATCGAGCATCCTAATTATTTTATAAAAATTTATTCAAAAATTCACCATGTGAATGTCTCATACATGTCTCATGTGAATCTGAGCATGTCTCAGTACATGTCTCATGTGAATCTGATGCAAAATCGCACATGAACCCTACACATACCTAATTCAAAATTGTGGTACTTTTAGAAGATTCAATCCATCAAGATTACTACAAAAATGTTAATGAGACACACTTGCATCAGAATGTCACACAGTAAGACGGGTATAACATGGACATTGACACTTTAATACTTTAGGAGGGGTGAGTGTAATTAGTACTAGGTCGTGATCCATCTCATGCATCATGATTTCATATGAGTTTTTGTCAATGTAATTTAACAACAAAAAGTTTTCATACATTTTATGCACCCTAATAACACTTCAAATCATATCAACAAGCCACAAGAATTCAATTTTTGCTAGAAATTTGAAAAATATCATAATATATACATTGCAAGAACCAAAGTGCAGCGAAGCCTTGTTTCCTTTTAATCCTCTAATAATAATTACATTCATGGTACTCATTCAAATTAATGGACCAACAATCTTGTTAATATTTGATCAAGTTTTAAATGACAAACGTCACATAGCAAATCATCATTAAAAGTGTTTATAGCAAAATTATTTATGTTTTTCGGAAATTTAACACTTATTTTCACATCCTATATATTACTGTCTACTGTAACATACAACATGCATGCAAAATGCTAAACAAAACAACAAACCCAACGCACTCAAAATACACAATACACACAACAAATAAATTATCTAGAGACGAGCATATGATGATAATAGCGAAATAGAGAAAACAAATTAAAATTACTAAACACTCGATCAAATTTCCAGCAAAATCAGAGAAAATGACAAAAAAAACCCGGGGTTGAACTGACACACACGGACTCACGCACTAGGTGCAGCGTCCTTAACTTTACTCTGCAACCCACCGTACTCCCTCGCGTAATCCTTCACGTGACCCGCCGTATCCGCGAGTCGGGTTCGGGTGTAATCGAACCGGTCCGACCCGGGCGGGTGGAACCCCCTGAAATACCGGTAAATCCACGACGCCGCCGCCGCCGCCGCCACGCCGAAGCCGAAGAAGGAGAGGAATCCGGCGACGGCGACGAAGACGAGGAAGCCGACGGGGATCCAGATCGGGCTGGAGATGAGAATCAGCGGCACGAATAAGATTAGGGCGAGGACGGCGCCGGTTAGGGTTAGGCCGGAGAGGAGGAGGAGGATCCCGCCGGAGATTACGAGGGTGGCGACGCCGACGAGGTGTGTGGAGTCCGGAGCGTGGTCGCGGATTTTGTGGAGGATGGAGGCGGTGGTGGTGGGTCGGGTTGTTGGAAATTGACGATCTGCCATTTTGGGGGAGAATGGTGTGTGAGGGGGGAGAGAGTGTGTTTTGATGATCGGAAAGGGTGTGATGACGCGTGTGGGGATGATTCCATGCAGGGTAACACGTGGGAGGGATGGAGGGGTTTTGGACTATATTTATTAGGTGATAAATTTTTCTCAAGAGTTGTATATTGTGAAACTAGTTTAATTGTGAATATTTTTTTAAGGGACTCTTTAATAGTATAAGTTACACAATTTAATAATATAAGTCACACTTTTTAGTAATATAAATCACACTTTTTAGTTATCATTATAATATATTTTGTTATATATAATATAAGTCACATCCTTCACTTTTATAAGTAATATTTTTTATAGTAAAAAATTACACTATTTTTAGTAATATAAATCACACTTTTTAATCAGTTTTACTGTGAAACTTGTTCACCTTATATTTTATTTTATAATTTGTTCACGGTGTGAAATTGGATATTGAATATGGAATTATTTATAATATAAAACTGATATTGTTATATTTATGAATTGATATGTTACTTTTTTATAAATTAATATTTGTGTAGTATTTAATGTTATAATATTAATTTATATGTAAATTATTGATGAAATTTGTTTATATTATAAAATTTATATCACTACATTTATTAATTAGTGATATCATTATATTTATAAATTAGTATTCTTCTGTCCCAAAATTGTTGGCACATTTATTGTTTATGTGTAGTTTAATATGAGAAATTATTTATTAATATAAATTATTTTTTTGTGGAGCTTAAATGATAAAGTAATGACATGTGGTGTAAATAAAAGAGAATAAAGTTGACTTTAATATTGAAAAAGTAATGACATTGTATGTAATATTGTAGATATTTTGAGGGTAGAGTTTAAAGTGATGTAGTTAATGTATTTTTTATTTTTATTTTTAGAAATGTGTCAAAGAATTCGGGACCAACTCTTTTGACGAATGTGCCAACAATTTCGAAACGGAGGAGGTATTAAATTAATATATATAACATTTAATGCAATAATATTAATAAATGAATAAATTTTTATAGTATAAAAATTTATACAATCACTTATATATATATTAAAGTTGACACATGTATCAAGAGTATTGGTTCTAGGCCACCCGAAATAACCAGTGTAATAATTTCGAAATTTAAATGCTAGTGGACACAAAACGTTACAAATTTCACTAGTTTGAATTAAAGTTGACAAATGTTGTTGATGGTTGGTTCTAAACCGGTAGAGATGATCATTGTAAAAGTTCCGATATTTGCAATGCTAGTTGACATAAATATTTTACATTTGGATTCACAAATCTAAAGCGACTGTAATTTTATCTCATAATCCACTAAATATGATTTTATCAATATACTAAAGTACCAAAAAAAATTATTTTTATTTTGAAAGAAAATGTAATTTCAGCTAGATATTAAAATCCAAAGTACGTAATTAATTGCAACAATATCCCAGCATGAAAAGATAATAATCTCTAACCCAACTTCTTCCCTATAAATTAACCCAACCAAATGTTGGGTTATGGAGCCTGAGTGAAACGGAATGCAGGGCAGCAGGAGCTTAGAGTTTTTGTTCGAGGTCGAAAGGTGTGCTCGGTTGAGCGCCCCTATCCAAAGCGCCATGAGGGCGCTCGAGCAATGTATGTGATCCAGCAGAACCGCCGACCAAGGGCCGAGGTCGAGCGGATTCCGGAGGCTCAGACGTGAGGCCCGGGCCATCTTTTAGGGTTTCGGCCAAGATGAGTCAAATCTAAGTTTTCTGTATAAATACCCCCGACTCCCCCATTGTATCTTGCACTACTTGCACTATCTTATACGATATAGTAGATCTCTCCTGGCTTGGTAGTGCCCCCAGACGTAGTCATTCCTGACGAACTGGGTAACCAAATTGTTTGTCTCTAAATTCCTAGTTCTATTATTTTCTCCATAATTGCTTGTTTAATTCCTAACAACTGGTATCAGAGCATCAGGCTCAAGGGATCTGGTGGGAGTAATTATGGTGGCTAAAGGGAAATCGCCTGTTGAGAAGCTTGATGGAACGGATTTCAAATTTGTCATTCGGTATGTGGCCGGGCACAACCACTGAACGTCTGAGAATGCACAAGGCGCTCGAGCAAGCTGGTTGGTCGAGCAGAATCGCTCGACCAAAGCCCCAGGTCGAGCGGGTTATGTAGGCTATTCGTTGAGTATGGGACGTTGCTTGGAGTAGGTGGTTGGTTCTTGCAAGATCAAGAAGGATGTTGACACGTGCATGAGATCGTGCGGGAATTGGTGGACGAAGAGCATTGAATCTGGGTGCGGGATGGGACGTGCCTGGGTTATGCTTTAGTCGGATCGATCTTGATCTGGAAGGACATTGCGGGATGGTGCTCGATTCTAGTGTGAATCCGAGAGAATCATTGAGGGGTGTATCCAGGATCGTGGTCGGAAATCAATGATGATCTAAGATGGGAGTTGTGGAACGTTGCTCGATCATATGGGATCGGAGATGGACGTTGAGGAGCGGAGCTTGGATCAAATTGATATGTGTGGGCCGAAGTAATGCAGGTTTGAGATGGATGTTGTGGGACGTTGCTTGGATCAAGTGTGGATCGGGTTTAACGTTGAGGACATTGCTTTCGGATCGAGGATTCTTGCTTAATGAGAGATGGGGAAGACGAAGTTACGTCTTGAGTCGATCTCGGTGGGAGATTGTTGGGATTGTTGGAGTCCGAGTTGCGGAATGAGTCCAGGGAAGACAAGACTTTCAGAATGAGTCCAGGGAGGACAAGACATTCGGAATGAGTCCAGGGAGGACAAGACGTTCGACCTAGTTGAGGTCGTGCACTTCCGCTCCAGTGTCAGTCTCCAGGTGGGAGATTATTGGGTTATGGAGCCTGAGTGAAACGGGATGCAGGGCGCAGGAGGCGCTCGACCAGCGTTCGAGGTCGAGCAGGTGTGCTCGGTCGAGCGCCCCCCTATCCAGCGCCATGGGGGCGCTCGAGCAATGTATGTGATCGAGCAGAACCGCTAGACCAAGGGCTGAGGTCGAGCGGTTCCGAGGCTTGTCTGTGGAGGCCAGTTTTCATCTTTTTAGGGTTTCGCCGGGATGGACCAAATCTAGGTTTTTTCAGATAAAACCCCCGACTCTCCCATTGTATCTTGCACTACTTGCACTATCTTATACGATATAGTAGATCCCTCCTAGCTTGGTAGTGCCCCCAGACGTAGTCATTCCTGACGAACTGGGTAACCAAATTGTTTGTCTCTAAATTCCTAGTTCTATTATTTTCTCCATAATTGCTTGTTTAATTCCTAACACCAAACACATCATTTTCACCACATTTCCAAACTGAAAATGTCTCAGAGGCCTAACCGTCACCAGCGGCGACCCTCACAGGGTTTTTTCGTCATTCCCGACAACCTTGCCGCTCCTCTCACGGAGGGGAGATTGCTCCTCAGCCGCCTGCTGCTCAAGCTCCTCCGCCGGAGAAAAACGGCGGCGGTGTTCACTTGCCGCCGCACAGGCCCCCCAAGCCCGCGGCGGAAATGCCGACCTCTGTTCGTTCCGAAAGTGGCTAGGCAAATAAATTACATATACACCGTTAAAATGTTGTGGAGTGTTTCTAAATGTTGCCTTTTTTTTGTTTATTTGATCGTTTTGCTTAGAAAATAAATGTAAGCTTCGTATATTCAGTAATAAATCAGAAACTTATCTCCGCATTTGTGAATTGTTGATTTGAATTTTTTGAAATATTGTGAATTCGGATTTATTCTTTGTTATGTTGTTCGAATTTTCGACAACAATAAAATAAAAAGTTAACTGCGGAAGTTTTCAATAAAAACATTTTGAATCTTGATAGTGGTGACCGTCTATTGCTTGTAAAATTATTTGTAGGTAATTTGGGGAAGAAAAATGTCTATAAAATTAGAAACCATTATAAGAAAGTTGTAGACAATCACACAATGTAATGATAAAATTATTTTAGTTGAAAATTCCGTAATTTTATTGAAAAATTTCGTATACAATTCTCTATTTTATGTTGAAAATTGGTTTGACCCAATTTTAAAAACGATGATCCATTTTTTGAAATAAAAATAAGTTGCAAATTAACTATGTTTCTAGTAGATTAATTTGATGTATTTATTTGCTCAAAATCAATTTCGAGAGAATGAGATATTAATACATAAAGTTGACAATTTATCATTAAATTGAAGAGGAAAAATGTGGGAAGGAAATGAGAATCCCATTTGTCCCATATAGAAAACTTGATAAGGAAAGTGATTCCTTATTAGTAGAGTACATGTGCTATGAAAAATTAATAATTGACTAAGTCTACATAGTGGTGTTATCTAACCCAAAATAATCTATTGACTGCATCCTCACGTCGTACTTAGTCGTATTGAACGTTTTAGAGGCACATTTGAACTTCAAAAAGCATTTAGGGCATAAAAAAAGTAAAGCATTCTTCGAAGGGCTCAGATTCGTTCTGTCCAAAAAGTCTTTCTTCAATTCGTAGTGCAACGATCGTGAAAGTTTTAAAATCGTTGCATTTTAATCTACACACACCTCATTTTTTCCTAACATTTTATTGTAATGTTCATTATATTAGATTTTTCAGTTGATCAATTGTAATAAATGTTGAAGCATCATTTCTAACTAAAATTGAAAAGATACTAAGTCATATTAACTTTTCATATTAGCTTATTATGTGGATGTGCTGATTGTATGCAGTGTTTTCATAATTGAACCGGTGACAAAATCAGATTAAACATTGATTTTTTCTAACTTTTTATTGTAATGTTCATTGTATTAGATTTTTATGTGGGTCATTTGTAATAAAAGTTGAAGAACGAAGAGTGAAAAGATACTCAGTCGTATTAACTTTTCATATTAGCTCATTGTGTAGATGTATTGATTGCCTGTAGTATTTTCATAACCGAATCGGCGGCCAAACTAAACTGAGCATTTTAACGGTTGGCGGTTCAATCATTAAAATGATCGTTGTCTATTTTTTTCAATATTTCCTATGTTATACTCCCTCCAACCTAATCTAGATTGATCATCCACTGTTTGGCTCGTGTTTTAGCGAGCGAATTGATTATTAGTATATGAAATGATAAAGTGATTTTTAAAGAGGTGTAGGATAAACTTCATAAAAAAAAGTGTAGGATAAATAAGGGGTAGAACTATCATACCCCACCTTGAAAATCTCTTCATCATTTCAAATATTAATAAACAACTCGTTCACTAAAATGCTAAATTCATCAATGCACTTATAATATTCATATTTAACATTAATTAGTAAAACTTGTGTTGGGAAATTGGTGTCCGGATCTATTCGAGGTGCAATTTAAATACAAATTTAAATTATTTAATTATTACTAGCATGAATTAATCATATATTAATTCAAATAATAATTAAATATTCAACAACATATCATACATACAAATAGCCACATAAATCCCACATATGCGGAATTCTATGAGTTACGTACGACGTACCTTTTGGCGGATTAAACGCGAAGAAGATGAGTGTCCGTTCAACGAACAAACCCAAAGTCCTTCTTTAGTATTCTCACGTCCTTGTCCAACAATCCGATGGTAGGATGCTCGTGAACAATTAACAAAAGAGAAAAAGAAAAATATTTTGCATCTCATTTGTGGATTTCTAATTTTTTTCAACACATGGAATTATATTGAGGATGAAAAATTCATCCCCTATTTATAGAGGGGGGGGGACGAAAATTTGAGGATATTTAGGGTTTAGGAAATTTCTTTGTATCTTCCCAAGATACAATTTTGAATATATCTCATATATTCTATTTCCATAATATTCACAAAATATCTTTTCTTCCCTACACTCTATAAAATTTGAAAATCTTAGTAAATAAATTAAGAAAAAGAATCTTTGACTTATCTTGAATTTATGGGATAAACTTGTATCTCAAGAATACTTATTCCATAAAATATTTCCAAGAAAATCAAGAAAATATTTTCTCTCTCCTACCAATAATTTTCGAAAATCAAGAAAAAAATAAGGCAATAATATTTCTTTTATTTTAAACACCCATAAATTAAATTATATATCACTGTTGTTTTAAATATGATTGAATCTTATATATATTCTACTGCATAACTGTTCCATAAATAGTACGTGTTACATTGTAGTAAATGTGGTGATACCAGATCACAGAAGATCACGTTAACAATTCCTTGTAAACAAGTACAAATTCACAACCCAGATGGAAACAAACAATCCATCGTGAAAGGTTGAAGTGTAAGGCTCAGATTGACTTGTCTTGACCAAGAGATTACACTATTGAGTTTTTTGCACTTTTGGTCCCACCAATCATGCCATGTTTTCAATTTGGTACCACATCTGCCAATGTAGTCCCACAGGAATTTTAATTTGCAAATGTGGTCCCGCCGTTACGGTTTCTGTTAAATCAGCTTGCAAATATGGTCCCATAAGTTATGGGACATAATTAATACTCAATTAAGGCTTAATCACCTTTCAACCATTTGCAGTTTTAGTCTCATAAGTTATGAAACATAATTAACACAAAATTAACCAATTAAATTACCTGGGCCCACTTAACCTACCTCAACGAATTGCACATATGGTCCCATAGGTTCAAAAAACTCAAAATTATTGCCTCCAATTTTGGACTGTGCACCTATTTTGCAACTAATATTTTATAGTAGAACAACTAATACTTTATAGTAGAACAACTAATACTTTATAATAAAGCAACTAAAACTATCAAACTAATACCTTATATTGAAAAGACTAATACTGTTCAAAATTACAACTAATACTGTTCAAAATTGCACACAAAATGCAAACAAGTTTACGGTAAAATTGGTTACACAAGACTTTGCCATCTCTATAATAAGAATGATAAGAATTCAAAACATACCCAAAACACATATACACAACCATCTTCATCCCAAATTCAGAGCAACCCCTTTCTAAGTTTCTGGATTGAAGAAAACATTTTCCTCCTACTTCCAACTTTAACAATCCCCATTTCTTCAGATCTTCAAGAGTCAAGAATGAAAACACGTGTTCATCTACCCCATGAACCTCTTCATATTGTTGTCTAGACTAAAATGCAAATCTATGGTTGGACAGATAGCAAAAGAAACAAGCATACAACTTTCTCTTTTTCCATATTTTGACTCGTAGCAAGGAATTCACAGAGAAACCCTTGCCATCTTTGTTGCCAAGAAAAAAAAATCTACAGAATAATTACTAAGAATCAACGGAGCAACTAAACATATTTCCAATTTGGCTGAAATAAATCCACAAACACATTGTGTTCATGTTTTAACTCTCACTTTCCACAATATTCAAACAAATGCAGAATACAAACGAAGATTGGAACACGAACATCTAATCTCAGCTCAAACCAGAAACAAAGACATAACATTTGAAGGAAAATGGAGTTACCGATGCAATTGTCCACTAAATTGGGGTTGATGAAGATCAGCTAATAGCAATTAATCTTGTAAAATGTGAAAGAATGTTGAATGAATCAAGCAACTGCCCTCTAGCAATCTCCACAGGAAAACCTAGAACCCCTCGAAAAAGGCATAATATCTAGCAGATGATAATCATCGTCTATCACGAGAAGGCATCCACAACCTTTACTGGTCAGCTCTACCAGCTGAAACATGATCAGATCGTGTTCCCTGCAAACTGGAAGGTCGTCTTTCTGCTTCATAACATCCTTCACCTACACACAAAGGGATTATTATGAAATTAGACCATAATAGTGGAAAAAGAACGATGTTCTTGTAATTAATCAGAACAAACAAGCATCAAAACTATTATACTACAAAACATCGCACCAACCCTCCTAACCACCTTGTTAAACCATTTATATATGTAGAACTTTTCTTTTCCTAAACTGATGCTTTAATAAATATTCTTTCTACACTATTTCTCCACCTTATTCATTTATTCTTTCTCCACAAAACCTATTAGATCAAAGAACAACACCTCCAACAAGGTGTACAAGAAACATTCATACTTCAAGAATTTCATCCCTCCACAAAATTTATTCTAAATCAAGCTGGAATATTACCTACCAACATTCAACATATATCATCTCATTTATATCATGCTATAAGCCTCAAAAACCTCCACAGACACTGTTTCTTCACCAATTTCTTCACCAATATTTCAAATTCGCACACGAAAATAGAAAAAAAAATACCTTGAAAATCAATCTCTTCCCAATCACCCCAACCTGATGATTCGCCGCATACTCCTCCTTGCTCAAATTCTTCGCCTCCATAAGCGCAATCGCAATCGTATCCCCAAAACCCATGCTTATGCAATCTAATGCAATAAGGGAAAATTTAATGCAATCTAATGCAACCGTATCCCCAAATCCATGGCTTCAATCTAAATTAAATTATCACGATTCACTAGTATTCTTATGCAATAAGGGAAAATTTAAATTTTTTGTCAGGCATTAGAACGAACACCTTATAGACAAAATTAGACAAGACCATAACCAACAAACTAAGTGCTGAGATATTTCCCCTACCATGGAATCGCGAAAAGGAATCGATGTAACATAAAACAAAGAGTAAAGTCAGACGATAGCGACGATGTATGGGGCCGTGGTCGTGGGTCTCTGGCCGGTGATCTTTGAATATGCCGAGCCGAGCCGAGCCGAGATGAGCAGATGAGCGGAAGGCTTCGGAGGTCGTCGCTTATGGGAGGTGGTCCTTGAGGCGTCGGGGGTGTTGGAGAGGGCGATTTATAAGAGGGGGCGCCGTCTTTGGATGAACACTCACACACGTTCACTATGTGTTTTGTGTGTGTGTTTTACTTTGTTTTAAGGATTATTTTGATTTTAGTTTTTAATTAATTTGTTAAGACAGATTAAGGTTTAATACATATTAATTATAGGTTAAACAGTCTCCGTTTTGAGCTTAACGAGGGTCCGTTAGAGGCCGTCTATTTTTGGGACTAAAAATGCAAGTTTAGTTAAACAATGGGACTAAAATTGACGAAAATACTCTTACAGGACTAATTTGGCAGAGATGGAACTAAATTGAAAACATTGCGTGGTTTGTGGGACCAAAAGTGCAAAAAACTCTTACACTATTACATTATGATGCGCTGAATATGACCTACAAGATGATAAATTCTTCAGTGCTGGATATAAAAGAATTAGACCTCAGTGATTTGTTATTTATTAATCTCTGCCACTTAATAAGGATTGTGTGCGATTAATAATTATTGTTTTGACTTATGCTGTGAAGAGAATCATTACGACTTCGATACCTTATATCTTGGGCAATAATATTAATTATATGATGATTGCTAAATTAATACAGAGAATCGTTTGCTTGGAGAGTCTTGCGTGATTTGTCCCCTTGGTGGGCTCAAAAGTTATCATACCAAATCTTGCAAGTGGAATTAGTTTCCAGTATGACTAATAATGTTGAGTTGTTCTTACTCCAAGGAAAAATATATTAATTAATATAAAGCTTTTCAGTGGTTTGAATTAATTAATGGACTGAATAATTTTAAACACGGGAAATAATAACCGGGAGTCATATTACAACAATATGGGTTAAGATGGATAGTGCAATATTAATTATGTAGCGGGATTAATTAATATTTATGGGCTTGAATAATATTGTGGCTCAATATTGATAATTCAAGGTCCATTGGAAGGTCCCATCTTAATTCTCCAAAAGATCATTTAGTAGTCCAAAGATAAAGTCCAATAACTTAAAAAAAAATCATCTAAAAATTCAAATAGACAGAATGGTGTGTAATTAGTTCATTTATATAATTTCCTATCAATGATATACATGGATATTTTTAACCGGTGATAAGAATCGAGATAACATTTATTATACACGGCTTTATGAAAAGTAACTTATTAAACAATAATCAATCCACATCTTTTTCTTTTTACAAAAATCACTTTGTCGGTGGACTCCCTCGTAATATAGAAAAAACTCTATATAGTCATGTTGTCGGGATCGGGAAAAATATTACCATAAAAAGGTTATTCTGATTATGGTCATAATTGCATTAAAATCGTATTTTTATTTGGATGTGATTTTAATCTCATTTGCTATTAAAAGTGCTATTAATCCAGTGTGTTTGAGAATATGATGAAGGGGTAGGAAATGATGCAAAAACTGTTCTGATATACAAGGTTACTGGATAAGAGGGTTCAACCATTAGAAGCATATCGAAAAGAGGATCGCTGTGGAAAAAGAATCGAGTCAATCAGACTTCGAGAGCTCAAATTATGGATGAAATAAATCAATGCGCAACAGCACAAAGTAATCGCGGCCCAGTTTCGTGAAAATTAAAGAAGGTCCGATAATATATGCAGCAGCCCAAATCGATATTAATTATATGGCAACCCATTTGCCATATATATTATTGGTGTCAAGAAAGGAATTGATGAGAGAAATATGCAATGACTTGTGCCTCACGAATAAATCAATACCAAGATTCGATTGAATTAAGACGAAATCGGATCATTCCTAATTCGTCTAGGATTTTTCCTATATCTATATATGCCTCCATTCTCTAGATTTGAGACACACCTCAGACAACACATAATTTACAACCTTGGAATTTTATTTTGCAAGGATTATTTTTATGCTTTAGTTCTTGAATTTTTAAAGATCATTCAAGGTGGCATTTTTTTAATTTCAGTAATTTTATTTTAATTATACCGTTTTGATTTCTCAAGCTATGGAGTAGTCTTATTTGTGTTTGAGTATTTTTGAATCATGTAGAATTAAACAGTGGTTTTAATTAGATTTCTTCTATATTGATTCAAGGTTAATTAGATTAGGTTGATGGGCTTTGTATGTCCTTTGTTTAATTATTCTGTTAGTTTATAAATTGATGCATGTGTTATTATATATGAGAGTTGTGTATGCATATGTAGGGGTAGACTTTACTCCATACCGAAAATTTTCTCACCATATCGTTACCGTATCGAAATTTTTGATACCGAAAAATGTCATACCGTTGTCGTACCGAAAATTCGGTATACCAAAATTTCGGCATACCGAATTTTTTGGTATGTCAATATTAGATACCGATATTTTGGTATATACCGAAATACCGAAATTTTTTGCGATATACCGGAAATTATTCCGGTATACTGAAATATCGAAATATTTTGGTATACCGAAATTTTCTATATTTTCATACCGTTATCGTACCGAAATTTTCAGTATGGTATGGTACCGTACCGAAAATTTCGGTATACAGAAAATTTCGATAAATCAATGTTTTTCAGTACAGTAAGTGCGGTATATCGATATTTTTGGTATATCCATTCCCCTATGCATGTGGATTTTATGAATCAGAGTCTCAATTATTCACTCGTGTAAATTATAATTTGATTGCAACGAGAGTTGAATAAATTCATTAGAATCCCCGTTCGTCTACATAATTATTTGAATGAATGATAGTTTAAGTAACTTGTGAAGGGACATAGGAAGTTTAGATCTTATTACCCAGGTGAGAACACCTTAGATAATGCTATATTACCCGAGTGGAGATAGAAATATTCATTCTTACAATCTTATGTGCTTTTTAGAGTTAATTATTTATAATTAATCAAGGAGTTAATTTAAACCTTATTCTTGATAAGTCTACCTAATTTTGTGATTGCCCTTATTAATCAACAAAGATGAAATTTAGAAGTGTTAATTAAATCAATAAAAAATTTACTGTATTAATATCTCCTAGCAAAAAACGCTACCAATTTCATGAGATTGATCTACTACCAACTTCCTTTAAAAAATAAAAAATAAAAATCTACTACCAACTTCGTCGTATTAATTAACATTAACAAAAAGAGTGCCACTAAACACACCCCAAAATTCTCTAAACACACCCCATAATTTTTAAAACAAAAAAATATATATATATATATATATATATATATATATATATATATATATAAAATGACTAAGTTACCCTATATAAAATTATTTGTCTTTTAAGTTTTATTTACTTTGATTTTAATCCTTTAAAGTTTTTTGTCACTTTGATTGATCCTTTATTTTTTGTCCATCTAATTTTTTAAGTTTTATACATGAAAAAATAATTGAAATTTTTAAAAAAAATTAAATTAAAATATAAAAATAATCAAATTAAAATAATCAAATAAGAAAAAATCGAAAAAAATATAAAAAAATTAAAATTTAAAAATATTCTAAAAATCAACTAAATCTTAGAAAATAAGTAAATTAAGAAAAATAAAATAAATTAAAACTAAATAAAATAAATCTCCAAAATTACTTTAATTAAATTTTTACAGATTTTATTTAGGCTTATTGATTTTTTTAATTTAATTATTTTTAGATATAGATGTTTTTTTTTAAATATTTTACAGATTTTATTTAATTTTATCAGTTTTTTTATTTTTTTTTTAAATTTAGTTGATTTTTTAAATATTTTTATTTTGTATTTAGCCCTTTTTATGATTTTGGAGTTTTTTTTAAATTAATTTTTTGAATATATTTATGTTTGAAAAAAATTAGTTGATTTTTTATAATATATTTATGAATTTATATAAAATTCTAAGAATTTTTTTATAAAAAAATAATGAATACGAAAGAATCAAATAACTTTTTTAGGAGAAATATTCATGAAAAAATAAAAGGTAGGAAAGTGTTATTTCTCAATTTTAATAGAGCAAGGATATAATAGGAAAGAAATGGGGTGTGTTTAGTAATACAATTTAATTTTTAAATTTTATTGGGGTATGTTTAATAAATGGGGTGTGTTTAGAGAATTTTGGGGGTGTGTTTAGTGACACTCTAACAAAAACCCTTCCAAAAAAAAAAAAAAAAATTAACATTAACAAAATGAATAAATAGCTCAATCTAACATTTCCAGGTTTTAGTTAAGGTATTACATAAGGCCCAAATCAGCAATATAAAAGCATTTATAACTGGGATTAAGCCCGTAAACAATGACTAATTGGGCCTGAGCCAAAAATAGAGTTAGGCTCTATATATATCGGTAATGATTACAATTTTTTTCTGAAAATAATTAATCTCCTATGAAACCCTAATTGTTGGGCGACATTAGCAATAGAGTACTTATTTGGTGCACTCTCTGCGATAAAGAACAAATTAGGCGCTTCTCGGAGTGAATTTCGACTTGCAGGTGTTTTTTTTAATCGAGTTACTTACTATATTCCGAAATCAATTGAACATATATTATTTATATGAAATTTAATGTGAAAATTATTTATTGATATTTTTTAAGGATTAAATATAGACTAATGGTTATGTGGTGTAAATAAAATAATATAAAGTTATTTTTAGTGTGAGAAAAATAATGACATGTAATGTAATATTAAAATATTTGGAGGGGATAGTTTAGGTTGATTGAATTGTTTTATTGCCACTTTAGAGAAAACCCCTACGGAGGAGTTTTTTTTGGTAAATGACGAATTTGAATATAATATTGTGAAGATGTTAATAATTCTAACTAAAGATTATGAGAACCGAATACACGGGTCCGGTTCAAACATTGAAGAAAATTGGGCCATGTTTTCGGATGCACATAAAGATGATGATGATGATGATGATGGTACTGTTTCTGCTACTTTTATATGATATCTTACTCTGGTTAATCCTCACAGGTGGTACCCTTTATTTAAAATTTCAATCAGATTTCTGCTACTTTCATCTGATTTCTTACTTTGATTTTCCTTGTTATTCATGTAAGAAATATCACCATTGATCTCCCTCCATAAACTAGAGTAAGAAATCAAAGGAAAATAGAAGAAATTTGATTGAAATTTTCAATGAAGGGTACCACCTGTGAGGATTAATTAGAAAAAGAAATTAAATGAAAGTAACATAAACATTATCACCATCATCATTATCTTAATGTGCATCCGAGCATGACCCAATTTTCTTCCGCGTTTGAACCCGACCCGTCTATTCGGTTATCAGAATATTTAGTTAGAATTATTGTCGTCTCCACAATATTATCCAGATTGGCGTCATTTAGCAAAAACTCTTCCGTAGGGTTTTTCGCTAAAGTGATAATAAAACAACTCAATCAACTTAAACTATCATCTTCAATATTTCAATATTACACTACATGTCATTACTTTTTTCAAACTAAAAATAATTTTATATCATTTTATTTACACCACATAGCCATTACTCTACCGTTTAATCGTTATATCAATAAATAATTTTCACATTAAATTTCTTACAAATTATATATACTCAATTGATTTCGGACATAGTGATTTACTGAA
Source organism: Stenogyne calaminthoides (assembly GCA_037126765.1). Classification (NCBI taxonomy): domain Eukaryota; kingdom Viridiplantae; phylum Streptophyta; class Magnoliopsida; order Lamiales; family Lamiaceae; genus Stenogyne; species Stenogyne calaminthoides. The sequence goes on along the minus strand of JBBCBC010000003.1, from coordinate 37,716,481 downwards.
TTTAAAAAAAAAAAAAAAACCTGCAAGCCGAAATTCACTCCAAGAAGCGCCTAATTTGTTCTTTTTCGCAAAGAGTGCACCAAATAAATACTCTATTGCAAATGCCGCCTGCCCAACAATTAGGGTTTCATAGTAGATGAATTATATTCAGAAAAAAATTTGTAATCATTACCGAAAATAAATGTTGCCTACTAGCTTCAGAGGTGTGCTTTCTTTCTCCTTTTCTATTTTTCTGAAAAATATAGAGCCTAACTATATTTTTGGTATAATAGAGCCTAACTATATTTAATCTTGGACTTGTATTGTGAATTAGTAATTTTCGGTTTCAGATTGATTTTAGACTCTGAAAGAGAAAGACATATGTTTAAAACTCTTTGACTTTTGTAACTTTTCCAATCATTTACTTTTGAAATCAATTTGTCTTGTGATATGGAATTAAAGAAGGCGGACGACCCTCTTTTGTATATTTATACGATTTATATATATTTTTTAAAAATATCACAACTAGGCCAGTTCAAGTCTATTATAAAAATTAATCCATTTAGTTATTATATTGATTTGGTTTCTTTTGGTCAATAGAATTTAAAATAAGAGAGTGAAATTGTAGCCTAACGAAATTGACTAATACTTGGATGAGACAACAATGTCGTGCAATGGAGTTGGGACACTATTTGCAATGCTAAAGCTCGGGTGGGGTGTGGGTGTGGCTGGGTGTGTGTGATCTCTTTCGGTTCAATGTCTTTTTTTGAACAAATGGATTTTGAGATTTTTAAACTAACCTTTAAGTTTATGGGCTCAGATAATTATGTCTAAATATGGGGTTTGGTCCTTTGAAAGAGGTGCTAGGGAGGGGCGGTCAAATGTCGATCGGAGTAGAGGTCGGTCCCTTAAACATTCGGGGTGGTGATCAGATATCTGTAATATGTATTGGGGTCCAAACGGTGAGGATTTGTGTTGTGAGTTTGTCAAAATTGTAGGTAATGGTACAAAGTTTTGGGGGAATTGTTGGGTGGGGGATGAGTCTTTCAAATATAAATTTAATTGCCTTCATAGAATTAGTGTCCAAAAAAAGTCTCGGGTGAATGAGTGTGGATTTTGGGACTCAAGTGGGTGAGTTTGGGTTTTGAAGTGGAATCGAGAGTGCCAGATGAGTCCTTATTTAATGAGTTATTTGAATGTTTAAACAAGGTGCAGATTCATCAAGATACGAGCAATAAATGGAGATGAAAATACACACCAAATGAAATCTACTTTACAAATGTGGTATACTCATCTTCAAACTTCCCATGCATTTCGGTCATCCAGATTGGGCAGCAAATTCACAAGGCTTTCAAGATCGTGTGGAGGAGTTTTGCTCCGAGGCGGACTCAAGCTATCATCTGAAAAGTGTTTCACCAAAGATTACCAACAAAGGATAGTCTTATAGCTAAAAACATTATCCCGACAAATGGTGATAACACGTGTGCCCTTTCACATCTTACTTGATGAGCTTAAATGTAGATTATGGTCGTGAATTCGTGATTATCACTTAAATTTTTTGAGATTAAGACATTATCTTTCTTTGACTGGTGAGGTGATCACTTTAAAATGTTGTGGTGTGATAGAAAATCAAAAATAGTTCTTGCATTATGCTAGTAGTACTGAAAAGGTGATGATACGAAACGAAATATAATTAAAAATTTACTTTATAAGAGTTGGAGCACACCTTGTACTCTTACTCATACAACTCTTTTCTCCATTAAAAAAAAACTAGTACATGAGTAATATTTTTCATTTTATTTTTCAGGTCATATGAACCATTAAAACAGGTCAAATCAATTTTGTTTTTTTAACTCCCAAAATTAATCAGGTCCACATTAGTTGTATCATTTAATTTGTTATTCAAATCAACAATTTTAACTTTCCCCAAAATAATAATGTTAAATTCAGATGTGATTATTTAAAATAAAAAGGAAAAGAAAAAATATGGGAACAAAATTTGCCAACCGAACAAAATTCAGAAAAAGTGCAAAAGTCATATCGTGGTCATCATGATCGAGTAGCGTCGAATTAACGCTGGAATGTAGAGAGAGAGTCTCTGGTGGGCCCATCATTTTGTTTCCCTATTATTATATTCTTATCCCTTTTTCCTCTATTTTTCCAAACTAAAGTAAATTATATTTACCTAAAAACTAGTAGTAATAGGTAAAATAAGTGAAGAATGTAATTGACAAAAAAAAAAAAAAAAAATCAGATAGTGTAGACATTTTCTCTAGTTTACATTAACAAAATAGTCCCTAATCAATATTTGGAGATGTAAATTATGTAAATCTTTTCGTTTCTATAAAAATGATAATGTAAGTAGAAATATTTTCAACTCATGATATTTAATCACCACACCCCACTTTATTCTAACAATTAATATCCAATGATAAATGTCCTTTTATTGTATTTCAGGTTTTTATGATAAGGTGTAATTATATTTGTTCCTTACTGTTTTTTTAAAGAGAAAAAAAACCAGCTGACTTTGCAGTCGACCTGCATAAATTACCAACTCTTAGACACATCAGCCAAGCCAATTAGCCAAATGTCTCAAATAATTCTATATAATTAGTTGTCAAATGCTTTTTTTTTTGAAAACAAGTTGTTAAATGTTTAAAAAATAAATTAAATATAACTTTGACCAAAAATATATAATTGCATCTTTATTAAATTAATATAAACAAATTTTTATAAACAACTCTTTTTAAATGGAGCAAGTTCAAAAATAATATAAAAGACCTTTTTTGACATATTGAATAAAATTTCAAGTAAGAATGTTTTATTTATATCTCAAGAGTATTTATTTTTAAAACAAAAAAATCTTTTTTACCAGGTTAGATCTTGTACACATCAGGTACACCATGCACTCTATAGTATATTTCGAAAATATGCAACTTATTGAACTGAATCATACAATTTGTTACACTGAAAATGCAATTACGTTTAACAAACACAAATTGGACGTTCAAATATTACAAATTGTATGTTTCAATACAATAAATTTTATATTTTTAAAATATATTTTAGAGTGTACGATACACCTGATTCATAAAAGACGCACTCTTTTTACGTACATTCTTCAGAGAAAAAAATTGTCCATTAGTTATTTCGTGTCAAATATACCCTAAAAACAAATAGTGGTCCAACAAAAAATAAATAAAATGTGGGTTGTGTAGGTAAAAAGAATTTGTAAATAAAAATATTCTTTTTATAGAAATGGGTAAAATTATTTTAAAATGGATAGTATTTTTTTTCTACCCAAAATATAATATTCTAAATAATAATGCTATACTAAATAATTTATAAAACAAAATAGTATACTATATTATAAATAATAAAAGTCTAGCTGGCTTTTTTAAGCATACGCGGCGTCAAGCGACCGCTGTAATCTGTGTTTTTTTCCCACCGTAAAAAGGTAAAAACCACAAAACAAAGCCCAAATATCACACGCCATCGCTGCGTTCTCTCTCTCTATAAAACCCCTCACCTTTTGTTCTACCGCATAATTATTAGTTGGTAGTCGTGGTGTTCCCTGCTTCAAACTTAAGCACGATCGAAAATGGTGAGTCTACCTCCCCTGTGTTTCCAGATTTGCTCTCGCATTGCTTTTGATTGTACGGTTTATTTTGTGATTAGGATGATTTACTTCTTTTGATTTTTTGGTTTATCTAGTTTGAAGCAATTGTTTGTGGATTTCAGTCTGATCACCGGTTTATTCTATTGTGCTGATATGAAAGTGATCTGATTGATCTGAATTTTGTATTGAGTTCGCAAGTCTGGGATTTTTTGATCCATTTTTGTGAAATAATTAAGTTGAAGTTGTTCCTAGCGTAGAAATTGAGGTAAAGGTGAGATACTTGATTTTTTTTATTGATCTGACTTTAGTCGTTATCTATTGACTATGATTTTGCAAGATTTGAAGAGTATTCATCAGATTTCTGAAGTTTGTTGAGTCCTTGTGAATTGATTCATTCATTTCTCCCTGATGTTTATTAGTTTTTTAGCACTGAAATGAGGTAATGGTTTGAGTTTTTATTGTGAATGATTACTTGATTGAATTCGTCTTTAAATTGTGAAGGCAAGTTCTAGTGGATGGTAATCTAGTTTGGTTCATTTGTAATTATACATAGAAAACTTTACCCAACCTTTTTGTAGCTGCAATTGAAGCAAATTTAGTGTTCTTTCTGTTGGGTAGGTTTTAGATTGTTGGGTGTTTTGGTGAAGGGGGGAATTGATCATCCTTGATTTCCTTGTTTTACTTCATTATTTGTCGTTTTGTTTGTGAGAAGTAGATTGTTAACTATGATTGTTCTGCAATTTTTATATCCATGTAGTTCTTTATTTACTTATGTTAATTCTCCTCAGCTGTTTCCTGTTTGTTGAACTTTTCGAATATGTAATTAGAATACCACTCTTGTGATGATATTTGTAGGCAAATGCAGTATCTGGTATGGCTGTGCACGATGACTGCAAGCTTCGATTCTTGGAGTTGAAGGCAAAAAGGACTCACAGGTTCATTATCTACAAGATAGAGGAGAAACAGAAGCAGGTTATTGTTGAAAAAGTTGGTGAGCCAGCTCTATCCTATGAGGACTTCACTGCTAATCTCCCTGTTGATGAATGCCGCTATTGTGTCTTCGATTTTGACTTTGTGACTGCTGAGAATTGCCAGAAAAGCAAGATCTTCTTCATAGCTTGGTACTATCACCATTCTGTATAGATAGCTATTATTTCCTTTAATTTATCATACATCTTGCTGCACTTTAGTCTTCAATAAAATGCATTGACCTAGTAATTGAATGTTTACTACTTTCTTGATCATTGCGCTACTGATTGAATGTTTGTTACTTTCTTGATCCTTTTTGCATCATAAGGTCACCTGATACTTCAAGAATCAGAAGCAAGATGATTTATGCTAGTACAAAAGAAAGATTCAAGAGGGAGTTGGATGGAATTCAAGTTGAATTACAAGCTACCGATCCAACTGAAATGGACCTCGACGTTATCAAAAGCCGTGCTTACTAAGTGAATATCTGTAGGCCTTCCATATCTTTACTCGAAAAGGAAAGCCTATAGTTCGTGGGACGATTAAAGATCCGGTATAAGTAGTGGCCATGTTTTTTTTATACTGTTCCTTATATATTGTTAATGCAACTTATGTGTGTTTGGTATAATGATGTTTTGGATGTTTGAATTGTAGTAGTTTAATAGCATCTGCAAGCTGATATGTAACAATGGGTGGGTTAAGTCTCATAACCCGTTTTGGTATTATGTGGATACATTTGACCCGGTTTTTATAATTTGGATTGGAACTAACTTTGTTTCTATCTTGTGACTTGTGGTTATGATTTGGATCGGTTTGTGGATATGAATGGGACAAACTTACAATGTTCGTTTGTTCCATATATGGATGTCATTTGTTGAATATGTACTTCACCATAAATTTAAGAGTTCCAATTTTTTCCCTCTAATTTTTTAAGAAATTTGTGCAAAAAGTATTTGGTTGCCATCTGAGTGAACTTGAAATTACCATCAGAATATTTTTAGAATGAGACACGCTTGCATAAAATGGTCTCAAAGGGTGAGACCGTTCTCATATTAGTTTTTTGCCTTTTAGAATTTATTTTACGGGTTTGGACTTTGAACTTCAAGTTCAATGTATCAAAGTAGTCTCGTGGTGATGTTTTTTTGGGTTCACCTAATAAGAGATTTCTAGCTTTAATTTTGTCGGATTTGAAACATGTGTAGGTCAACATTAGTCTTTCGAAATTCGTTCATCAAATTACTTTTATATAAGTAAAAAGTTTGCTATCATTTTTTTCCGCTATCAATGGCTTTCCCTGGAGATGGGGTAGGACTCATGTAAACTAGAGTTCACACAAACTTTTTGTTTTTAATTATCGTTGTTATGCATGTATTCTATCATTGTTTAAAAAAATATAACTTTTAGAATAGTAATAATACATATGCATAATATTGATAGTGTGTATGCGTTATATAATGATATTTGAAGAAAAATAATTGACGTTCAAATAATTTTTTTCCCAATTTTTTTTTTTAAGGTATGAGGTGAATAAATTAAATTTGTCTTTCTCTAGACATAGAAACTTGAACTGACAACCAAACCATTTCCGAGGCCCAAAAATCTTTCTTATGTTAATACTACTTACTACTACTTTTCTCATTGAATAATTAGCAGGAAGGCATATCAGATGTATAATTTCTGAGGCACACTTTCATGTAACATTGAATGTGCAATGTTAACCCATCTGTTGGGAAATCTCGGTTAGGAACTTTTCACGTACGACACAATCACTTGAATTGCTTCCAATGTTCACAACGTAAATGCCTTTTGTGTTTGTATCAATGTATGGTATTACTTGTGAGAATAAGAAAGTCCACTTTCTGTGTTCTATGTGAAAGACGTAAGTTCCAATCCCTCAGACGATCTACAAGGAAGTGCCTGTAAAAAGAGCCAATGACCTACATCACGAACTTTCAGACATGCAAAATCTCACAGCCGATGCCGAGAAAAACTGGAACAATTTCCTCGATGGATCAGAAAAGAATAACACAGAAGATTTTGCTGTCTTAGAAGCTGAAAAATGCACTCTTGAACAAGGCCTTCAATTCTGGTACGTCCCACACAATCACATCCCTCATTTTTCGCTAGAAAAATTGTGTACAATAGTATCTCATTGAAGCTTTATCTTTTATATATGTTCATTGAAGCTTTATCTTTTATATATGTAGCATAACAAAGTCCACAGAGGTTTTAGAACAATAGAGAGTGTTTGAAGAATTTTTCTTACACGCGCTGAAGAAGGAACTCAACTTAGTCGACTCTATGATCAAGTAAGCTCGATCATTATCTGTTATCATTAGTACATAATCTAGGTCATTCTCTTTAGTCATATTTTGAAATTTCATTTTCAGGAATAAAATAGAACCTGGTGAAGAAATCCACGCTCGATTTTCATCTTTTGGCTCATCATGTTTTTCCAAAATGTCGAGGAGTTGACCGTTATGGTAGACTTTTTGATGATCTTTTTATTATATATATATCCTTACCATTCTCATTCTCACAAATATGCATAATAACATTTATGATGAACCTAAAAAAGCGGAACACCTCTTCATTGTGGATATTTTTTTCCTCATGCTGATGCCTTTTTAGGTAGGTCGCGAGAGGTGTGCCAAAAGGTACATATGAATGCAAGTTATCAAGTTTGAAACTTGTTGCCTTTATAGCAGATGCAATCCGTTTAGATAGGGAGTCTTTTTGAAGATATCCCATCCAAAGATTTTCGAAAAAATCAAACATTATTTGCCAATCCCAAAGGGATGGGTGATCTTAAATAATCTGATCTTCAAACGTGTATGAGCTCATCATGTTTTTCAGATCAAACAAGATATTTAAAAGTTCGTTGTTCCTTTTCAAAACCTCATCGAATAATAATATCCCGAAGATTATGCATGTCTTTATCAGGGGTAGCAAGATACAAATCCGGATTTATCAGCTTAACTGACATGGCACTGTCCGTCAGTCCAACTACCAATTGAGTTGCATTGATATCAAATAATAGGTAATTGTTCATGTTATCCAAGTTTTCATGAGCACGTCGTCCATTATGGAAATTGGTAACTGCTCTAATTAAAGCTCTTATCACTCTCAAATATGTTAGTGATAACCTGCTCCAGTTCCACCATCTAGTCCTTGATATTTGACTTGCACTTCGATCTTTGACATATTGTTGACATTCGGTACACCAAACATTTTCTCCATTCTCCAACCTGTTTTTTTTATCCTTCGGGCTGGGTGCTCGAATTTTCAAATTTCTAAAAACACGGGAATTATTAATGCTGAAGTTGTCCATGTAGAGTTGTTTTTCAATCGATTTCATCATAATACTACATCCACCACGCAAGCTTGTGCATGTTTCACTAACAAGAAATAAAATATCATTGCTATCGTAGGGACACACTACTGAGAGTGCTGATTTGTTATTTTCTTGGGGTGGTGGACTTTTTCATTTTCCTTTTTTTTTGGGTGGACTTTTTCCTTCTCACTTTTTTTTCTTTTTCATTTTCCTTTATTCTTAAAATTAGTAGAAGCTCAGTCCAATATACTCTCAAAAGGTAATATCTCAACGAGATGACCATTTATCACAACATATACAGTTAGATGAGAATATTACCTACATCACAATTCATCTACCCACCACACTTTTTGAAAACTTCTACTTGAAAAATCGGGAAGCATTCTTTAACTAAAATGTCGAGGAGTTGACCGTTATGGTAGACTTTTTGATGATCTTTAATATACGTATCCTTACCATTCTCATGCTCACTAATATGCATAATAACATTTCTGATGAACTTAAAAAGGTGGAACTCCTCTTCATTGTGGATATCTTTTTCCTCATGCGGATGCCTTTTTAGGTAGGTAGCGAGAGGTGTGCCAAAAGGTACACATGAATGCCAGTTATCAAGTTTGAAACTTGTTGTGTTTATAGCAGATGCAATCCGTTTAGATAGAGCGTCTTTTTAAAGATATTTCATCCAAAGATTTTCGAAAAAACCAAATATTCTTTGTCAATCCCAAAGGGATGGGTGATTTTGAATAATCTGATCTTCAAACGTGTATGAGCTCATCATGTTTTTCAGATCAAACAAGATATTTAGAAGTTCATTGTTCCCTTTCAAAATCTCATCGAAAATAATATCCCGAAGATTATGCATGTCTTTATCAGGGGTAGTAAGATACGAATCCAGATTGATCAACTTAACTGACATGGCACTGTCCGTCAATATAACTATCAATTGAGTCGCATTGATATCACATAATAGGTAACTGCTCATGTTATCCAAGTTTTCATGAGCACGTCGTCCTTTATGAAAATCGGTAATTGTTCTAATTAATGCTCTTATCTCTCTCAGATATGTTAGTGATAGTCTGCTCTAGTTCCACCCCTAATCCTTGACAAATGACTTGCACTTCGATCTTTGGCATATTGTTGACATTCGGTACACCAAACATTTTCTCCATTCTCTAACTGTTTCTTTATCCACTCGGCTAGGGTGCACTCGAATTTCTCAGCCCCTAAAACTTGGAAATTATCAATGCTCAAGTTATCCACGTAGAGTTATTTTTCAGTCGATTTCATCATAATATTACATCCACCACGCAGGCTCGTGCATGTTTCACTAACAAGAAATAAAGTATCATTGCCATCGTAGGGACACACCACTGAGAGTGGCGATTTTTTATTTTCTTGGGGTGGTGGACTTTTTTCTTTTCCTTTTATTTTGGGTGGACTTTTTCCTTTGACTTTTTCTTTTTCCCTTTCCTTTTCCTTTTCCTTTATTCTTTGCCATGGACAATAAATGTTGTGTACAACAAAATTGTTAATTAGAGAAGATGCAATTTTAATTTAATAAACATAGGAGGACAAACTTTAAATACAATAGTATGCAAGATTCGAACAAAGCTTAATTAATCTGAAAAAATGTAATTTTAGTTTAATAAACATAGGAGGACAAAATTTAAATACAGTAGTCTGCAAGATTCGAACAAAGCTTAATTTATGGTTAGAGTTTAAAATTGGGCAAGATTCGAACTCGGGACAGTTAAAACTACAAGTTGTTGGCTGAACCACTGGGCTAAACTACACAATGTTGACTGAAACACTGGGCTAAACTACACATTGTTGATACATATATAGCTGAGGATATTTCAATATAGGGTCCAGCTGTGCCCCTTGTCCACATTTAAAGGTATCCACTTTTGTGCATATATAATTGGTATGATTTTGAACCCAACTAAAAAGTAAGAAACGACAAAAATTTTCAGAACAAAAAATCTAGATTCGGGTAAAAGAATCCTAAAAAATTCATAGAAAAATTTGGTAAAATCATATGGTGTTTCTGAGAAAGATAAGAAAATATATATTTTCTCTCTTGATAACTCTTGATAACTCTTGATAATATTTTTTCGTGGAGGTAGCATGGATGGGGACTGACAGCGGCGGGAGGCGGACGGCGAGAAGATTGATGAAAATGGAAAAGAGAGACGAAGCGAAAAAAATATAGAAGAAAAATTAAAATGTTAGGGTTTTTTATAGGAAGGGTATAATCGGTAGATTATATTTTGTATTGTGCATCTCCTAATTACGGGGTATATATAACCGGACCCATTATTATATGTGGAATCATAAATGGGTCTTTGGCCTTTTTAGTAGGCTATATTATAACTAACAACATGACTATGATTAGTTTATTGTAATTTACAACTTGAGATGAAAACTTCCTGTGCACACAATCCACCAACTCCTGCACAGAGCCTCTAATATATTACCTCTATTAATGACTAAATCAGTTAACAAGCAACCAACCACTACGAACGAGACACAAGGGCTTAGAAATAAGAAACACAAAAGAAATTGATTTTTTTTTTATTAAAAAAATATATGCTAATACGTATAAATAAAGGATAAAACTAAAACCGATGAAGCGGTGAGACAATGATGTTTCATAGAGATAGAAATAAGACTTACTTGAACTTCGTTAATTTCACAGGCAGCAGACAATTCGGATGCATGTTTGGTACACAACATTGAGCCTGCAAAAACAAAGATAAAAACAAATAAAACTAAGGGGAAAGGTGCTAGAACATTGGGTTTGATATGAAATATGTACCTTTTCACCCTTTATAGAAGTTTCACAAATATTTGATATTTTTGTCAACAAGTTGATATTTTTTCAAAAAATCAATGATTTGGGATGAAATTTATACTTAGAGAGGGATGAAATTATGATGAAAATATGGAGGATATAGGAAGATTTTATTCTTCAAGAGATAATATTCAAATACATTCATATGTATCTTATTTTCATATATCTTTCTTCCATATGTATCTTTTCCATAAAATTTCTCTTTCCAATATCTTGATACAAATTAATCTTTATCTTTTAATCATCTTAGTTAATGGAATTTTATTGGTCTACTCAAGGGCCTTTGGGAGAAATAGGGTTGAACCTCCCAATGGGCTAGAAATCAATATTGAGTCACTAGCCCATTAATATTAATTCATTCCATTATAGAATTAATATTGTCTTATCCATCCTAACTCATATTATGAAATATGTCTCCCGGTTATTATTTTCCGTATTTAAGATTCAATATCCATTAATTAATTTAAGCTACTGAATGCTTTAATTAATTAATATCTTTTATTTCTTGGAGTAAGGACAACTCAACATTATTATCATACCGGAAATTAATCCACTGTACAAGTTTTTTTTTTTTGAAAGATATCCACTGTACAAGTTTGATATGATAAACCTTTTGAGCCCACCAAGGAGACATAATCAACTTGATATTCCAAGACACGATTTTCTGTATTAATTTTGGCAATCTATCCTATAATTAATAATATTGACCAAAATACAAAGTATTGAATCCTATTGATTCTTTACCTATAATAAATCAAAGCAATATAAATTAATTACATACAATCTCATTTAAGTGATAAAAATTAAGAAATTATCAACCACTGAGATCTAATTCTTCTTTCCATGTCAGTCTAGGAGAATTATCTTGATGTAGGTCCTATTCGGCACATCATAATGCACTAGTGTAATATATTGGTCAAAACAAACCAATCCGAACCTTATACATCAACTTCTATCAATGGATTGTTCAATTCCATCTAAGTTGTGAATCAATATACTTATTTACAAGGAATTGACAATGTGATCTTATGTGATCTTCTACACACCACATTGTCTACAATGTAAAATACCTTTGAACGTTTATGCAATAAATAATTAGCATTCATCATATTTAAAGCAAATAGTGATAAAAATACTATTCTCATAAAGTACCAAGCGGATTCGTGCATGTACCACTAACACAAAATAAGTTACCCTCGTCCTCGTAGGGACACACCGCTGAGAGTGCCCATTTTTTGGGTGGTGGACTTTTTCCTTTTTCCTTTCCTTTTTATTTCCCTTTTCCTTTTCCTTTATTCTTTGACATGGTTCGCGTATGGTACGAGGAACTGGGAAGGATGAAAAAAGTTGTAAGCATATGTAACTGACCAGCAAAACAATAAATATTGTCAAACATATGGAGGAACTGGGAAGGATATAAAAGGCTGTAAGCATATGTAACTAATAAGCAAAACAATAAATGTTGTCAAACATATTTAATTAATATGCAAAATATGTAACTACTATCAAAAACGGATTTCACATATGGAGGAACTGGGAAGGATGAAAAAGGTTGTGAGCATATGTAATTAATAAGCAAAACAAAACAATAATGGGTTTTGAACCAACAATAATGTGGTGGGTGATGCATCCATCCTACCACTAGGCTGAAAAGCACTTAGTGAGAATAGTTTATATATAATACATATATACATGGGCTACAATCATGTAGTGGGTGGAAGCAGTAACACTTTATTTAAATATGGCAAACTTTAAAAATTCACCAAAAAACACTTAATGAGAATAATTTATATATAATACACATATATATATATGGGCTACAATCATGTGGTGAGTGGAAGTAGTAACACTTTATTTAAATATGACACAAACTTTAAAAATTCACCAAAAAATGTGTATTTTGTTTCATTAAAGGCATTCACTTTTCAAACCCAACAAAAAAGTAAGGTGTCAAGAGAATTACCTTTCGAACCCAACACAAAATTTTCAGAACAGAAAGGGTCGACTGCTTCACCTTGAGTTGGGAGACGAGAGAGAAAAAGAATCGGGGGTGGAGCGACAACGCCGACGGCAGGGTTGGTGTTCGCGTATTTTCTAATTTAATCTATACAATTAGTATGGCCCTTACTCGTAATAGTAATGAGCCATATTGTCCTGTCAAAATAAAATAAAATAAATGGACCATAATGTTAGTTTGGGTTGGCATAAAAATATATGTTATATATATTCTATACGACACATTAACTATTAATCGTGTCTTGTATATTGTGTATTATTATAAATAAATAATCACCTGATTGGGAATTAGGGTTTTTACCCGTATTAAACTCAATGCTAATAATAAAAAAGAAAAGAAAAACTGCTTGTTTAAATAAATCAATCAATCAAACCCGATTTTAAATGACACATACTCAAATTGACTAACCTTTTTATGTTTTTTCATAAAATAATTAATAAGTGATATATATATATATTAATAATAGTGTTTGTTAAATATGCAGAGTTTACTTGTGGAATTTCTTTTCTTTCTCTTTTTTGTTTTTTAGCGCATTTGCGAAATTAATTAAACAACATACGAGATGAGAATGCAATCTGCTTGTGAATTATAATGAGGTGTATTAGTAAGTTCATATTTAAAAAAAAATATATTACGACTTCATAGTTCATACAAAAAAAAGTATTAATTATAGGCAGGACAATATTAGTATTTACTACCGCTAATAGAAGTTTCTGTATTTGACTGATTTACCTAGACATACAAACATGCATACACATATATACATACATGAGTAGTTAACTTAACCTTTCTCCTACAGTTAACTTGAACAACTGTCATTCCTTGGTGGGAAAGTTACTTGCTCCCCATTAGATGAAGATTTAAAGACCTATGGCAAACTAAAGACCCCTTTACATGCAAACAGTTGGGAGGATAGCATCTTGTTATTCCCCTTTAGCATAATGCAAAGCAGTAACTGTTTGCATTACCTTCCAAAATGGGTGGGCCCCCAAATGTTGATCATTCTTGAATCAACTTATCCACAATGGTACTGGTCCCTCTATGCCCATGTAATTCTTTCTGGAAAAAAAAAACCCCATATCAAAATATTGACACACATATATATATATAGTGTAACAAACATTTCGACATAAGGCACGCACCACAACATTGATTGGAACTTCTCATCTAGAATACCCCTTAAAACATATAGAAATTAAAATGAAATTTCAAAATACCCGGCCCTTAAAACAGAGAGAAAACAGGAGAATTGTATACCAACACAAATAAAAATTACCTTTAACCTCCTCAGCTAGTTTTGCAAAGTGTTGTTTATCCTGGGAAGGAACTTTGGAACCCAAAGCAACAAATCAATAATTGCAAAACGTACGCTTTGAATTTATCTGAAATATAGACTAAAATTAGGATACCACAATTATATCGACTAAATCAGACACCACGGAAGTAGAGAAGATAAATTAGCACCACAAAATGTCATCAAGTCAGCTTTGAACTTTTATGAAATATAGACAAAAATTAAAACTCCACAAGCTGATAAAATCAGGTTAACATCTCATTTAGATTGTCACGTCAGAATTCATGCTTTAAGCATATTAGATCCCCACCAACATCTGAAAAATGAACTGATTAATTAGACGCATGCATTCAGAAGGGTGCACAAAAAGAATCATTAATACTGCCAAGACTTACAACTTTCATTCTATCAATGGTTGCAATCAAGGGAGCCAATAATACTGTAACCAAAAGAAATTAGATAATACTTTTAGTGAAACTCATCCCCCAAAAGAGAATTGAGAATATCGTTGAGTTGCCTCTTGTACTGCAAAAAAAAATATTATACAACCCCCATTATTACCAAATAAAATCTATAAATCAAATGCCCAAAAAAAATATCTCAAAATCCTAAATTCACCAAAGCAAACGAAATTTTACTTCACATAATAATTGGGAAGATAACGTAAGTGACGATTAAAAATTATGAGACATAGTAATAAAGTGATCATAATATTAACAATAAATAATTAAAATTAAAATGCACATGAACTTAATGAGGATGTTTTTGTATATAATTAAAAGTTGAGAGGGCAAAACAGTTCAAAAAATTCTCAACTCCAAGCCACTTTTTTATTTTTAATGATAGACTAGATGCAAAGAATTTGTGTTGCACCTTATACGCAAGTCGTCAATAAATATATTTTTTTTCATTGAATAACTCTACGACATTCATTTCAAGTTTAAATTTCCACACTTCTTTATCCGTAAATATTTGTCACATAGGTAAGTTTTGTATCAAGTCGTGTACAAATAAATAATGAGGTTTAAAAATAAAATAACAACTAAATACAATTTTTCTACGATTTGTGACTTTTCTTTACTCATTAAGATAGTTTAAATTTTTGTACTCTTGAAGTCTGTAATATATCTTATATTCCTGACCTTTTTATTCTGGTGAATACATTTTTTCTGATTAAAAATAAAAATAAAAATAGATAGTTTAAATTTTAGAAAACACTAGGATACTTGAGCTCTTAAGAAGTCCATAGTAAAAAGACAGTCTTGTATGTATCAGGTGCATTGTGCATTTTTAAAACGTGTAACTTATTTTCATATAAATAAATTACATGTTTTAAAAATATATTTGAGTTGCACGATACACCTGGTGCACAGGAGACTTACTCTAGTATACAATATAAAACTTCCACTAGGAAAAAAAAAGGTATGATAGTTATCTCAAGTCTTTTAGCTTACGGTTATTGGAGGAAGATTTTCATTATATTGAAAATTGCCAATATTTAGTACCTCTTTGTCAGTATATCTATTATTATATATGATTTTAATTTTATTTGTAATGTACTATAACTTAATTTGGGAAAGGAAAATGCTACTCATCATTATCTAAACACTAGTAATTGTCTTAAAAATTATATTTAAGATATCATTAAATATATTTTCATCTTTTATCCCTACTTACTTAATGTACTTCGTTGCTAATAATTATCTTGTAAAACTAATAAGTTAGAGGTAAATAGAAAAATAAAGCAATAATTTAATATTCTAATTATAATATAAATTTTTTTTTGACACGAACTATAATATAATTAAATTTGATATACTGTACCATTTACCGATTTTTTTGTAAAATATCATTTCATACCGAAAATTTTTATATATGTTCTATGTCGAACCGTTTCATAACAACTTTTATAGAGTATTTAACCGGCAAGATACCGAAATATCGAGAAATCGTAATATCAAAATACCCATTTTTTTCCGATATACCGATATATTCCGAAATACATACTTTTTCGGTAATACTGAATTTTTTAATTTTTTATACCGTTACCGTACCAAAACTTTTCGATTCGGTATCATACCGTAGCGAAATTTCAGTATACCAAAAATTTCGATGAATTCGATACGATAAATGTAGTATGGCTAGGTCTTGTATGCATCATGCACTCAAAGTGCATTTTAGAAGCGTGCAACTTGTTATAATGAAAAGTGTGACTTATTTACACAGAAAAGTGCAACTGTTAATATGGGAACATAATTGCATGCTTCTGTTTGGAATAGTTGCATGTTTCTATTTTGTATAGTTGCACACTTCTAAAATGCACTATGAGTACACGGTACACCCGGGTGCATATGAGAACCACTCATGCGGTATACCGAAATTTTTGGTATTTTTTCCACCCCAACCCACAACCCAATTCAATTTTATTTAATTGAATTCATATTAAAATGAGTTGCCATGTACTTTTTAAGAGGAAAATGCCTCTAAGGTACAAGAAATAGGAAGCAGTGACTCTAAGGTACAAATGCAATTTTTAGTGACTCTAAGGTACAAAAAAAATTGCACTTTGTTTGAAATTTTTTTTTTACTTTGTACCTGAGAGTCACAAAAAAGTTGCATTTATACCTTAAAGTCATTGTTTTCTATTTTTTGTACCTTAAAGTTTTTTCCCCATTTTTTAATCGATTTAATTGGTATTAGAGAGAATATAATAAGAGTGGGTGACTTTCTAGTCCAAAAATAGGAGTTCAAGTACTAATAGGTGCAAGAATTTTATTTAAGTACTAGGAGGTCCAAATCATATTTGAAAAGATAAAAATACCCTCTTTTCTCATATTTATGAAAATCTTGTCTTCCCCTTAAGGGAGTGGATGAAATTCAAAAAATAGGAACATGCATATGTGCATTTTAATTACGGTTTAATATATCCACATAATTTAATCCTAAAAAAAGCATTAGAATCTTAAAATTTTCATATCAAAATTGAAAATAACATAAATTTACTTATCTAAAAACAAAAAAATTACGTATCTTTGTTCAAAATCTAAAAAATTACATATTTTCGTCTCCTGTTCAACATGCACATATGCATGTAAATATGCATATGTTCATTTTTTAATGAACCTATGCATCTCCATTACAAATCAGATTTGAAAAAGAATCATAAACAGATTCAGATCCTACATCTACAACTCAAATTCAAACAACATTAGTCTGCAAAAAATCATCTTCTATTTCCAAAAAAATCAACAAAATCAACAATCTTGCAGAACAAAATTCCTCTATTTCCAAACCCATCATCTTCTACCTCCATCATCAATCTTGCAGAAACACCAGAGACACCAAACTCACCGGAAAATTGCAGAAAAACACTAACTCTTAAAAAATAGAAACCAGATTTTCAACAACACAAAACCAGATCTTCCTCGATGTCTTGCAGAAAACACAAAAAAAAAAAAAACAAATTGAAATTAATAAAAAATTCATGGGCAAACCCAACAAATCTAGAAACTCGAAACCGCCGACCTCATCGTAGCCTCAGAGCGTGTTTGCTTCGTCTTCGTCTCCACCACTGACCCAAAAAATTTCTAGATCTGTAACATCTCAAAAAAATCCAATGGGATCTATAAATAAAAATCAGAAATAAAAAAAACCACATATCTGTAAATTAAAACTAACCAAAAACCAACAAAAAAAGTAACATTTAATTACAAAAACCAACCAAAACCAACCAAAAAATACTCATCTTTTACGTTAGATTCACCATCTCATCAAACCCACAATTATTTTGTCTTCCCCGCCGCACATTCGTCTTCAGCCTTCGTCTCCACTGCGTTGCTTCGTCTCCGCCACCGACCACAAAAAGTGCACAAATCTGTAAAATGGAAAGGTGGCGCCGCCGTCGTCTGTGTTTGTGTGGTGGGGTGGTGTCACCGTCGTGTATTGGTGGGGTGGGGTGGCGCCGCCGTCTTGTATTAGTGTGGTGGGGGCGGCTCATGTGTTGTGTGAGGTTGGTGAGATTGGGTTTGGTGTGGTGTGGTGGGGAGCGGCTCAAGTGAGTTAGGTTAGAATGAGGGGTGTGAGTATTTAATAAAAAAAAAAAAGGTAATTTGGGGTTTTTAAGGAGTGTTTTGGACCTTAGAATTATTTTAAAATCAATTTGGACCTAAGAGTTATTATATGTGCAGAATTGGATCTAAGAGTCTTTATTTCATATATAATAAAGTAGCGGTTGGAACATGAGAGTAACCACCATAGAAACATGCACAATTCCTATTCATAAGGAGTCAGTGATCTATCTTCTTCTCCACTATAACCAACTCAACCACTTCTGAAAATTCATCAAAATCCCCCTACAAATACTCCACCATTTTCAATTTTTTCAATCTACAATGAGATGATTAGTTTCCGATTCATAAATTCACTATCAAATTCCCTTTCATCTCCGATGTGTACAACGATGCTCTACGCCGCCGCTTGGACGGCCGTCTTGACGGCGACCGTGGCGGTCGCCTCCTTCATCCCCGAATGGGCCTTCGTGGCGGCGATCAGCCCGTCCTATCCGTTATCTCAGGGGTGCAATCAAGCCGGCGCCGTTAGGTTGCCGTTAGATATTCCGTCGGAGGATTTTTGCGTCGCGGCTCGGCTTTTCAAGCGGTCGAGAATTGATGTGGTGGTGCCGCCGGTTTTTGCCGCTGTTATTGTCGCCGGATCGGCTTGCGCGGTTAAGGCTTTGGGGCTGTGGGAGGATGAAGATGAACGACGGCCGTTATGAAATTTCACGATTAGTTGAAGATTTTAATTTTCCCCCAAACTGGGATTGCGTTCGTTTTTCAATTGAAGTGGACGACGTCGTTTAGGTATTCGTGTAGAACAGTTCTATTTTTGCTATAATATTACAATTTGTTTTTTTATTGATTATTATTTTCTAGTGTTATTTGAACCCACAACGAGGCCTCTGTTCGTTATCCTGTTCTAATTTAGAATTTGATTTCACAAATGTGCGTTATACATGTATTGAAATGAGGCACGAAATTAAAATACAACTTATAAATAAAAGCCATGAACATTGTATAGGAAAATTTTGATCATATATAGGTAAATAAGACTCCCTCCTACCCATTTTTGCTAGTGTAGCAATAAATCTAGGCATATTTTGATAGTTTTAACTTTTACCTTTTCATTTATCTAGGAAAAATTATCCTTTTAGGACATTATCTTTAAGGGCTTGTGAAATTACGACATTATCTTTATGGGCTTGCAAAACTAGGATATTATCTTTATGGGTTAACAAAGCTAAGATACATGCCAAATCTCACACTGGAGCCCAAGCTCGACTTGAGCCTCACGCGAGATTTTGGCACGCATTAGATGAAATTTGATCTAAATTTGCTTAATTTAAAATATAGTGTCCTAGTTTTGAAAGTCGATAAAAATAATGTCCTAGTTTTACTAATTCCCATAGTGTTCTAAAAAATTAAATTTCCCGTTTCACCTGCACGGACTAAATTTGCTTAGTAAAGGCAAAATTGAAATATGAAAAATTATGAGGCATGGAAAATGAGCATCCATGTGCAATATGAGGCACAAATTTGGCATTTGATGGAGAATTTCTTGATGATAAAATCAAATAACTGCTATATCAGATACACTTATTACTACGAAATATAAAATGTAGTTTACCTTACCTACTTATATAAGTTTCTTCTACATATAAGTTCTTAAAAGACCAGAAGCCTTTCTGTAGGCAAAGCTGATTAACTTGAAGGTTTTCTAGCTGCATTAACTAAGTTGCAGCTGAAATCCCAAAGTTTCTTCGCCAAATCCTCGTTTCTTGCTAAACTGCCCGACCCAAACTCATTACAATCTACATAGTACTTCCCCGATACACCTTTTAGGTCGGGGTGAAGTGCAACATAGCACGTTGTGGCCGCCCCCTGAAAATCAAGATTATAGTTTAATGACAAAAGCTTCTACGAACTTTGTTGACGGAATTTATGGTGAACTCGGTAATACAATTTAGCATACAAAGTATCACGGTTTTGTGAATTTGAGAAGAATAAGACATAGAATCAAGCATTTTTTTTTAAATGTGATACTTTGTATACTAAAGAGTATTACTTTGAAGAAGAGAGTTCGCATGATATGTTACAAAAGTTGAACCCTTTTAGAAATTGGGATATGATTTGGGCAAGCAAGATTGATACCTGAGGGACATTCTTCCATAGAATGAGAGTGGCCAGCTTCATAATCTCTGCAACAATAACATTGATTTATTAGGACAAGAAAACAATGATCAAGAAGGATAGTTCTTGAGATTTTTGTAGAAAGTTTGGTATTACTTACTAATTATAAGCCCAGAATGTTTATATAGATTTGTCGTTATTAGTCCTGGATGAACTGAGTTGACTGTGATATTTACTCCCTCTGCCTGAAGACAAGTTTAAATTCAAACTATTACTTAGTTTTTTATTGTTTTTTATTTTTATATATTACTGTGTTTTACTGAGGAAGAAGAACAGAACAATGTAAGAGAAAGATTACGTACCTGCAAGCGACGAGAGAGCTCGTTTGCGTGCAAGATATTGGCTAATTTGGACTGTCCATATGCTCTCTTATCATCGTAACTGCAATCGACCATTACTATAGATGCAAAAATCGACCAATTACAAAATGAGTTGGTCTTATGCAAAACAGTTCTATTGTGCAAGTAATTCCCAACTACCACTCTATAGTAAAACAACTGATACTTTTCAATGATACAAGGTTACATGAAACTTAGCCTTATATAATACAATAGAGTATTTGATGATGCGGAGTTTGGTACGATACCTGTTCTTATCATTGATTTGTTCAAATGCAATCCCCTCTGGGCAAGTACGGAGATGAGCAACGGATGTTAGATTGACAATTCTACCCTCGACGCCGCTAGACTTTGCTGTGCTTTTCATCTTGTCTAGGAGTAGGTTAGTCAAGTAGAAGTGGCCTGAATGGAAATCGATCACAATGTTTAGGATTTATGCAGAAAGTTTATGAGCATTAAAAGTTGATAATTTTAGTATTTGTTGTACCTAGATGATTTGTAGCAAACTGCATTTCATGCCCATCTTCAGAGAGCTGATAAGGACAAAACATGATACCTGCATTGTTTCTGAATAAAACAGAAAAAATTGATTTATTTAAGATAGGTGGTAAGTAATACAAGAATAAGATTGGATTATTTAGAAGTATATATATGTATGTTTTAATGTTACATTAAGATGTTGAGAGGAAGGTTAAGTGCAAT
Source organism: Stenogyne calaminthoides (assembly GCA_037126765.1). Classification (NCBI taxonomy): domain Eukaryota; kingdom Viridiplantae; phylum Streptophyta; class Magnoliopsida; order Lamiales; family Lamiaceae; genus Stenogyne; species Stenogyne calaminthoides. The sequence continues at coordinate 37,695,130 of JBBCBC010000003.1, read as the reverse complement.
GAAGCTATCAGCAAAATCGTCGACTGATTTGAGCGACGAAAGGTCGAGTTTTAGGACATCAACTCGAGCTTTGTTGTTATCCTTAAGAATAGCCTGCTTCGCTTCATTTGCAGCTTCCACATTTCTTGCACCAATGATAACACGCACGTTCCTTAGCGCAAGTACTCTTGCCGTCTCCAACCCAATCCCACTTGCACCACCTAAAATCGAGGAATTTAGACAGGAAAGTTAAGGATTATTATGGCCATTGATGTTCTTATCAGGTTATCTAGGTCTTGATTATATATTTATGTCCCATTCATTTATACTTGAACCAGATTGAAATCTGGAAATGAAAATTCTGTTTAGTTGTGACAACAACAATAAATTCTGTTGATAGTACCACTCTAACAAGTTATAGATGTTAGGATTTAAACTGCAATTATAGAGAAATTGAGAGAAAACAAAATTAAATAATACATATTTGGTTATTCAATTCGTCAGGAATGACCACGTTGAGGACACTACCAAGCCATGAAATTTACTAATATTTTTTGTGATAACAACTACAATGAATCAGAAGTGTATTTATAAGCAAAACTGGGTCAAAACCCTAAAGATCCATTTTGGTCGAACACTGCTAAAAAAAGCCCCAAAAATACTACAGAGAAGCTTTGGGATGTGAAGCAGTTGATCAGGCTCCATAACCCAACAATAGAAATAGGGAAACTGCAGAAACTATTCAAGGAAAAATACTACACATATGCATGGAATCCAATATAAATTGAGCATAATTCATTTGACATAGTTTCTAGTTCAGCCATTGATTGTGCTTCAGATGAACAATGGTGTTGCATTAAAAGTTTGCTTTCAACTTTCAAGCCCATGCTTCATTGTTTTGTCTTACTTTCAGTGTATGACTTTATGATCCACCCCTAATTTGTACATCACATACTGATTCGAATTTTGAAATACTGGTGTCTGTTTTTAAATTTTGTAAGGTATAATATTGTTGAGATATCAAGATAAGAAAAAATTGTTCAAGACAATGATGAAATAATATACCATGACTTCTGCTCGATTCAATTAAGCAAGCTTTTAAAAAAATCCCAATAAAAAATAAGACTGAGTTAAATAATAAAATAGAGAATGTTACTCAATTATTTCCCAAATTCATTTTCCAATAGTTCCCTCATTATGTACAAAATTAATTGATCAAATCCCCCAATAATCTTATTCATGAAATCAACAAAATAATCCACTGTTGATGAGGGTGACTGAGAAAGAACACACACTAACATGCATAAGTGAATAAATTAATAAAATGTATGTATGTGAATGTGTACATATAAGTCAAAAAATTAATAAAAATGAAAATAAAACCTGTAATAATGGCAGTGAGATTGGAAGCATCAATTGATTGAGTAACTTGTTCTGCTGTTGAAGCTGAACCAAACCCACTTGGGCCTGGTATTCCTGTGATCAACCTAAACATTTTCTGCTTCAAAATCACAAGTTTTAGAGAGAGAAAGATAGTTTAAAGAGAGAAGAATGTTGCATTTATAGAGAGAGAATGGAGGAGAAAAAGGCCAAATAAGGAGAGAAATGGTTGAGGAGATGGAATTAAAAGTGAGGATTTATTTACAATGGTTTAAGCAGTTTGCAGGTTTAAATTGGGTGTGTGAAAAGTTTGTTGAATTCGATGTATGACAAAAGTTGAGAATGCATGTGCATTTAATGAGACAAGCATAAATAATAAATGTATACTATTGTCTCATTGCAAATATGACACCTTAAAATGGATACTAATTTATTATGTGCATTTATAATAAATGTAGTATAATATTGTCTCATTGCAAATATGACACCTTAAAATGGATACTAATTTATTATGAGGGTGTGTCATGTATATTCAGGTGCACTGTTTATTTAAATTAAATCTTAAAATCGTGCAAATTGTCATACCGACGAAATATGCAACTTGTTTACATTGAATTATGTATTTATTTTTTCACATTAATAGTTGTACGATTCAAAATAAATAAGTTACATATTTCAATATAACAAATTTTATAATTTTAAAATATACTATTAGTGCACGGTTCACATGAGTGCATACAATACTTACACATTTATCATATGCAAATCATCTTAAAATAGGTAAATTGAAAATCAGTGGGCAACCAAATTTCTAAATATGGTCACTAAACAGACGAACAAAATTAGATTAGTTAAAAAATGTGGCGAGAGCTCCCCTTTATTAATCCACTTGTTAACATGTTGAATGAATTCATGGGCCTGGGCCTGGGTGTGGGTCTGGGCCTAGTCCACTAAGACATCAAGGTCTATTTGAACCTAGATGGGTCATATATTACCGGACTATTACCCACAATTTGGGCCAGATAGAAAGAAATTTACGTTTACTGAAGTTACAAGTCACGTTTGGGCTCTATAAAAAATATGTATGCATTTTTTTTAGAAGCAAGAAATATGTAGAACCTTTTCTAGTTTCTATATCGTTTGTCATTTTTTAAAAATAAAATAAAATGACACGGTATAAATAATAATAAATGATTAAAAATAAAGAAAGTGGAAATAGAATTTATACAATTTCTGAAAATAAAGAAAAGTGAAACGGCCTCAAAGAAGGTGATTATTTTTTTTCCAAAAAACAAAGTGAGTGCCACTAAACACACCCCAAAATTCTCTAAACACACCCAAATAAAATTTAAAAATTAACATGTATTACTAAACACACTCAATTTTTTTTCTATTATATTCTTCCTCTATCAAAATATAAAAATAACATTTTCCTATCTCTCATTTTCTCATTAACATTTCTCTCCTAAAAAAATCATTTAATTCTTTTGTATTCATTATTTTTTTATGAAAACATTCTTAAAAATTTTATATAAAATCAGAAATGTATTACAAAAAATTCAATTAAATTATTTCAAACATAAATAAATTCAAAAACTTAATTAGAAAAAAATCTCAAAATCATAAAAAATTAAATACAAAATAAAAACATTAAAAAGTAAACAGAATTTTTAAAAATATTTAAATTTAAAACTGAAAAAATTAAATGAAATCTGTAAAATATTTTAAAAAAAATAAATCTAAAAAATAAGTAAGCTTAAAATAATCAGTAAAACTAAATAAAATCTGAAAAAAAATCATTTTAATTAAATTAATTTTGAAGATTTATTTTATTTGAATATTTTATTTAGTTTTAATTACTTTTTGATTTTTTTATTAATTTATTTATTTTGAAGATTTAATAATATTTTAAAATTTAATTTAATTTTTTTCAGATCTTTTTTCACAATTTTTGCTTATTTGATTTTTTTTATTTAGTTCTTTTTAAAGATATAATTATTGTTTTATTATTTTTATATTTTAATTTATTTTTTTCAAATTTTTTTAATTATTTTTCCATGTATAATAATTTTTAAAAAATTTTACAAAAAATAAAGGATCAATTTTAAAGTAAAAAAAATTTAGAGGACTAAAATCAAAATAAATAAAACTTAAAAAAAAAAGATAAAATAGTATCCCAGAAGGCAACTTAGTCATTTTATATATATATATATATATATATATATATATATATATATATTTATCTTAAAAATTATGGGCGTGTTTAGAGAATTTTGGGGTGTGTTTAGTGCCACTCAAACAAAGTCTTCCCTTTTTAAGAATATACAATGTGCATGAACCAAGTTGACTCATTTCCAACATATTTTTTTTAAACTACTAAACTTGATCCGTATTATTTTCTGGATAGGGTCAAATGTCATGAATTATAAACAGGGTTTCATAAAGATTTAACCAAAGTCTATCAATTTTTTTGTCAAATACAATTTATTCATGGCTAAGTTTCAGATGATCCGGGTCAAGATCTTGTTTCATGGATTCTATTTTAAAATCATCTTATTTTTTATATTGAAAAATACAACTTATTTACACATAATCATGCAACAATTAATATGAAAAAAAAGTCGCACGATTCAATGTAAACAAGTTACATCTTTCAATATAACAAGTTGTATTTTAAGTTGCATATTTCAATATAACAAGTTGCATTTTTATTGTTTCAACGAAATTTTATGAGAAACCTGTGGTCCCATCTGTTGCAAATTCGACATACCACTGTTCTGACAATAGAATCGCACTTGACATTAAACAACATGAGCATAAAAACAAGAGAAGACAAGTTAAATTTACATCCCAACAAATGCAACAATATTCCTCTCTCACATAACAAACAAACAATCATCAAAAGTCAAGAACCCTGATAGATACAACACATTCAACCTAACATGCAAAGTTATTACATCCTAAAATTCAACCATCAAATCATATGAATTTGATTATCAACACACAGACACCCTCCTGTTCTACAACCACGCGTGTCCTCGTCGTCTCTGTAATCCGATAGAGACGTCGAAAGAATTCAAAATCAATCATCCTGGAAAGACTTCATCGACATAATCGAGCCCCACATGTATCGCCCGCCTTCTTTACCAATGACGACCTGGTTATAAAGCAATAAGTTCAAATATCATCGAGCCCTAAAGACTCCGCTTTGGCCTTCATGGATATCAAGAACCGAATGGCTTCATCGATGAAAACAATCGGGTCGTCTTTCCCGTTCGCATTAGGAACTATGCTTTGCAGAATGCTCACGGTTTCGTGTATTTTCTCTTTTTTCAATCTTTTTCTGCACGACCAGGAATCTAACTCGTCCTTACAGCTCAATTCTGCATGGCTTTCCAATGCAGACGACGGTTCTCCAGACGACAATTTTCGTCTTCTGGTTGGTAAGGAAAAACTATCGACTTCATCGTCCGATTCCTCGACCAAATCCGGTACGCCATTATCGGTCATAGTACTGGGCGAATGGCCCGTGCTCGTTTCTTCGTCCTCCGAAAAATCCGTATTGTCATCAGAGCATAGGAGAGCGTCTAGTTCTTCCGTGTTTTCGTGCATCTCGTCTTCTGAGACGTCTCTCGAGTAATCTTCTACATTTTCACTGTTCAAATCCGGAATAAAACGGTCATTAGTATCCGTTTGCTCTTTCAAATTACGCGCGGTAGGAGGAATTGGCACCCGATAAGCTCCAAACTGAATGGGCGTGTAGGCCCCGGAACTAAATAACAGGGTCATCTTATCGCCCGACTGATCAAATACGAGAAATCTCTTCTGAGCAGGAGCCGTGTCGATCAGCCCAGAAACGGGGAATGATGGATCGATCAGAGGATTTCTACGAATAGGGTCGATATTCGGGTACCCGTTGTGGAAAGGGTATTCCGGTAAATTTGGACCACGTGACAGCATATGCTGATACTGATAGTAATCGAATCCAAAGTTGTTTTCCATTTAAGCACCTGAATGTAACAAGTCGAAGTGAGAAAACGGAACATAAAAGACGCTCGACAAAAAACAGGAAAGAGAAAACGACCATACCTAAGAATGAATAACTTGATTGCTTGTTGGTCTTTGAATGAATGTAAACAAAAATAACAAAAGAAATCCAGCTTATCTCGTATGCGACGAAAAGGAATCAATCTACGTGACAGGTTTAAGGAGATGACGGAAATATTCTGCCTGCAATACACAAAAGAACACCATATTAGTATTACTGAAAGAGACAAACAAAAAACGAGCAGTTAGGGAACATATAATCTGACCTGGCAATCTTGGAGGGGTTGAAAGCATGCTATAACTCTAACTATTATGGTGGCACTTCCTGCAATTCCACTCTCGTGTTTCAATGCCCGAAATCTTGTCTGACTAGCTGCTTGGCTTACCATAACTACTTTTCCCAAATCCGTTTACTCGAATTCAAACCCCGAATGTTCTTAACAAGAAGTGATAAACTAACCCCACAATTCGAAATATTGAGTTAATTCTCGATTTTCCAACAAAAAGCTTCGAATAAATCAACCAACTTAACCAACTAAAAGAATTACTACAGCAAGAGAATTGAAAATGATGTGGAAGATATGTGTTCAGCTAATCCAGCGTACGTAGCATGGAATGACGATGAAGCGAGTAGATCCCATGGAAATACGAGTATAATCTGGGATTGACTAAAGAGGAAGCTTGAGAAAGAACGAGGACTAAGGTTTTGCCTGAATCGAGAAACGGGCTTTATAGGATCACACGGCAGTACAAGTTCAAGAAGATAACTTTACGAAATACGTCAATGGACAGACTAAACCACCGCATGCTGTTCTTCAACTCGACTTTTTACTGACTTTCGGAACCCCTGCTGGAGTTTTAACACAAGATGTATGTATTCAGAACGAAATCCAGAAAACGAAAGAAAATTCAGAATCTATATATTTTCGTATTCGACATTCTTAGCGTATAACAAACAAAGGGACCAATCAAGAGAAACAAAAATTACAGAACACATCAACAATTCAACATTCCATTTACCATTCCAATTAAAATAGATGGCATAAGGCAGATAAAATTACTTTCTTGAAAAGCAATAATTCGATATAGAAAGGCACACACAATTTTTATTTTTACATTTTAACCTTTTATATCAAGAAAAACAAAACTAATCTTCTAATCTAAGGTATATGTGAATCAATATTGATTTTCTTTTTCTAATTTAACCTCAAATAATTAAGCAGATTAGCAGAGGATTAACCATAAAAATTACATCTTGACCCACCCAACCCATCAATCTTTTTCTGATAAAAAAACTATGAACTAATTGGCAGAAAACATTTATGTTTTTGTCAAAAAAATTATCTCAATCATAATAATATTATGAATTTCAAGGACCATTTATCCCAGAAGATTGAAGGCTATGAAATTCAAAAAGAAGAAAAAACAACCTTCATTATTAGTACTATACACTTCATAAGCAAAGAGATCTAAGAAAACACATTCAGTTTCTTTTTTTCTGGGAATTCAACAAAACAGATCTAATGAAAGGCAGAACAAGATTCAAATCAAACTATCAAACACATTAAAATTAAAATAGAATCCCAATTGCATTCAGACAAATCAAACATAAGATTGCAGAGCAACATTAACAATTGGGAAAAACATGAAAAAGATAAAAACTTACAGCCCAGAAAAACACAGCCAAAATCAAGAAACAAGATAGCTCCTTCAAAGAGTGAAGCACAATCAAGAACCCAGATGGAAAGCTGAAATCTTTCTAGAGAGAGAGGGAGTGTGTGTTCTAAAGAGAGTTAATTTCGAAGGATGAGAATTGCACGGTGGGTGAGATGCTTCAACAAATGCTATATTATATAGAGGAGCAAATTTCATGGATAGGCTAATTGCAAAATGCTAGATTTATCTTTGTTATTAGTTGTACTTTTTTAAGGATCGAATTTTTTATTTTTACAGAACAGTAATTGTATTTTTACATGAGTTGATATATGTAATATAACTCGCAGAACGGTATTTATGAATAATATATTTTATAATAAAAAATCACATTTTTTAATTATTACAATTAGTAAAAGTATATTTTAATAATATAAGTCAAACTGCTCAATCAATTTAAATTTTTGTTTGAAATTTATTAACTCTATATTTTATTTTTTAAAACATCGCATAATTCGGCAAACAAGAAGAGTGTTTTTTATTCATTTGCATGTGATTATTTTATCTGTAATTTCCTCGGAATTATTCTTTTACTACAAATTTAAAATTTTAATATTTATTTTTATAAAAGTCAAAAGTACAATCCTTATAAAAATTAGTTCTATTTTTACAATTTATCATTCATGGAATGAATTAGTAAGGTTACAACTTGCCACTTTTTTTTTCCCGAAAATTTGCAATAAGTTGTATTGCCATTTTGATTTAATTTTGATGAATAAATGTGCCAAACGTGTGAACAATGATGGTGTTGTTGGCTTTGTGTGCGTGCGTGAGGCCTGCGTGTAACTTTGGTGGGGCCCTGTGATGGGTGTATTATGATTCCTCTAATTGTTTCATATGATAATGAACCATAAATATATTATATTAGTATTAGTTAATATCCCTTTTTTTTCTTTCCATTTTTTTTTCCCTTTTGTTTTCTTTTTAAAATGGAAAATTATCACTTTTTATACATCGAATTTGTCACTTTTTTAAAATTTTTTTAAGTAATTTTGTGAATACCCATGACTTTTAGATCACATAAAATCTAATAAACAACTCTTTTCTAATCACTATTCCCATAAATATCAAAAAAAACCCTAAAAAGCGGAGACGGAGGTAGTATATTTACCGCTTTCATTGTTTGGTAATTAAAAAATATTAATTTTTTGGTTTTTTTTTAGTAATATTGTGAATGCTGATTAGATCTACTGTGGGTAGGGGTGGAGGAAATATCGAAAATACCGGTATATCGCATTTACCGTACCAAAAAATATTAATTTTATCGAAATTTTCGATACGATAATGGTATGAAAATATAGAAAATTTCGGTATATCGAAATATTGAAATATTTCGGTATACCGGAAAAATATATCGGTATACCGAAAAATTTTCGGTATACCAATATATACTGAACTATCGATACGGTATCGGTATGTAATATTGACATACCGAAAATTTTGGTATGCCGAATTTCGGTACGACAATGGTATGACATTTTTCTAAGATCGAAAATTTCGGCACCAGATAACGGTATGGCGAGAAAATTTTTTTCAGATGCATCATTCAAATCCTACTATTGGGGTTATCTTAAAAAGTATACTTTTTACTTTGTATAACCAAACTAAAGTTTCTTATTTATTTCTTTGAAATAAATTATTTAATCTTTGTTGCATTAAATATGAATGAATGTTATATATGTTTATTGCAAACCCGGTTCAATAAAAGCAAGACGATTACGTTGTAGTTAATTTGGTGATACCCGATCATCGAAGATCAAATTAACAACCCTCAGAATTAAGTACAAATTCACAACCCAGATGGAAATGAACGAACCATCATGAGCGGTTGAAGTGTGAGACCCAGATTAGCTGTCTTGACCAAGGGATCACACTAAGCGCATTTAAAAGACGTTGAATGAGGACTGCGCAGGAGGACAAATTCTTGATGATTGAATATACAAGAATTAGACCTCGATTGGTGCGTTGTTTCTTAATCTCAAAATCTCTTAAATAGGATCATGTGAAATTAATAACTATTGCTTTGACTTATGATGGGAAGAGAGTCAATCTGATTCGATACCTTATATCTTGGGCAATATTATTAATTACATGACGATTCTTTGACATTTTAATACGGAGAATCTCGCAAGTAAAGACGTCTTTCTTGATTTGTCCCTTGGTGGGCTTATATCCTTTATCATGTCAAATCTTGCAAGTGAAAATTTATTTAGGCATGGATAATAATGTTGAGTTGTCTTTACTTCAAGGACAAAGATATTAATTAATATAAAGCTTGTTCAATTGGGCTTAATTAATTAATGGACTAAGATAATCTTAAGCGCGGAAATAATGATAGGGAGCCATGTTATATGTGAAATTGTAATATGAGTTAAGATGAATAGTTCAATATTAATTTTATAGTGGAGTAAATTAATATTAATGGACTTGAATGATATTTGACCCAAAATATTATAACCATAGTCCATTGGAGGTCAATCATAATTCTCCTAAAGGCCCCCAAATAAATAGCCAAAAAATAAAGTCCAATTAATGAGAGAGAGAAGAAAATATTCTTGTTATATTTCCAAGTGTAATTTTTGAAAATCTTGTCTATTAAAAAGGAAAAAAAGATTGTCTTGATTTTCTTGTAGATATTTTATGGAAAGAGATAATTATTGTAGGAATACATAATTATCCCATAAATTCAAGAAGTCAAATCTTGACTCCTTTATTAGTGTAAATTTTCGAAAATATAGGTATAAGAGGGGAAAGAGATTTTTATGAAAAAATTAATTAAGGAGAAAAGAATATAGGAGATATATTCAAGATTTTTTGGAGACCAAGAAAAGATTTTATTCCTTATTTTCCTAGCCCTAATTTTTGCCCCCCTCCTCCCTATTTATAGGGGATGAGCTCTTCATTCCCAAGTGCAATTTCATGTGTTGGAAATATTAGAAATCCACAAAGGTGGTAGCAAAATATTTAATTTCTCTCCCATTAAAATCGTTCGTTGAAATCTTCCCACCAGATAGCGTTCGTGGACTTTGGGGATATATTTGGGAAGACTCTTGGGTTGATTCATCCGTTTGATTCTTCAAGAGGTTAGTAATTCCGTAACTCCTAGTTCCGCATGTTTAGGATTTACGTGAATTATGTGTACGCATGTTGTTTATTATTATGTTGAATTGATTTAGGATTAATTCATGTTAGTAATTAACTGTTTAATTTAAATATGTATTTAAATAATCACCTCGAATAGATCCGGTCACTCCGATTTTCCCAACAACTGGTATCAGAGCTCTGGTTTCAAGCTCTGATTTTTTTAATTGTTATTTAAATTGTTGTACATTAAATTGAAATTGGATAGTAGAATTGCTAGATCTGTTTTGCAGGTATCCAATTGTCATGGTATTTAATGTGTTTATTTTCATGCGTATGAATGAATGGTTTTAATTCGACTCGTTCGGATTTGTTTTTCTCGTGAGAAAATCCACGAGTAGATTAGGCTATTTGATTTGTTCAATGTAATAGACTAGTCTAGATTTAAGGTATTTATTTTTGTTAAATAAATTGTAACCTGATCAAGAGACGGAGACAAGTTAAAGACAGATCCGGAATCGTGACGCTGGCGATGCGCCCAAAAACGTTAAGCCGAGGCACTTCATGAGCGGACTACCCAAGACGACGCGCCGGCCGAGGCGCTTAGCGCGCAAGGCGGGATCGGTGGTCGCCGAAGCGGCGAAGCGAAGCGGTACGGCCGCCGAGGCCTTTATAAGACACGGGCGGCGACGTAGGCGCGCCACAAGGTGCTGCGAACGACGGGCTCCTTAAGCGGCCGGCGGATCGGGGCGGCATCCCGATCGCGATTTCGCTTTGGCTTGGCGACGTTTCAAGATCGAAGTTCTCTTGAGACGAATGAGTGGGAGAAATTCAAGGCGGCGTTTCTTCAAAAATCAAGCAAGGAAAATCAAACCATGACAGTTGGATAATTTGTGTCCCTTTGTGTTTTATTTTCTGCTTTGCTTGATTTATTCTTTATTTTTTTCTTGTGCTTTATTTAATTTGTTTAAATGTGTTTGCATGAGAATTGCCCAACGAAAAATCTCAAATTCAAAAATTACTAAGTATGTTATGATAATTAATTTGTTTTGACACAAATTAATTTTGACCTCCATGATTTATTTATTTGTGAAATCTTTTAGAGAAATTCTCCTACGGGACGGTCAAAAGATAACTTTCACATGAATAAATTCCCAAAAGGATGATTGTGAATTATTATTAGTGGCGACGATGACCCTCCAACGAGGCTCGATCAAAGCGAAGTAATAATTCTGTATTTAATCATGGTTATTACTTAGGTGTAAAATTGATATTTATATACTTCTCCGAAGTCCCTGTCAATTTTATATTGGTCAAGGAGGAGCCGACTATTAATTTTTAAATTAAAGGTTTGTAAATGTTCTTGTTTGTAACCTGCTTGAATGTGATTTAAATGATGACCCTCCCACGAGGCTCATTTAAATTTGTTTTGAGATGTTGGCTGATACATGTTCATATTTTATTGAGATTTTAATATGAATCATGTGATCGAATTATGTGATTTAATTTTGTGTTGATTTGGATATTGATACCAAATATATGTTTATTTCAGTTCATCATGTTGCACCTTTTAATCCACTGTTTAATATACTGAAAGATAACCTCCTCACTGGAGAAAACTTTGTTGATTGGTATCGAAAACTCACTATTGTCCTCACTGTACAAAGCCATAACTGGGTTCTTACTACACCCAAACCAGAAAAGTCATCTAACGAGTCAACCAAAGCGGTTAAGAAAGAATATGATAACTGGGAGCGTTCTAACGAAATGGCAAAGTGTACCATCTTGGCTTCAATGTCAGATGTGTTGCAACACCAACACCAAAACGTTGAGACCGCTGCGGAAATCATGGTCAATCTTAAAGCGATGTTTCAACATCAGAACCGTATGGCTCGGCAGATCACCATGAGGGACACACTCTCTATGAAATTGGTGGAGGGAACACCCGTAAGGGAACATGTTCTCCAGATGATGGCTCACCTCAACAAACTCGAGGTGCTTGGAGCTGAATATGACATCGAGACCCAGATCGATTTCATACTCCATTCCCTGCCCAAGAGCTTTGAACAGTTCAGGCTGAATTATCAAATGAATAATCAAAAGTTCACTTTGCCTGATCTGTTGCAAGCTAAGGAATTTTAGGAGAGAGCAGTCAAGCCTTAGCGACAGTTGGGTCGTCCTCTTCTTCTAGGCCAAAGGGAGGCAAGAGGAAGAGAAAGCCCAAAAGCGAAAGCCAAGCTAACTCGAGTGTTGCCAAAGACAAAGGAAAGGTGAAGAGGGATGGTGGAGCAAAGAATACGGCTAAGGGGAAGTGCTTCAACTGCAGTGAAAAGGGACATTGGAGGTCGGACTGTTCCAAACCCAAAAGGAATGGAAAGAAAGGTAATTCACACTCACTAGTTGTTGAAACTTATTTGGCGGAGTATGCTACCCATTCGTGGGTATTGGATACGGGATCCACTGATCATGTATGTTTCACATTGCAGGGTTTCAAGCAGACCCGACGACTAAGTGAGAGTGAGATCCTCATCACGCTAGGCGATGCTACGAGAGTGGCAGCTAAAGCAGTGGGAGAAGTGCACATGTCCTTTGGAAACAAGACGTTAATTTTAAGAGATGTTCTTTATGTTCCTGTTTTTCAGAAAAACCTTATTTCTATTTCTAAACTGTTTATCGATGCATATTCTGTTCGTTTTAATAGAGATGTTACTGTTTTTCGTAACGATGTGATTATCTGTCGTGGAACTTTGACTCTATATTATTAACTGTGAACATCACTCACAAAATGCATCCTATAACACATCTACTATTTCTTGTAAACGAAAGCGCTCAGCTGACGTGAACGAGACACTTCTTTAGCACCTAAGATTAGGTCATATTAACCCGAAAAGGATTCAAAGGTTGGTGAAAGATGGTTCTTTGGGGTCTCTCCAAGTTGAGCCATTTCCGACTTGCGAATCGTGCTTGGAAGGTAAAATGACCAAGAGGGCATTTGGAGCCAAGGGGCTTAGAGCTAAAGAAGTGTTAGAAATCGTTCACACCGATGTGTGTGGTCCAAATGCAAATCAAAGCTAGAGGTGGCTACGAGTATTTCGTTACTTTTATCGATGATTACTCACGCTACGGATACATTTTCCTAATGAAGCATAAATCTGAGACCTTTGATAAATTCAAAGAATTTAAGGCTCAAGCAGAGAATCATAAGGGAAAAAGTATCAAGTTTCTACGATCTGATCGTGGAGGCAAATACCTCAGCGATGAATTTCTGAACTACCTATTGGAAGTGGGGATTGCATCCCAGTTGACTGCACCCAGTACCCCTCAACAAAACGGGGTTGCAGAATGAAGGAATAGAACGCTTTTAGAAATGGTAAGGTCGATGATGAGTTATGCGGATTTACCAAAATCATTCTGGGGTTACGCATTAGAAACAACGACTTATATTCTGAACCTAGTGCCATCCAAATCGGTACCTAAAACCCCGAGAGAATTGTGGACGGGGCGCAAGCCCAGTTTTGGACACATCAGGATCTGGGGGTGTCCGACATACGTGCTAGACAAGGAAGCCGGTAAATTGGATGCACGTTCGGAGTTAAGGATGTTCATAGGGTATCCCGAAGGAACTAAAGGATGCATGTTCTATGGTCCCGAAGATCAAAATGTGGTAATCAGTACTCACTTTAGATTTTTGGAAGAAGACTATATGAACAGTCGAAAGCCTAGAAGTGAAATTACCTTAGAAGAACTTAGGGGCCCAACTCCGTTGCCAACTGTACAAAATGATATACCAAACGTCACGCCTATACAACCGGAACCTCGTCGTAGTGGGAGGGTTATCAGACAACCCGAGAGATTCTTGGGGATCGGAGAGTCTTCGGACTTGATCTCCGCAGAAGAATCAGATCCATGGTCCTACAACGAGGCGATCCAAGACAAAGATGCTCAATCTTGGCAAACAGTAATGGAAGCCGAGATGGGTTCAATGGATCACAACAAGGTATGGGAGCTGGTCGAACCACTTGATGGGGTAAAACCCATCAGATGCAAGTGGGTATACAAGAGAAAAAGGGGACCGGCCGGAAGGGTTGAAACCTTCAAAGCAAGACTTGTGGCGAAAGGGTACACTCAGAAAGAAGGGATCGATTATGAGGAAACCTTTTCGCCCGTAGCCATGCTCAAGTCCATCCGCATTCTCTTGTCGATTGTTGTGCATCTAGATTTTGAGATCTGGCAAATGGACATCAAGACAGCTTTCCTATATGGAAATCTTGACAAAGAAATCTATATGCAACAACCCGAAGGCTTCATTGAAAAAGGCCAAGAGCATCTGGTTTGCAAGCTCACGAAGTCCATTTATGGACTGAAGCAAGCATCCCGAGCTTGGAATCAGTGTTTTGATCAAATTATAAAATCCTACGGATTCTATCAAAATGAATTTGAAAGTTGTGTCTATAAAAAGTGTGACGGAACTGCATTGGTATTTTTGGTACTATACGTGGACGACATTCTGCTCATCGGAAACGATGTAAATGTGTTATCAGACGTAAGGGCATGACTGTCAAAACAGTTCGATGTGAAGGACTTAGGGGAAGCCAGTCACATCCTAGGGATCAAGATCACTCGAGATCGCAGGAAAAGAATGATCGGGCTTCGAAAGCCTCATACATAGACATTATTTTGAAGCGCTTCAGCATGCAGGATTCCAAGAAAGGCTTTGTGCCCTACAGACACGGAATCCATCTATCCAAAGAGATGTGTCCCAAGACACAGAAAGAGATAGATGATATGAAGGGCATCCCTTATGCTTCGGCTGTGGGAAGCCTCATGTATGCAATGCTGTGTACGAGACTGGATATCTGCTTTGCCGTAGGCATGGTGGCAAGATATCAAAGTAACCCTGGGAAAGAGCATTGGACTGCAGTAAAGAACATTCTGAAGTACCTGAAAAGGACACGGGACATAATGTTAGTTTAGAAGTCAGACAGTCTGATCCCCATCGGTTACACGGACTCGGATTTCCAATTAGACATTGACTCCAGAAAGTCTACCTCGGGTAGTGTGTTCTGTATGGGGGGAGGAGTCATGACATGGAGAAGTGTAAAGCAGAAATGTATCGCTGATTCTATCATGGAAGCCGAGTACGCAAGCAGCGAAGGAAGCGGTTTGGCTCAAGAACTTCCTGGTGGACTTGGACGTGGTCCCGAATTTGCCCAGCAAAATCACGGTCTACTGTGATAACGCCGGAGTAGTTGTAAATTCGAGGGAGCCGAGAGCCCACAAGGTCAGCAAACACATTGAAAGAAAATATCATCTCATACGAGAAATCGTTAAGAGATGAGACATTGAGGTGACTAAGATTGCATCGGAAGACAACCTAGCAGATTCATTCACAAAGGGTCTGCCTCAGAGTACATTCGAGAGACATGTGAAAGGAATGGGTGTCAAGGACGTTGCCAATCTGCTTTGAGTATAAGTGAGAGAAATATTATTAGGTTCATGTATGGTGACATTAGATGTCACATAGAACACTAGACATGTTGTAGTATACTTAAAAGCAGACTTTGAGTATAAGTGGGAGATTGTTGGGGTTATACTGAAAAGTATGCTTTTACTTTGTATAACCAAACTGAAATTTCTTATTTATTTACTGAAATAAATTATTTAATCATTGTTGCATTAAATATGAATGAATGTTATATATGTTTATTGCAAACCCGTTCAATAAGTCAGTACGTATTACATTGTAGTTAATTTGGTGATACCCGATCACTGAAGATCAAATTAACAGCCCTCGTAATTAAGTACAAATTCACAACCCAAATGAAAATGAACGAACCATCATGAACGGTTGAAGTGTGAGACCCAGATTGGTCTGTCTTGATCAAGGGATCACACTAGCGCATTTAGGTGCACTGAATGAGGACCTACAGGAGGACAAATTCTTCGGTACTGAATATACAAGAATTAGACCTCAGTGGTGTGTTGTTTCTTAATCTCCGTCCCTTAAATAGGATCGTGTGAAATTAATAACTATTGCTTTGACTTATGATGGGAAGAGAGTCAATGTGATTTGATACCTTATATCTTGGACAACATTATTAATTACATGACGATTGCTGACATTTAATACGGACAATCGCGTGCAAGTACGTCTTGCTTGATTTGTCCCATTGGTGGGCTCATATCCTTTATCATGTCAAATCTTGCAAGTGGAAATTTATTTCCTGCATGGATAATAATGTTGAGCTGTCTTTACTCCAAGGATAAAGATATTAATTAGTATAAAGCTTGTTCAGTGGCTTAATTAATTAATGGACTAAGATAATCTTAAACGCGGGAAATAATGACCGGGAGCCATGTTATATGTGAAATCGTAATATGGGTTAAGATGGATAGTTCAATATTAATTTTATAGTTGAGTAAATTAATATTAATGGACTTGAATGATATTTGGCCCAAAATATTATAGTTTCATAGTCCATTGGAGGTCCAATCATAATTCTTCTAAAGGCCCCTCAAATAGCCCAAAATAAAGTCCAATTAATGAGAGAGATAAGAAAATATTCTTGCTATATTTCCAAGTGTAATTTTCGAAAATCTTGTCTATTAAAGGAAGAAAAGATTGTCTTGATTTTCTTTTAGATATTTTATGGAAAGAGATAATTATTGTTGGAATACATAATTATCCTATAAATTCAAGTAGTCAAATCTTGACTCCTTTATTAGTGTAAATTTTTGAAAATATAGGTAGAAGAGGGGAAAGAGATTTTTATGAAAAATTTAATTAAGGAGAAAAGAATATAGGAGATATATTCAAGATTTCTTGGAGACCAAGAAAAGATTCTCTTCCTTATTTTCCTAGCCCTAATTTTCGCCCCCCCTCCTCCCTATTTATAGGGGATGAACTCTTCATTCCCAAGTGCAATTCCATGTGTTGGAAATATTAAAAATCCACAAAGGTGGTAGCAAAATATTTAATTTATCTCCCATTAAAATCGTTCGTTGAAATCTTCCCACCGGATAGTGTTCGTGGACTTTGGGGATATATTTGGGAAGGCTCTTGGGTTGATTTATCCGTTTGATTCTTCAAGAGGTTAGTAATTCCGTAACTCCTAGTTCCGCATGTTTAGGATTTACGTGAATTATGTGTACGCATGTTGTTTATTATTATGTTGAATTGATTTAGGATTAATTCATATTAGTAATTAACTGTTTAATTTAAATATGTATTTAAATAATCACCTCGAATAGATCCGGACACCCCGATTTTCCCAACACACCCCTAATTGTAGGGCTAGTCTCAAGTGTACTGTATATTTTATAGTGTATTTTAAAATTATGCAAAATTTTTATATTAAATCATACAATTATCAATATCAATATAGAAAATAAATTGCATATTTTAATACAATAAATTGTATAATTTTAAAATATACAAAATCATGCATAATACATTTGGTACACATAAGACCTACACCTATTGCCGTTGATTATTCTTCTAAATTTTATTATCCAAAAATTTAATTCGAACATTAGTAGTTTGATGGGTTATGAAATTTGATATTAAAGATCATCAGTCCTCAATTTCAAATAGAAATAATTTTTTTGTTCATTATTTTTTCCTTTTAAATTTGTTGCCATTTTATTTCATCAATTCTATTTTCAAAGTCATTTTTGGAGAAGTAATATTTAGATATAATCATGCTATAAATGATTTTAGCAATGCTTCCCGTTTCCTCACTCTTCGTAGAAATTACTTCTCCAAACCAAAATAAGAAAAAGCATAATTGTTTATATTGATGCCAGCATAATAAGAAAGAGAGTAAATAAAACACTTCTAAATACACACATTCTATACTTTATACGATATTAATTTAAATTTCGTTCATTAACATAGTAAATAATGCCATATTTTTTTAATTTTGATAAATTAATTAAAAAAGCTATCAAACTTGATGCAATTTACATAACTACCAAAAATGTATATATGCCAGAACAATCAAGCCATGTGAAACTCAATATATTTATATATATTGAAATACATTTCAAAATCAATTCACTTAAACGCAACTCCAATAGAACTTTACATGCATGTTTAAATTAAATTTCAACAACATTTAAATAATGAGACACATTTGTATGAAACCGTAAAATGATATAAATTGAGCATTGACGCTTTAATATTTTGGGAGGGGTGAGTATGATTTGTGCTGGATTGAACTTCGTCTCATACATGAGACCGTCTCCTATGAATTTTTGTCTTAAATAATACATTAATGTGTTAGGTTGTGAAGCCACAATGAGATTGATCAATTTAACTTAAAAAAATTATATTTATTTTATACAGTTTGCGTGACATTTAGTAAGGGTTCCCTTGTACATAGCTCGTCGATTCCAATCGAATCTTTAACAATTTGAGTAAACAATTTTGCGTCTTATAATTATTTTTTTGATTTTCTTTCTCATTTAATAATAGTTTTCTTCAAAAAATTCGACCTATATACTACTCCAAAATCCAAATCCATCTTTAAGAAAAGAAAAAGAAACAAAATCATTCAACACGTATGAACAAGATTGAAGAATTAATCTAGGGCAATAATAGAAAGGCAGAAAAGGGGAAAGAGGGGCTGGCATCCTATGTTTCACATGAAGACCAAATGATCTATTCTTGACCATTCAAACCATTAATCATAAAATCAAAAATTAAAAGGAAGATAAAAAAGAGTGGCCCCAATTAACTTTTTTTATTTTTTCTTTTTCATAGTTTGAACAGATTAAATGAATAATATGGTCCAGTTTGCAGTCTATTTTCAAAGTAATTGAGGGTATCTTCTTTGAACCCATGGATGTAACTCTCTTTTTGAGATGTAGTTTCAATATTTAGAAATTAAGGGGAAATGAACTAATTGGAATACCACTTTTCATTGATGTGATTTATGGTTGTGTTTGAACCATCAAAATGGTGTCCCCTAAAATAATTAATGGGAACACCAAACTTTATACTAGTGTCCATCATACTATATAGTAATTAATATTTTAATTAAGAATAATAATGGGGTGGGTTTAAAATGAATAATATGATATGTGGTTCTGTATTTAAGTTATATATTTGTTGGCAGGATCTCATGTGCATCCTGGTGCACCGTGCACTCATAATGCATTTTAGAATCATGCGACTTGTTATACAGAAAAGTTAAAAATACAATTTATTCACACTGAACTGTGCAACTATTTTTCCATATTAAATAAGTTGTATTTTTTAGTATAACAAGTCGCACAATTTTAAAATATACTATGAGTGTACGGTAAACCTACCTAGCCTGTATTTTATTGTTTTCTTCTAAATAGTACATATGGTGAGATTAAGTTTATAGGTTTGACTAAAATTCAATTTTAAACAATTGGAGAGTGTTGGTATTCATTAATTTATTTATTTTAACAGCAACGAAATTATATTTATATTGGATATAGTAACATCATATACCAATTAATTAAAAACATCCTCATGCCATACAAAATACCCTATTAATTTGATGTTGGATGTAGACGGTTGTTAGCTAAATTCTCGAACCTAATTAATTTGACGTATTAAATTCACTAGCTAGTACCAATTTAATACAACCATTTGGAGAAGGAATATATTCCACCCATTTCAATTTTAATTATTCTTTAAATCTTAATTGCATGCTCATATAAAATGCTTAACTATTCATTGTGTTCTCAATTCCATAATTCTATTGTTCCCGTAAAAAAAAAAAACCCTATAATTCTACCATTTAATACTAGATTAAACATATAATAACAATTCCATCAATTAATTCTACATGTATATATTGTTCCCATTTAATTTTATATATATTTTCCAAGAATTGTCATAATTTAGTAGGTAATAGTTGACAACGATAGTAAAAAATTAAACTTTGACAGGCTCGATCCTTATATAATACCCAAATAAGGTCACCAAATGCCAAGTGACACATGCATAAATAATTATTTAAATAAAATTTATGAATTTCTTCCACAATTAGGTGATGATATGGTGCAACAGTACTACTACATAGGGCTGGGACATAATTCTGGTACAAGATTAAAAAAAAAATGGAGTTAGTTAACTAAAATGGGCCATCCATTAACTAAAGTTAGGAAAAAGAATATTTTAAAAAATAAAGGACCAATGTTCAAGAAATTAAATAATTAGAAGGACCATGATTCATCACCTGAAAGGAAATCTTTTGTACAGAGTAGAAGATCTTGGGGGCATGTATTGTAATTATTATATTTGTGAGGGTCTTATTATAATATTGAGAAATTCACGCCTAGTTGTTTGGAGTGGAGGGAACAGTACAATCAAGTTCAAAGTCTTGATAAAGTGATTTCCATTCATAGATTCACGAGTTAATATATATATAGAAATACTTATCTGTTTATTTATATATTTATTTAAGGAAAGATAAAAGGATTCCTCAAGGCATGTCTTATATAGTCAAATTTATCCGACGTAAATAATTTAAGTTATTTAAATACTAACGTATAATATCTAACTCTTTTAAATTATCTCTCTTACTTTTATTTTTCTCAATATCACCCACAATTTTTACAACAAAATTAATACTTATGTCACTTATTTTTTACATCATCTTTTCTCTATCCTACTCTATCACATTCTACTATTCAAGGATTTCTCAATCAGTTTCTCACATGTTCATTTTTGTTCATTTTTCTTTAAAAAAAAAGTTATACTGAATAATGAAATAATGACACAAGTAATTAATTAATATATTGTAAAATGTTGTATGAGCCAGCCAATAGATGCGTAGCTTAGGCACCAGGAGATGATTTATGGCATTATTGGTTTCAATTTCACTTTCTCCCCTTTTTACTTTTCTCTTCCACACACATGAATCAACGTTAAAATCATGCCACTAATTAAATCTTTATGGGCATGATCGTTCTAAATAAATGTACAAAACAAATTAATTTATACGCCAAGAGACTCGAGGGTTAAAATTGAATCACATCGATAAGAGTTTTTTTGAAATTGAAGGTGTAATGATGTTTATATTAAGAGAGAAGATGATATTGAGTTTTAATCTTTATTCATTTTTTATAATTCGGTATCTGCATAAAGATTGATTAATCCGAAAGATCAAAATTCACCATCTCTTAGCGGGGGTCCCACTTCAAGTCAGAGCAAAACTCTGTATGGACTGATCCATCTCAAGAGTGTTTTAATATTTATTTGAATATGTTGACGTATATATGGACGCTCTTCAAAATCCCCAATTATTTTTAGGTCAAAATTCGATTTTTTGGCGGAAAAGAACTAAAATTGGATGAAAATGATTAAAATTAATAATGTAAAAAAGTTACATGATTTTTAATGGATTCGGACAAAGTTATAGGATCATTTATAATTTTTTTCCACATATTAATTTATAGGATTGTGCAAGCACATATATTCTCTTACATTATCTCTCATAATTTTTTTCCCTAAAATAACTTGCACCTTTATTTTTTCATAATATATATAATAATTTGACTAATAATTATTTTTACACTTTTTTTTTCAATACTACCCTACTACACCTTATCAAACATATAAAAAAATTAAATTTATATTTTTATTATTATAAAGTATAAGATGGAAGTTTCATAGATATTGGGCAATATATTAAATTATAAGATGAAATTTGTTGTTTATACCGTAATACAAACTTAAAGTTAAGAAAAAAGAAAAAGTGTGTATAATGTGTTTGTTGCGCGCACGCGTGGGGGTTAATGGTGTTTGAGTGGTGGAAGCAAATGGAAAAATTAGTTGTTTTTCTTTCTTTCTTGTTTTTTTTTTATAAAAAAATGTTTACTTCTCCCTTTTCCATAATAATTTAAACACTTTTTTTATTAAGAAGTTTCAAAATAATTTGCACATCCTTAAAATAAAAAATCCTTCAAAATTCTCGTCCTCGCAATATTTATAATTGACAAAAACTTATATGAGGCGGTCTCATGCATGAGATAGGGTACAATTTTGTACAAATCACATCAACTCCTCTCAATGTGTTAAAATGACAATGTTTAATTTATGTCTCGACTCACTATAAGACAGTCTCATGTAAAGGTGTCTCTTCATAATTTTATACAAAATATCATTATTTTTTTATCCATACGTACACACAATTCAGCTTACTTCTTTAATTTATATACAAAACTACCCATTAAAAAATCCTATTCATTATTCAATTTTTTAGAATAGTGCGTCCACCAAAAAATGCAAGTTAATTCGAGGGGGAAGGTGCAGTTGTTTTGGTGTGTTTGGAGAAAAAAATTAGTAAAGGTGGGGTGGGGCTTGAAAGAGCCACATTGGTTGTGGATTCTCCAACAAAAACATCACGCTTGGAAAGTTAATTAAACTAATATTAAATTAATAAAAAATAAACAATGCATGCTTCACTAGAAACGCATTAATACCACCATTGCACCATCTTGTGCTTTACTCATTTAATTAATAATGTATCTTCAATTAAAGCACCGCAAAAAGTGGCATTTCATCCGCTGATTGCTTATTATTTCAACCCCATCCACTTTGTAAACCCTATTTTTTATGTCGTTGAATTCCAATGGAAGCATTAAACTATTCCTTTTGCGGAAAGCATTACGGATGTGTTTACAAACTCCATTTGATAGACTGATGTACTTATTTTTTAAACAATCATTTCACAATTTTAATCTTTGAAAAATGCTTTTAAGTCGTGAGTAGAATTTGTAAACACCCCTATATACTTCTTCAAAAATGAATTTATGCAATATTTTTTTGAATAAATTCTTTGTAAATTTTTTTCATACCATGAAGTTTATATTATTATATTTATAAATTAAAATTATTATATTTATTAATTTAAATCATAATATTAAATATTATTTATATTAATTTATAAAAATATTGATATCAATTTATAAATGTGATAGATATCAATTTTATATTATAAACAAATTTCACGGAGAGTTTTTTTTTTAAAAATGAAATGAGAGGATTGGGGAAATTAGATACGAGAAATGTCTTATTGGAAGTTCATGAGAGATATACCTAGTTACCTACCAATGTCTAAAATATCGAATAAGTGAATTAATTCAATGGTGTGTCTCACGTTTGAGGTAAACATAACGTGGCCACATAAAAATTCCATCAAATGGGCCATTACAAAGCCTTTTATAGAAAATTGCAGGAAAGAGGTACAAATAGACAATGATGTAAAAATCCATCCATCTAGTCGCAGCAATTGTCAAACATTGGCGGTCGTCGGTGACCCGATTTCTTTTAAGCGCCGCCGCTTGGCGACCGAGACAAAAAGTGAGATAGATGGCTAAGTCGGGAGCTAGATGTCCAACTATTTGATAATGAGACTTTATTCTTAGAATAAATTGATGATAAGACAAAAATTAATAATTTTCATTACCCTAAAATTTCAAAACACAAATTTATTTAGTTTTTTTTAATGTTAAATTAATTTTCTTGTACTCTATAATGGATAATATATATAAGAAAAAGTGTATCTAGATTTAGGCGGTTGTATAATGAATTTGTTAATTAATTTTGAAGTGTAATTTTGTTATAATATATTGATAAGTAGTAAATAAAAACTCATTTAGATGAAAAAAAAAAAAAAAACCGAACCGACTAATCCGCCTAGCTAGACGGTTTAAAGCGCTTAAAGCATCCATATCCGTCAAACTATTGATTTTAAAACACGCACCCTTGCAAATAGAGTAACATCGAAAATCACAAGAATAGGAACTGAATATAAATTTGATTTTTTAAAAAAGAGAATAACTAACTTATACTAGTAAGTAGTAACTTGTTTGTTTTCAAACAAATTTTTTGGAAATGCTACTTATATTTCATAGATTTATCATGAAATACAAAAAAAACTTTTCTAAGTAGGAATAACGCAATGCCTTATTCAATTGCGTTATTCAAGTGCAATATACAGGTATTTTCAATATTTCCTACACCCCATATAATCACATCCACAAAACCAAATTTAAGAGCCCAATATAAATAGAAACCGTACTTTACTTATAAAATGTGAAATTACTTATTTTTCTAGACTCCCAAAATTGTGGTTTATAATCAGATTTCATAGCAAATGATTTTGAACTAAATGGGTTCACACAAACAGAATAAAATAACAATACAAGTTATAGCAAGCGAAATCCATAGAAGAATTGTTCACCAACAGAATATTGTCGAATTGAATATAAAATTGGGTTCAAATACCACAACTTTCTTTCTAGTAAAAGGGTAACAAAGCTAAAAATTGAAAAGGCGAAAGTTCTCATTGATCTCCGGGCAAAGATTTGATGATGTCAGAGTCACCTGAAATTATTAAGATGGAATTATTAAGGCATAGTAATTTGGTTGTATAGTATGAAGTTATTAATGGAAGGAATCGCTGTATACCTGGGTCGATGATGCTGAGGCATGAGACCCTGAAGTACTTTCCACACGCTGTCCCCAGATCAACATTGTCTGAAACACATAAACGGGAACCACAGTAAGTTAAACAAGCCTCAAAAGAGAAATAAGTATGCTTAGGAGTTGGACTACAAGTTGGAAAAAAAGAATTAAAAAATGAAGAAAAGCACAAGTTTCGTAGTATGAAAAGGGATTATTTGACTCATATCAACCATTCCAACGCACTTTTCTAACCACTAAACTTAACCTGAATCTTACTATGGATAGGTTCACATGCCCATAAATTAAAAACCAGTTTCATAGCATGAAACTTATTCACCCTAGAGTTTGCCCTATAGAAATTAAGTTGAATAACAAGAGAATGAGAAACAACATCTGTTTCTCTAGGAATTAGACAACTTGGAATGGACAAGTGAAAGAATAAACTGAGCAACTATTAGAGAGTAACCTAAAATATGCAATCAAAATTAAGAAAAGATGTTAATTCTACTCTGATTTGAAGAGTTTATACTCTAGAGATATCAAGTTGAATAACAAGAGAATGATAAACAACATCTGTTTGTATGAACAAAACAACTTGGAATGCAATAAAGAAAGATGACAAGCAAAAGGATAAACTGAGCAACTATTAAGCAATCAAAATTAAGAAAAATAAATTGATTCTACACTTATTTCTAGAGTTTGCAGAATACACTAACTGCCTCAAAATTTTACAGAGAAAACTGATATTACAAATCATTTTCTGAGAGTGGGCAACATTTTGAATAAAAATGACGTAACAAGGTTCTTTTCCAGTTAGATGCAAAGTCAAAAATAGCAGAGGTTCCAAATTATACAAAAAAAGCGCTAGGTCATTCAGTAATTCAGTAATCTGTGCATAGAATTATGTAGCAATTAACTCGTGTCTAGCAATATAAGGTAATATCTTGATTAAAAATTATGTAACAAGGTTCTTTTCCAGTTAGATGTAAAGTCAAAAATAGCAGACGTTCCAATTTACACAAACAAACAAGCAAGGTCATTCATTAATTCAGTAATCTATGCATAGAATGTTGTAGCAATTAACTCGTGTCTAGCAACACAGATCTGCAACCCCACAGATATTTGTGTTCATAAAACAAACCAGCACAATAACACAAATCAGAAAATACAGTGCAAGGGACTTACTTCCATTGAAATGATGAACACCGATTTTAGCAAGCATCGCATAGTACTCAATCTCAGATTTCCTCAACGGCGGGCAGTTGTTCGATATCAAAATCAACTTACCTAATCCCCAAATCATTAAATCGTTAAAAATACAATTAAAAAAATAGCACATAAATAATCGTAATTTAAGAAATAAACCTTTAGAGCTCCTGATTGTCTTGAGGACGGTCTTGTAACCGAGAGTGTATTTCCCACTCTTCATCACAAGAGCAAGCCTGTTGTTAATGCTCTCATGGGTCTTCTTCTGCAAATTACCATAAATCCATTCAATTAACAATTTTCCATCGATTAAATTAAACATTTAACATAAAAACGCATCAATAACTGCATATGAGAGAGAGTGTGTGTGTGAAAGTACCGTTTTCTTGCCGGAAACCACCATTTTGATAGTCTGAGAGACAGAGCAGCGGCGAAAGATGCAACAGACGGAGCAGGACTTGTGAAGGGGTTTGCTTTTAAAGTTAGGGTTAAGCTTTCACGTTTGGGCTAAAAATTATGGGCTGGGCTTCTTTATTTTATTACAACTATCATATAGCCCACAATAATTTGAGGTCCATTATCTAAATTTAATATAGTTTTTATTCTTTTTTTTTTTTTTGTAACCAAATTTTGATTTATTCTAATAGGGCACTTGAACAACTTAAAAACTTGGCATATAATAAGACGAAAATTGGTCAGTCAATTTCATGGCAAGACAGTTCATAAACTATTAGAATTAATAATTATTTCTTTTAAAATATTAAAATAATTATTTTTAAATTATATTCTATCTCAGTAAAAAATGGTCTTACATAAGACCAACTCAGGGAGTGTTTGGTTGAAGGGTTTTGGGGGTGAGTAATAGGAATCAAAGTTATAGTGAGTGTTTAAAATTACACAATTATAATTTTAATTCCCAAAAACTAAAGAATCCACCATACCTTACATATTTGAGATGTATGAGTTTGATTCCTTACCATTTTCATTAACATACCCTTTTCATTTTCTACAATTTTACCAAGCATCCCCTCAATCTATAATTGTATTGTAGTATCAAGGTGGCCTTGGTCAAACACACTCTAATACCATTAAACTATGTTTACTTTGAGTTTTGTAAATCTAGTTTTGAGTTTTAAAAATTATAAATAGATTTTAGTTTACTTTGGAATTTTATAAATCAATCTTAAAAAAATATTCTTATGATATAAAGCTTTAATCATTACAATCTCACTAAAAAATAATATACTATCACAACATTATTCATTTTTATACATTTATTTAACATAAAACTCACTCAATAATAATATTATAATACTCTATCATTTTATTTTTACACATTAATTTAACATAAATTTTAATCACTTTCCTAGGTATCAAAATTTCAAAAATAGCAGAATCTCAAAAATCAAATTTTGAAATCACCTAAAAAGTAAAAACCAAAGTAAACACAACCTTAATGGGGTGTTTGGTTCACGGGATTGGATTGATTAGATGTGATAGGATTGAGTGAGATTGAGTAAGATTTGATTGATTTGACTTGATTTGTTGAATCAAGATATGCGTTTGGATTGTAGGATTAAATTGAGGATTAGATGAGATATCTATTGAAATGTCATAAACACCCTTAAATTGAATTGAAAAAAACACTTCATTCTTATGAATCTATTCAAACAATAGAAGGACAGTTTGTAATATTGCATTTGGGATATGCTCTATCCCACCTTCCACATGGGATTGACATATCCCTCCATGGAGGGATTTTGTACTTTTGCTACCCAGGCTTAAGTATATCATGGGCCATCATCCCGCAAACCAAACGATAGATTAGTTGGGATTAAAATCCTAATCATCCATATCCCGATCAATCTCGCGAACCAAACGGGGCATAAGGGTATGTCTGTTTTGAATTTTATAAACCCGGTCTAGAATTTTGAAGTTTAAAATTTGTTTTAGTTTGAGTTTTTAAAATTTGATTTAAAAAAAACTTAGTCATACACTCTTACACATATCATATAAAATCTGTTAATAATTATTTTTACAATCAAAATCAATAAATAATATAATAATATATAAAGTTAAACTCTACCATATTCAAATACTCAAACAAACACAAATTCTAAAATCCTCTAAAATTTAAAATTCAACCATTTTTAAAAGGCCAAATAATTAATTATAGCCCATACTTTTTGAATTTCATTAATTTTAGCACATACTTTTTTTTCTTAAAATAGTACCCATACTTTCAGTTACTATTTAAAAACATCCCCGGTCTCATTTTCCGGCAAGAGTCGTATGATGTGGACGCCGGAATCCATGTGTATTGCTGATGTGTAAAAATAAAAATAAGATATAAAAAAATTATAAACACGTCAGGTTAATTTAGCGGGTCTTCTAAATTGAGAAATTAGACCTTTATTCTCCCCCCAAATCATCCCACAAAAAAAACCTAGTTGCTATCTTCAGAATCACGATCAAGCGGATGAAAATAGGAAAGCTCAAGATTTCCAGAAGATGATGAGTGACAACATAATTACGCTGCTTTCAATGGTTTGGCAAAACGGTATTTGACGTCGGATTTGGAGAGAAGCTACATACCTTTTGGTCCCATGACATCCTCAAACACCTCAATTTCTCTTTCATTTCACCAGAATGTACCAGTTTGTGTCCTCAAACGGATTAGACGTCCTCAAACGTCTTAAGCGGATTAGGCATCACATTCACTACTCACTAGAAGGTATCAGTTTTGGCGGGTCATTTTCTTTCAATTATGAAGCGAAAGATCTTGTTTATTCAAGAAAAATGAAGATGGAGAGAAAGAAATTATGGTTGGAAAAATGAGAGGCTGTCTTTTGTTATTTGCAAAGATGACATGTGTTGCTCTGTTTTTTGTTATTCTTATTGTGTTAAAATGCTTTTCATTTGGAGAAATGGATGTAAAGTGTCAATCTTATTTTGTAATTTGCTTGTAATGAGTTAATAATGTATTAGTGTTAACGTTTTGCATTTGACAATAGGTTGATTGAAGTTGAAACATTATTTCATATTATAGCTGCAAGAATGTAGATGAAACCACTTAAATGTAATTTGCTGAACAAAAAATTATTGATGAAGGTGTAATTTAATGAAATGTGTAATAGCTGAAGAAGAATTGTGCATATGAAATATGTGATTATCCTCAGAATAATTGTTATGTGGTATATAAGAAGAAAAATTGCCTCCAGGTTATAACTGAATATGGTACAGAGTTGTTCATATTAGTCCTTCTAATATACATGTATATGGGTACCTTATTGATTAAAAAACTTCATTTACAATGGCTTTATAATATTCATCTTTCGTACTTGGAAAAATGTCAAACATATCTCCTACCAATACTTTGCCTATTCCTCTGTAAGGCAAAATCAATTTGAAGAGGATACCCCAAAACAAATAAGTTTCTCCCATGAACTTGCCACCCTTACAAAAGAAACAGAACATCATGGACAAAATCAACAATTTTAGCCTCTGCTTTTCAAATCCATCTCCCTTGCACCACCATTGACCACATATTTAATTCATAGACGAAACAATGAAAACATTCAACAGATACATTTACTAATAATCAATTAATAGAGGAAATCATGGTTCCACACAAATGCCATTACATTTACAGAGGTTACTGCTATGCTAGCTCAAAAGTGTAGCCAATAGCTACGACCCAGGTATATATTTACAATTTATATTTCTTTCAAAAAAAATATTCATATTAGAAGGAAAAAAATGAAGTAACAACAAGCTGGAAAGAGAATTGCAAGTAGAAGATGGCAGTTCAAAAGAATTGGCACAAGCCTCGAACATAGTAAAAAAAATAAAATGCAATCAGCATCAAAACACACTTAGTCATTAGCCCAGGACATAGTAGAGGTAAGGTCGTGTGGATCACTGTCAATAAAGAAAAATGTCATAAATGACATGTAAAAAAGACCTAGGACGTCATTATATGACATATCCCTTAGAAATGCCATAACAAGGCACATCCCGAAAGACCTAGGATGTAAACAAAAGAATGTGCAAATGTTTATGCCACTTTATATTGTAGGTGGTGGAGTGTAACGGTCAACAACATCTGGTCTCTGGCTGCTACGATCTTCAACTCTATGAGCATTTACTCGTGCTCCACTAGAGGCAGCTGTTGCAGCAGCAATAGGGCCAGTCACAGTCCTTGGCCTACTTTCATGAGGCATCTACAAACGATAACACAAAAGCCATGTAACAAAATCAATTCTAAAATCTCAAAGTATAACATAAAAAATCTTAATCCAAACACTTACTCTATAGTACACCTTTCCAGAATCAGCTAAAATCATACCTTCACTCATCTACATAGAATGAAAAAGTGATTTTTAAATGTATACCTTAGTAGCAACAGAAATTGAAATTCTGAAATGGACATAAAAAATTCACCCTATAATTTTCTCTTAGTTCGTTGGTGACTTCCTCATCAACTACACTGGAAGGTTGCCTCACTCTAGGTTGATGGTCAGCTGCAACTTTCTTTTTCTTCTTTTTTCCACTTTTTCCATCTTCTCTTAGTTTTCCACGCTTGCCCTAAACCACATTTTAACATGAGACTTGAATCAATTGTAGATTGGAAAGTTTAAAATCAAAATTGATAAAGAAGTTTACAAACCTTGAGATTTTGTCGGTTTGCAGCTTCACTTGATCCAGGGTTAGGACAAGCTTTCTTGTTGTGGTTTAATTGACCACAAGAAGAACACTGAATCTTTGTTCCAGCCCTTGAAATGACATATTTACCTGTCTTTGTCTTTTTTTTCTTGCTCTCCTCATGAGGGTCCTTTTTTCTGTTCTATTTGGGCCTTCCAGGTGGTTTCACAAATACAGGAGGCAATATTGGAGGTGCATCCACCTCAGGCCAGTCCAACTTACCATTAATCGGAGACAAAGCATGCTCATATGCAAAGATATAGTTTCTCTTTGAGAAAAATGGATCGGTAAAATTGACAGGGTCTTGTCTAGTGTAAAAAATGCATGATAGTGCATGACAACATGGGATTCCAGTCAGCTCCCATGACCTACATGTGCAAGTTTTCGAAACAAGATCTACTATGTAGGTTTCCTCGAAAAACTTGATCTCGTACTTCCCTCCCACAACAGGTTTTATAACACAATACTTGACAAGTTGTTGTGTCTTCAACAACTTGTTCCTAACACTTGGGCATATTACATCAGTCCATGACTCAGTCCCTTTTACAATTTCATGCATTCTACCCATTAAATGCACCTTAACGTCTTCTAACATGTCAATTAGGGGTTTGGTCCTAGATTTCAGAATGTAGCTATTGAAAGTTTCACATATATTGTTCTCAATGGAGTTACTCTTGGTCAAAGTACATATCAATGCCCTACAAAAAACTCTCGGGTTCTTTTGGCATAAGCTTCATAGGCACTTACGGACTCATCTTTCAACTCCTTCAACTTTGAGTGAAATTGATTCTCTGAAGTGCTTTTAGCAATCTCCCAAAATAACCTCTTGAATTTCGGCCCGGCAAAATTCTTCTTCCAGTTGGCATAAATATGTCTAGCACAGTTCCTATGTTCAGCTTGTGGTGATATCTTCTTGATTGCATTAATTAGTCCCTGCATAATATTTTTTTTATTTGAGAAAAAAACACAATACAATAAATTAATTTTAAACATATTGATTTTAAGAGTTAGTTCATGTGAATGCATACCTTTTGTTGGTCACTAGTGAACGTCCACCCAAATCCATCAACTATATCTAGCTCTTCGAACAAAATTTTAAAGAACCAGGTCCAGGTTTCCTCGTTCTCCCTTTCTACAACAGCCCACGCTACTGGATACATTTTGTTGTTCGCATCTTTGAAAACTGCTCCCAACAAAGCCCCCCCTAAAGCTGTTTTCAAGAAACAAGCATCAAATCCAATAACCTTTCTACAACCTTTCAGGAAACCTTTACGAAGAGCCGAGAACCCAATAAATATTCTCTTGAAAACTGGATGATTATTCTCGTCAATCTCAGTCTTCAATTCAAATCTGCCTTCTCTATCCATTTTCATTAACTCTGTCACATATGGCCTAAGCTTGTTATAATGTTCTTGTAATGACCCTCTTATCTTGTTCAAAGCTTTCGACCTTGTTGTATAGCACTTAGTCATTGACACATTAATATCATATGTCAACATGACTTCCTCTTGCATATCTTTAGCAGAAAATGTATGAGTTCTACGTATTTTCTCTAAGAACTGTTTCGCTAGCCATTCACTTGTAGCTTGTCTATTGTAAGTACTCCGAACACAAGTATGAGAAGATTCATATGTCTTGATCACAAAAGATTGTTCGTGTGCAATCTTACTAGTATATAATCTCCATGGACAACCACTTTCACACTTTGCTTCAAGTTTTTTATTTCCACCTCTAGTCCATTTAATGTTATAGCCATTGACTACAGCCCATGTTTGAACAACGCTCTTGCATTCATCACCATCTTCAAATATCATGCCTACAACCAGCTCAAGTTTCTTGGGGTCTGTGTCATTTACATACACGTTTCTTCTAACTCTCTTGGTCGTTTGTATATCGAAGTCTCCTTCATCACTAGACACAACTATCTCCATAGAGCCATCAGAATCTGCATATTCTGTCTCGTACCCACTTTCTGAACCCTTTACTTCAGATTTTTTTGTACCATCTTCCATGTTGTGCACCGCCATAATTTTCAATTCAGCCACATGATTTTCATAATTCGTTCTTTTATTTCGTCTAGCATCAATATATTTTTCATCCTCAGAAGTAAAGTCAGCATCATCCATTCCATCATCAGTGCTACTATCATCGACATCAACTCCATCACCTGCACCAACCTTTTCTCCTACCTCTCCAGCCACTCTACTCTCCACGTCATCGCCACTGCATGTTCATCAAAATCTAGTTACAATTCTTTCTTAATTGACAAATATGAGTTTCACTTATCACAAATTAAAATACAAATTACCTGCCGTGAGGTTCCATTGCCAACAAGTGTGTCAATGGATGTGAAACTAAGACGAATACTGCACAAAACAGAGGAGGTTTATGGAATTTGTCAAAGGAGAGCATAAATATGGCATTAAAGAAAAGCTTAGATGGAATTTGTCATAAAGAGCAAATATAAAAGCTTCTGTTATATAGATATTTATCAAAAAAAAACAAAAGTCCTATAAAAACTTCTATTATATGTAGATATCAATATCAACTGTTAAATTAGCAAAAGTGTATAAGCAAGGAATACACTTATATATTTCTCCCCTAAAAATAGCTTCTATAATTCATGGAATTTGACACAGCTATTCAGTATTACATTTCAAGGAGTTATAAAAAGCTTCTGTAATTCCATGAATTTTATCATCCTAATATAGATATTTATCTTGCAACTGTTTAATTAATTGTCCCCTAAAAAACTAAGCTATGACTATTATACACTTGAAAAGCCATATCACCAAAGGCTCAATTGATGTAATATTATTATCAAAGTGAGATTTTTATTTCCCCCCCTGAGCATGGCATCGAAGGTGTAGCTCATCTAAATCTTTCATATATATGACTAGAAAAAGAAAAAAAGAGAACAACTTTTTTGGAAAAAAAAACGAGAACAACAGATATAAGAACTTGATAAAAAATGCGCTTCTAGCTTTTACGTGAGAACGGAAATTTGATTAAAAAAAAAGAGATCAGAAAGAAATATGTCACGCCTACACTGTTGTACCTTTTAGTTGGGACGCAGGATGCGGAGTTTGATGATGATTAATCTGCTTGGGAATATTGATAGTGAAGATGGCTGGGATACTCTAGGGTTTTTTTTTTAAGGATTTCAGAGATTTGGTGGAGATTCTGGAGAATGAAGAGAGAATCATCGTGAGCTGTATTTCTCAGTTTTAGAACACCCGCGCATTTTAACCTGACGTGTTTATAATTTTTTTATATTTTATTTTTATTTTTACACATCAGCAATACACATGGATTCCGGCGTCCACATCATACGACTCTTGCCGGAAAATGAGACCGGGGATGTTTTTAAGTAGTAACTGAAAGTATGTGTATCATTTCAAGAAAAAAAAAGTATGTGCTAAAATTGATGAAATTCAAAAAGTATGGACTATAATTAATTATTTGGCCTTTTTAAAAGTAGCTTAAACTCAAAACAAAATTACCATATCATTTTTTTTTTTTTTGGGAGCAAGAGTGAGTATATCATTAGAAAACCACGCTCCACGTCATTTATGCATTATATGACAATCGCCTTGAACATATCAATATCAACGGAAGGGAATGCACCATCAACAAAGTGTCGGATCGCCATCTACAGCCGTCGATTAAATAATAAGATCCAACGGCTCCTATCAATCCCAAACCCGACCCGTCTTATTTAAATACAGCTACCATTTCTTCCCCATCAATCGTTCAAAAAATTCCCTCCCCAATATTTCATTAGAAGCGGTAGAAAAATGTCTGGGCGTGGAAAGGGCGGCAAGGGTTTGGGCAAGGGAGGAGCAAAACGACACCGTAAAGTTCTCCGGGACAACATTCAGGGCATCACCAAGCCGGCGATACGCCGTTTGGCTCGCAGAGGTGGCGTCAAGCGCATCAGCGGCCTAATTTATGAGGAGACGCGCGGCGTTCTGAAGATTTTTTTGGAGACTGTAATCCGTGATGCCGTCACTTACACGGAGCACGCTCGCCGGAAAACCGTTACTGCTATGGATGTTGTGTACGCTCTCAAGAGGCAGGGCCGTACTTTGTACGGATTTGGTGGTTAGGGTTAGGGATTTAGAACGTAGAATGCTTTAATTTCAAAATTAGAGATTGTGGATTGGGGATTGTGGTTTTTTGTGGCTTACAAATGTAACTATGCTTGTTTAATGAAATCCAATTGCTCAATCATAATCTCCCGACTGATTTTATCATTATTGCTTTTGTTATTTGACTTAGTTAGTTTCAAAATAACTCAATTAGAAAGAATTTTCTTCTTCAAAGGTTTCTGTAGTTTTTAAATTCTCATAAATCAAGTTTCACTTGAAGTTGCACCTTATTTCAAGCAGATTATGTTTTAAAGTTGAAATCTGCTTCAGAATTAACTGCAGATATTTCACCTTGATGTAAATGTTCACATTGAATCCATGGAAATCTGCAGCTTTCTTGTATTCAGGTCAAACAAATTGATAGTTGCCATATTTGACATACGAGCAAGCATATTAGTTCCCTTGGTAATTTCTTTAACTCTCAGTTGTGTATATGATGCGTTAGAATAGAAAAGTGCTATTTATATCAAGCTATATTAGTTAACTCATGTTTATGTAAATCATGTGTTAGAACTTCATAATGAATCAGTATTGGTGCTACTGAAATCAGACTATATTGGTTCACTTTGACATTTTTTACAAGTGACTTGAAGTTTTTAAAAGGATGACATTAGGCAAAAGCTTTTTAAGACTATGTTTATCAATGATACTCATCCAACTCAACTTTCTAATATAATATTCATTTCTCTCCCATCCACATACACAATTTACAATCCAACTCAATTTTAACTTTGTTATACTTTATCAGTGTCACCAACCCAACCTAAAATAATTATCATTATTCTATTTTTTAAATATATAATATATATAATCGATTTTCATAATATTTAAATGTGTAAAAGAATATATAAAAATAATTTAATATTCTACATCCTTAATCATAAAAAAAAATTATACACTAAATAATTATTATAAATTTAATAATAAAATAAAAATTACAAGATTTGAAAATATTTTGATATTGAACCTCTTTGTAGAATTTTTTTTTTCTTTTCAAATTTTAACTTTTTTTCAATACATATTATCATCTGTATTTATAAACATATTTATATTTATAAAATTACAAGAACCAATCATAAATTGACATGTGAATTGAGAAATGATAATAAATTGGTTTTGACACTGGGGTGGCCAACCACCCAGTGTCACTGCATTTCCTTGCCATTCAATTTTTATATTAATAAAAAAATTTGTCATCTTGTGGTGGCATTCATACAAATGTCACCGATAAATATAGTCCAACACACGATAGGTTTTTTCGCCGGATATCTTCTGGGCTCTACAAAGCATCTAATCTTTAGCACTTTGAGGCTTAACTGCCCCCTTAAGATATTTTTTTCCAGGCATTTTGCAATTCAATTACAAATTTACATTTGATTTAACCAATGTTACATGTTACATTAGTTCCTATTGTATATCTAGGTAACAAATAGAAATAGAGAGAAATAAAAATCTTTGTAATCTTCTTTTACATACTCGATTGATTCTCCTATTGATTTATTTCTTGTAGACAAATCTCAATATACTTTAGTTCCTTCAGGAGTGAAGTGATGCAAAACCCTGTTGCACTCATGTGTCTCTTGATCATTTCTTTCAGTTTATTCTCTTCAATATCCTCTTCCTGTGTAGTCCACTCTGCCTCCGTCTGTTCTGTGATAAAAACCGTTGTGATTTCTTTATTTTGAAACACCCCTGCTTCTAGGCAACTCTCATCAACGGGTTCTTGAGAAACTGCTTGAGATTCAGTCGAAGTTGCCTGCTTTAATGTTTCTTGGAGTTGTTCCAGTTCATCATTTATCTGCTCTTGAAACTCCTCCCTTAAAGTAGTTGTCCTTAATATCTCTGAGATGACTCCAAAGTTGTATGTAATGAAGTGCAACAAATCGCTTATGTCGGACAAAGATTTAACCAGCTTTTGGTAGCAAGAAGTTCGAAAAGGCAGATACCAGAAATCGGGCTCCAACTCTGCATCTCCTACCAACTCTTTTAGTTCACAGATAAGAGAGTTGAGGTTTCTTTGCTTCTCTCTCAATTCAAAAAATCTCGGCATGGTGTTGTAATTCTGCAACGAGAAATTTTCCTTTTCTTTTATGAAACTT
Source organism: Stenogyne calaminthoides (assembly GCA_037126765.1). Taxonomy (NCBI): domain Eukaryota; kingdom Viridiplantae; phylum Streptophyta; class Magnoliopsida; order Lamiales; family Lamiaceae; genus Stenogyne; species Stenogyne calaminthoides. The sequence goes on along the minus strand of JBBCBC010000003.1, from coordinate 37,658,318 downwards.
TTTAGGGCGTTTAAGGTTTTAAACAAATGATTCTTAGCTAATGTGGTTGCTCTGAATGGTTGCAGTAAAAGCTCCACCACGACGAAAGCTAATAAGCCTATGAAAACCTCCGTCAGTCGAGTAATGGCAAATTCGTTTGGAACCCCGTAATCCTTTCTACCTAGTATGAGTAAAGCTCCTATGGCTGCTGCGACTCCCACAGTTTGGCCGTACATTTTGCTGTACCTTACTAAGTTGGCGACAATGATCCATGGCAGAATTGCTAAAAGTCTCATTCCTTCACTATTAAAGAGAGAGCAGCATATCACACCGTATACTGATCCAATAGCCGTCCCTTGTGCTCGTGCATTTGCCGTTGTGAAGATTGCCTGTCTTCCTGTACCAAAGCTGATGGCGATTACGAGACCAGCCCAACGACCATTTTCTTTGTTGAACAATAAACCGCATACAACTGCTAAGCTCAAAGAAAGTGAACACTTGAAGGCGAATTCAAGTCTTTCTCGGCTGGTGAGTTTCTGAATAAATGTTTTGAATGTGCTAATGATGCTAAACTCTGTTTTTGGGGAATGAGTTTTGATTTCAGTTTGGGATTTGAAAGTGTCATTCAGAACCATATCTATGCAAGAGAAGTAGAAAAAGACCCACCCTTGCCTGGTTATTGGGAAAGTCAAGTCGAGTGGTAATGATGGCTTCTCTGATTCCATTATTGAATTGGAAGGAGGAAAACAACTTACTTGTTGTATTTTCTCTTTAAGTCTATCTGATAAGCTTTCTAATAAATTGGCGAGTTGTTGTTCATGTGTTGTTTGTATAGGAAATACATGAGATGAAAGCAAGGAATACTCTATTCCTTTCATCTGTAGCTCCATTCTTTCCAATCCGTCTCCCGGGCGGACTCGTCTCCATGGTGTCTCCCACAGCATCCCATCCTAAAAGATTGAATTCATTATTTCTTTAGTAATTCGTCAAGTACATGCATAACTATTGATTCTTTCAATGATTAAATATTTTTCAGGAATTTTGGTAATTTACCTGTAAGATTCTGATACTCTGCAGGAGCTTGGCTCCCGTTTCGATTAAGGGCTTAGCTTGTGAAATAAGCTCCATCTTGGAATATTCATCGGCGGCAATGAAAGCTTTCAGGTAAATGGTCATCCTCTGAGACGCACTTTCAGCATATACACGGTACAGTTCACGTACCTGATCATGAGATGACAACATTAGCAACTCTTCTCAGATAGATCTCAATTTATCAATTAGCTTATCTATATAGCATTTCCAACATCTAGAATTTGTGTCATTCTCCTTTTATATGTTTCTATACGAATGCATTAAAGAGATGGATGATACCCCTCAACCCCAAGTTTAAGGATCTTATTTCTCGGAACAAAGCTAGAGTGGCCATCCCTATTGCACAACACCGTAATGTACAGTACGGGATCTATTTCTGAGCAAGCTAGAGCCATTGTTTTTTTCAGGCCAAAAACAATAGGTTGTTAAAATTTGAAAGTACTTGTTTAATAATTTCTCCGTATGTCCACAATATTTGCTGCCATAGGATGAACATTAGTTTTAACAAAAAATAGATAAAGGGTATTGTGGGATTCATTTATAGATAAAATAAAGGTATTGTGGGGTTAACCGAACCAAATCCATTCAAAATATTTGATTTTTATTCTTAAAATAATATTTTAGTATAAACAAGTTGTATATTTTTAAAAATATATTTAAATTGCATGGTATACCTAATAAACAAATGTTCTACTCAGAAGAAGGAGAAGGTCCACACAAGTAAAAGGAAAGTGTGATTCACGCCAAATATTTATTTTCTTAAACTAATTCATGCCTAGCTCAGTCCAGATACATCCGTTTAATGTTAATTGTTAAGTCTTTCAATTTCTTTTTTTATTTGATTACTGGTGACTCTAGTGTCGGCTATGTGAAAAGCGTAGTTTAATGTTGTATTTCAGTTTCTTGTTTTATTTCAACACTAGAGTCTCTAGTGTCTGCTATGGGAACAGCATACAAGCGTTACATGAGATGCAATGAATTCCTAAAACATGAAATTTAACATATGATTCAGTGACGGATCCATGAATTTATAATGGGGCGGGTTAGAAAAAAAATAATTTTGATCAATAATTTAAACAAAGTAAAATATTTTTCATATTTATTGAATTGTATTCGAAGAGACTTCAAAGCATAAAATTCATCAATAATTGAGTATATATCTATATTATATAAGAAAAATTAAAAGAATAAAAAAAATTATATTTTATCGGCCTTGAAAATTGAGGAGGAGTGTTGAAAAAATAAAATCAAGAATGAAGAATCCCAAATTCCATTAGACTCTAATTCCCTGCTCTTGGTGAAAATAATTTTTTTGAAGTGAAAAATGTTTAATTTTCTTTTAGATAAAATAAAAAATTAATTAAAAGTGGGTGAAAACTTATGATTATTTGCTAATATTTCTACAGGAATAAATGAATATTGATGGGTTTTAAGTTGCATGATGTACTAAATGTACACAAGAATTTGTTAAATCTCTCATTTAATTACACATGTGAGATGATGAAACACGACTTGATAAAACAGTAGAGATTGGGAACGCAATAAGATTTTCTATCTAAACTCCACTCACCACCTAAATAAATGATACCAAATGTAAATGCATATAATGTGGAAGAGAGTTTGTTTGAGACAATATCATGCAATATTTATAAATGAAGCTTCGTTTTAATATTTAGATCTCACTTTATTTGAAAATATGATTTAGATAAGATCATAAACACATTAGCAATGTCTAAATATTTAAATGTCTCAATATAAATCTTTTATATGAAATTGTCTCATATAAAAAAATTTCAATAATATATTAATGGACATGTAAATCATATATAAATATCCAAAATACAAAAAGTAAAACAATATTGAATTTAGTTGAGCTAAGTCATCTCTTGACAAATACATACCTTATTACTAGGCAAAGTAGGGTAAGGAACCATCCATGCTAAAACAGAGGCCGAAGCCCCCAAAGCAGTGGCTGTAGCAATATGCAAAGGTTGCATGAACCTATCACGTGACCCACCATTCACCACAGCGTCCGTACAAATCAATACAATTTGTCCAAATGCTATCTTTTTAGCCGTCAAATGGGTAAACTCTGGCAGAGCCACGATAAACGCGGCCACTGCCACAGTCACCGCCGCTGCCACGATGGGTGGTGGCGCGGCTATCGGGCCAATGATCCACCACCACAGCATGGCGAGGGGCACCACCTGCGCGGTGGCGCAAATTGCGTGCCAGCAACCCCTCAGTGTGTCGCCCAGTGAAGTGTCGGACACTATGAGCATCGCGGTTAGATATGAAAATGACGGGAATTTAATTTGATGTGTGAGAAATGTGGGGCCGTAGACGGCGATGCTGCCCACTATGGCACAGGCGAAGGCGGCCCGTATGGCGGAGCTTAGCCGTGTGGACCACGCGATACGGGCTCGATCCTCCACCGTGCTACTAGTGGCCATTTTGATGATTGAATTTTGTGAGAAAATTGATAAAAAGAATGATTGCAATGATCGAGAGGGAGGGGGGTATTTATAAGGAAAAATGGTACGTTATTTAATTTGATAATCAATTTTTCTTTGTGCTATGATTTAGACATATTTATGTATAATCAAGAATTTAATGCTTCGAATAATTTGTTATCTAGTTGGTGAGTCGTGACAATTAGCTTAGCTTGAGGAGACAATTGGGCACTCAAATCCAACATTTCAAGAAAATTGATCAAGTTGATCATTCCAATTGTGGTTAGTACGTTCTCTTCGTGTTCGTTATTTTACTATTGACTTTACCCTTTTTTTTTTATATATAACTCAGTATTGGATACAAAGATCGATTAATTCGGGGGACCAGAATCTACCGTCCACTGCCTGAATTACGATTGATTTTACTAAAAGTCATGTGCGATAATTATTTAATAAATGAGAAACATTTAATACAAGTGTGTAATTTTTAGGCAGAATCTTAGATTATTATTTTATAAATGCTTTGACCGAGGGTTTTTGAAATAAAAAAAATACAATTCAAGGTTTAAATCTTTTCCTTTTGAGATACTGAGACAAAATTTTGTTTGAACTTGATTTCACGGTGAACTCTGTTTTTTAAAATATCAGTGCATGAAAATTATCAATGTTATGTGCAAAAACTCTCATAGTTAAGCACAATAATTATCAATATTAAAAAAACAGTTTTGTTTTTTTAACAATGATACTTTTTTATGCATAACAGTGATATTTTTTGTACATAAAAGTGATAGAGTTTATAAATTAGGTTTCTGAACTTTATATCATGTATAGGCAATATTAAAAGATCAATTATCCATCCATTACTACATTATGCATAAATCATTACTGATACATAAAAATGTGACATTTATAATTCAGACAAAAATATTGTCAATAATTAACATATAGTATGCGGCATATTTTAAAGGCAACACCCTCTGCAATCAGTGCACAACCAGTTGCACAGTATAATTCAAAATGTATTTTAAAATATATAATTTATTTTATTAAAATGTACTACAATTTATTTTTATTAAATTTTTACTAATATAAATTGCACATTTATAAAAATACACTTGAGTGCACTTAAAAGTTAAAAAGACAAACTTTAGGGTGAACAAGTTTAATGTTATGATTTTTTTTTTAATTTATGGGTATGTCAACATATTTAGAGTAATGACCGAGTTAAGTTTAATGGGTTAAAAAAATATGTTGGAATGGATAAAATTGGTCAAATGATCCAAGTTCATTTTATGAAATTTGTTTACGTGAGACCAACTCAAATTTAAAATGACCACCTACGAATACTTAGAAACCTGTAAATTAACAAATTAAAAACACTCGTATGCTCTTCGATTTCTTTATTGTTCGTTCAATTAGAATAATTACCCAGATTATAACCACACAATTCTCTAATAATTAGTTTTGATATCTACCCCACAATTGGCATCGAATATTCTCCCCACTTTCAATTAAGTTGTCACTAATTTCAATAATAGAACAGTTTGTAACCATACAATGGGAGAAAGCAAATACATCTACTTTAGCTATAATTAATTAAATACCTCTATCATAGAAACAAAGTCAGAAGTTGCCAGTGGCAAATCCATTTATACACATATATAAATACCTCTATTATAACATCATGTATAGTCAAAACTTGGAAATGAAGAAAATATAATGTATATCAATGCCAAACAGTAGAAAAATAAATAAATTTGGAGCCTAATATTATGCAATTGTATGAAATAGGTTTCTTTTTTCTGCATGTTTAGTTAATAACTGATAATTTCCCAAAGTGGTGAATATTGTTTAATTTTTAGAGTGGATGAATGTGAGACGAATTATGACAGAAATTTAAATTAAATTTATTTTGTGTATTTACCTTTTAGAGCATGATGGAACATTAAAGGAAATTTATATACATATATCTATGGGGGTTGGAGCAGGTTGGATGGGGGCATTTTTCAGTGAAATTTTCATAAAACTCTTTGTCAATTTTAAGAGTACAAATAACCTGTTCCTTTATTTTATTTTTATTTATATACTCCATAAAGGCCCATATAAATTTTAGCCTCGTTTTATTATTCCAGACTAATAGGCATAAATTGTTGGGATTATACTAGAAAGTATGCTTTTTACTTTGTATAATCGAAACTGAATTCTCAGACTTATTTACTGAAATAAATTGTTTATCACTGATGCTTTAAATATTATCGAATGTTACATATATTTCTTTGCATAAGCTGTTCAATAAGTAAATGCGTGTTACATTGTAGTTAATTTAGTGATACCGAGATCACGAGAAGATTAAATTAACAGGTCCTTGTAACTAAAAATACGCCATTCACGACCTAGATGGAAATGAACAACCCATCGTGAAAGGTTGAAGTGTAAGGCTCGAGATTGGCTTGTCTTGACCAAGAGATTACACTAGTGCATGGTGATGCCTTTGAATAGGACCTGAGGAGGATAAATTCTTCAGAACTGAACAAGGAAGAATTAGACCTCAGTGGTTCGTTATTTCTTAATCTTCGTCCCTTAAATAGGATCACGTGGGATTGGTAACTATTGCTTTGACTTATCATGGGTAGCGAATCAATGAGATTCAATACTTTTTATCTTGGGCAATATTATTGGTCACATGTGATTGCTAAGATTTAATCTGAAGAATCGTGTGCAAAGACGCTTGTTCGATTTGCCCTTGGGGAGGTTCATAGGTTTTATCATACCAAATCTTGCAAGTGGAATTAGTTTCCGGTATGGATAATAATGTTGAACCGTTCCTTGACCAAGGATAAAATATATTAATTAATGGAAAGCTATTTCAGTGGCTTGAATTAATTAATGGGCTAGATAATCTTAAACACGGGAAATAATGACCGGGAGCCATATTGACTGTAATATGGGTTAAGATGGATAGTGCAATATTAATTATGTAGTGGGATTAATTAATATTTATGGGCTTGAATTATATTGTGGCTCAATATTAGATATTCAAGGTCCATTAGAAGGTCCAATCTTAATTCTCCTAAAAGGCCCCCGAGTAGCCCAACATATAGTCCATTAACTGAAAATGTGATTAAAATAAAATAAATAATGTTGCTTATTTTTCCAAGAATATTTCGAAAATTATGGATAAAGTTGGGAGAAAGATTTTCTTTGAATTTTGTTATGGAATAAAGATATGTATTCTTGGAATACAAGATTATCTCATTAAATTCAAGAAATCTCCCACTTGGTTATTCATAATGATATTTTCGAAAATTTTGAAATATAGTGGGCAAGAAATATTTTCTTGATTTTCTTGAAAAGATATTATGGAAGATATGTATTTCTTGAAATACAAGAATATCTCATAAATTCAAGAAGATCCAAATCTTGGAATCTTGCACATAAATTTCGAAAATTCCATAATAATAGAGAAGGTGGGATTTTTGTGGAATATTATAATTATGGGAAAAAGAATATAGGAGATATATTCAAGATTTCTTGGAGATCAAGAAAAGGTTTTCCCACATTATTTTATCACTAAATTTTCGTCCCCCTCTCCTCTATAAATAGGGAATGAATGGTTCATTCCCAGCGACACACGAAAATTAGTTTTTTCGGAAAAATATCAGCGTCGATAAAATATCAAATATTTTGTAACGTCGACAGATTGTATTTTTTTGAAAAACGACAATTGTGAGTAGTGTACAATTCCATGTGCTGGAAAAATTAGTAAATCCACAAAGGTGGTGCAACATAATTTATTTTTCCTTTTGTTAAATCGTTCACAAGAATCCTTCCACCGGATAGTCGAACGAGGGATAAGGGAATACTTGGGAAGTCCTTTCGGTTAGTCTAATCAATCACACCGTTGCCATCCCAAGAGGTACGTTCACGTAAACTCGTAGAATTCCGCATGCGTAGGTTTTACGTGAATTATTATATGCATGATATGTTGTTGGATTATTATTTGAATTAATATATGATTAATTCATGCTAGTAATAATTAAAGAATTAAATTTGTATTTAAATATTCACCCCGAATAGATCTGTGCAACCTATTTCCCAACAATTGGTATCAGAGCCACGGTTTCGGGCTCTGATTAAATTGTAATTTAATTCGTTGGCATTAAATTTAAAATTGGATAGTAGAATTGCTAGATCTGTTTTGCAGGTATCCAATTGTCATGGAATTTAATGTGTTTATGCATGCATATAAACTGTGGTTTTTTTTTTAATTCGATTCGTTCGGATTCGTTTTGCCTAGTGAGAAAATCCACGAGTAGATTAGAATTTGTTTGATTTGATCAATGTAATAGACTAGTCTAGATCTAGGTTTATTTATTTTTTGTAAATAAATTATGCTTAGGATCAAAAAACGAGATGGAGACGAAGAATTAAAGGACGAAATCTCGTAACTGGCGAAAGGCGTATGTCACAAACGCACGTGGTGAGGCACGCCACATGATGCCGATGCAGCACGAACGACGAGGCTAGGGTCGAAAAGTAGGCCGAAGCCACAGGATCGTGGCTGACACGCACGGGCGGGCATTAGGGCGACGCGACACCGTGGGCGAGCGAACTGGCGGGGCGGCGGCGCGCGCAGGCAGGTGAAAACCGCCTTAGGCGCTAAGGCGGACGAGCCGATGCCGCCTTAGGCGCACGCGTGGCGGCGCGGGCGTACGCGACCCAGGCGACACGGGCGTGCTGGCGGGCGACACTGCCACTTGGGCGGGCGACACTGCCGCTCGGGTGGGCGACACTGGCTCTCGGGTGGGCAATGCGCGCTGTGCCAAGGCGCACGGATGCGGTTGCTAGGCCAAGGGGTCGGCCAGATGCGGGCGTGCATCCCGACTGCGAGCTACTTGGTGTGGCGTTTCGAGACGAAGTATTTTTCGAGACGATTAAGTGGGAGAAATTCGAGACGTGTTTCTTCAAGATCAAGCCAAGAAAAATCAAACCATGACAATTGGATAATTTGTGCCCAATACGTTTATTTTTCTGTTTTGCTTGATTTATTTGTGCTATCTTGTGCTTTATTTAATTTGTTTAAATGTGTTTACATGAGAGTTGCCAAATGGAAAAATCTCACCTTCAAAATTACTAAGTATGTTTAAATAATTAATTGACAATTTTATTCCGGATAATAAAATTGAATTAATTTTGACCTCCATGATTTATTTATTTGTGAATTCTTTTGGAGAAATTCCCCCAACGTGACGGTCAAAAGATAGCTTTCACATGAATGAATTCCAAACGGATGATTGTGGTTTATTACTAGTGGCGACGATGACCCTCCCAACGAGGCTCGTTCAAAGCGAAATAATAATCATGTATTTAATCATGGTTATTACTTAGGTATAAAATTGATATGCATATACTTCCTCAAGTCCTGTCAAATTTATATTGGTCAGTAGTAGAGCCAACTATTAATCTGGATATTAAAGGTTTATAAATCGTTCTTGTTTGTAACACGCTTGAATGTGTTTAAATAATGACCCACCCAACGTGGCTTATTTAAACTGTTTTTGAGATGTTGGTGATGCATGTTATTTTTTTTTTTTTAGATTTTAAATATGATGCATGTGATCGAATCTTGTGATATACTTGTCTTATTGCATATAATTGTTTATTTCGATTCAAAGATGTCGTTACCTTTTAATCCTTTGTTATTATACTTTAAAGTCAATACAATATGTATGGAAACTATATTGATTGGAAACGAAAAATTATAATTGTCCTAATCGCACAAAAAGCACAAGTGGATTCTTGACACACCAAAATCGGATGAGCCAACCGACGAGTCAAAACACGCGGGACTCGTCGGATCACATTGCGAGAGATGTCGTCATTTGAAAATGGTGGAGGGCAAACCCGTAAGGGATTCGTCCTAAAATAGATGGCCCATCTGAAACAAACTTGAGATTCCGAGTCGCAGATTATGATCCGGAGACTCGGATGAATTTGGTACTTCATTTCTACCGCCCAAAAAGTTTTTGAGCATTTTGGCCTCGCTACTAATTTGTTGCAAGCTTTTGGTCTCGGCAGAAATGATGATAAGGCACCAAACTCAAGCTTTGATTGACAAGTGGTCCGTCTTCATCTTCTAGGCCAAGGGTAGGCAAGATAAAGAAGAGGACCAAAGGCCATAAGCAATAAAACTCAATCTGTTGCCAAGCGGCAATGGTAAGATGAGAATGCTTGTTGTGTCAAGGAAAATCCAAAGAGGAAGTGCTTATCTTTGCGGTGAGAGAGTACAATGGAGGTTTTGCCTGTTCCAACCCCAAAAGGGACGGAAAGAAAGGTAATTCTCACGCACTAGTTGTTGAAACTTGTTTAGCGGGGTATACTTCTCATTCGTGGGTGGTTGATACGAGATCCACTAATCATGTTGGCTTCACGAGTTCAAAATGATCGGCAACTTAGTGGGAGTGAGATCCTCATCACACTGGGCGACGTTACGAAAGTAGAAGTCATTGCAATGCTACGTAAGTGGCAGATATTGCAATGCTACGATAGTAACGATTATTGCAATACTACGCAAGTAGCAGACATTGCAATACTATATGAGTAGTAGTTAAAGCGATTGGGAGAAGTGCACCTATCTTTTGAAGATAAAGTTTTTTTTTAGATTATCTTTATGTTCTCAGTTTTAGAAAGAATTCACTTTCAGTTTCTAAAATTCGATTAAAGGACACTAAGTTTCTTCTAATAAGTATGACATCATTTTTGAAATGATGAGTGTATCTGTTACGGGACATTGATGGAAAATCTCTATACAATTAACTGTGCACACCACTCACGAAATGTGTCCTATAACACATCAACTGTTTCCAAGTAAAGAAAACGTTCACCAGACATGAACGAGACACTTCTTTGACATCTAAGATTGGGTCATATAAATCCAAAGAGGATCCAAAGGTTGGTGAGAGACGGTTCACTTAGGGATGGCAATGGGGCGGGTTAAAACCCGAACCCGGCACGAATCCGCCCCGGGTGGGGCGGGTTAAAACCCGATCAAACGAGTTTCGGGGCGGGTTAAACCCGGTCAGCGGGTTTTTTTTTGGGCGGGCGGGTTACGGTTTTAGGTAAACCCGGCCCGAACCCGCCCCGCATATATAAATATATATTAATTTTATAATTTTTTATTAAATTAAATATATTTTGTATAGGGTTTATTTCTTTCACGGTGAATTATTTTAATTGTTTCTTTCTTTGATTTATCAGTTTCTTTTATCGAATAAGTGTTTTAGCTTAGATTGAGAAGAAATTAGAATGAGTAGATATCTAATGTATATAATTCAAAATAAATTTCAATTAATTCACCCAAATAATACAAATTCAAGTATTAATTGTATGAATTGGAGGACTGCAAAATAATTGTATGAATTGGAGGTAGAGATAAATTATTTTTTTGCTTATTTATTTATTTTCATCTTTATTTATTTTTCTAAAATACTAACATATCTACCTTTTTTAAAATAGATGGAGTCTGAAGAAGGAACTAGAGCTAATTCAGTGAATGTCCCATTAAATAATCTTCTTTGATGTGGGATTGATTAAAACTTTTGAATTTTGTGCTCTATGATGTGAGATTGATTATGAAATTAGGCATTTTATTTGTTATAATTTGAATGATTCTAATTAATGTGTTATTTTTTAGGAATAATATGTATGAAGTTGGGAGTATGAATTAAAAAATGTAGGAAAAAATAAAATTGGACGTGGGGCGGGTTAAACCCGCCGGGTTCACGGGGCGGGGCGGGTTAAAGCGGGTTTAAAAACCCGGCGGGGGCGGGGCGGATTACGGGTTGGGAAAAAATTTGGCGGGGCGGGTTACGGGTTTAGCTAAACCCGCCCCAAACCCGCCCCGTTGCCATCCCTAGGTTCACTAGGGCTTCTCCAAGTTGAACCGATTCTAACCTGCGAATCATGTTTGGAGGGTAATATGACCAAGAGGGCATTTGGAGCCAATGGGGAATAGGGCCAAAGAAGTGTTAGAGATCGTTCACACAGATGTATGTGGTCCAATGTCAACCAAAGCAAGAGGAGGTTATGAGTATTCTTATTGATGATTACTCGAGAATGCGGTTACATTTTCCTTATGAAGCATAAATTTGAGACCTTTGAGAAATTCAAAGAATTTAAGGCTCAAAAGAGAATCATAGGGGAAAAACGTATCAAGTCTCTACGATCCGATCGTGGATACGAATACCTCGGCGATGAGTTTTGAACCACTTATCGATGAAGGGATTGTATCCACTCTTTGCACCGGAAACCCTCAACAAAATGGGGTTGCGGAGCGAAAAAACATAATTCTTTTGGAAATGGTTAGATCAATGATGAGTTATGCGGATCTTCGAAAGTCGATTACGGGGTCATGCCTTGGAAACAACGACTTATTACGAACTTGGTGCTATCAAATCGGTTCCCAAAACTCCCAAAGAATTGTGGATCGGCGCAAAGCCTAGTATGATACACATGAGAATTTTGGGGTGTCCGGCCCCTCGTGTTGGACAATGAATCAGTAAATTGGATACTCGATCAAAATTAAAAATTTCATTTTATAGGATACCCCGGGGAACAAAAGGGTGTATGTTCTATAGTCCAGAAGATCAAAAGATGGTCATCAAAGACCCACTTTAGATTTTTGGAAGAAACTATATGAACCAAAGAAAACCCAGTGAGATTACCTTAAATGAGCTTAGAGGGCAAACCTCGATTGCCAATTGTCTTAGATGATATACCAAACGATACGTTTTCACAACCGAGACCTCGTCGTAGTGGGAGGGTTGTTAGACCCGAGAGATTCATGGGAATAGGAGAGTCCTCGGACTTGATTCCCGGACAAGGCGAATCAGACCCATGGACATATGACGAGGCATTCCAAGATAAGGATGCAGTTTCTTGGCAAACAACAATGAAAGCCGAAATGGGTTCTATGTTTCATAATAAAAGTATGGGAGCTAGTCGAACCACTTAATGGGGTCAAACCCATTGGATGCAAGTGGGTATATAAGAGGAAAAAAGAGGACCGGACGGGAAGGTTGAACTTTTTTTAAAGCAAGACTAGTGGCGAAAGGTTATACTCAGAAAGAAGGGATCGATTATGAGGAAACTTTTTCGCTCGTAGCCATGCTTAAGTCCATCCGTATTCTCTTATCGATTGCTGCGCATTTTGACTTTGAAATCTGGCAAATGGATGTCAAGGCGACTTTCTTAACGGAAGTCTTGATGAAGAGATCTATATGCAACAAACCCAAGGTTTCATTGAAACAAGCCAAGAACACCTAGTTTGTAAGCTCAAGAGGTCCATTTACGGACTCAAGCAGGCATCGAGCTTGGAACCAATGTTTTGATCATGTTATAAAGTCTTATGGGTTTGATCAAAACGAGTTTGAAAGTTATGTGAATAAAAAGCGTGTCGAAGCGCATTGGTATTCTTAGTACTATCGTAAATGACATTCGATCGCCGGAAGCGATGTGAAGGTGTTATCGAGCGTAAGGGCATGGCTTTCAAAATAGTTTGATATGAAAGACTTAGGGAAAGCCGGGACATCCTTGGGATCAAGATAACTTCGAGATCGCGGGGAAAAGAATGATCGGTCATCGCAAGTTTCATACATAGACTTTGTCTTGAAACGCTTCAAAGACATGCAAGATTCAAGAAAGGATTCGTACCTTTCGGGCATGGAATCCATCTATCCAAGAAAATGTCCCCTAAGGCGCAAAAGGAGATAGATGACATGAAAGACATTCCTTGTGCTTGGTTTCTACCGGAAACCTTATGTATCGAATCTTTGTGACGAGACCAGGATATCTGTTTTTCTTAGTAGGCATGGTAGCAAATATCAAAGTAACCAGGGAAAGAGCATTGACTACAGTTTAAAACATTTCAAGTATCTGGAAAGAACTCGGGATAGAATGTTGATTTATCGATCGAGATCTCCAATCCCCGTAATTTCCACGGACTCGGATTTCAATCGGACTTAGATTCGAAACTATCTCGCCTCGATTAGTGTGTTTCCATTTTGGGAAGTGTAGCCATCAAATGGACCGAGTGTGATCGAAATGCATCACCGACTCAACTCATGGAAGTCGGGTAAGTAGTAACGCTTGTGAAGGTGAAAAGAACCCGATTTGGCTCTGACCTTCTTAGTGGACTTGGATGGAGTTAAATTTGTCTCAGCAATATTTGCTAAGGCGATTTGCAAATTCAAGGAACCAAGAGTCCACGAGTCAAACGAAAGCACACTAAAGGAAAGACATCTTATACGAGAAATCGTTAAGAGAGGAGATATAGATGTGGCAAAGATAACATCTAAGGACAACCTAGAAGATTCATTCACAAAGGGTCTGCCTCTGAATACATTTGAGAGACATGTGGGTGGAATGGGTGTCAAGGCAGATTGCTAATCTGCTTTGAGTATAAGTGGGAGAAATTATTAGGTTCGTGTAGGTGACATTAGATGTCACGGACTACATGAGACATGTTGTAGTATACTTAAAAGCAGACTTTGAGTATAAGTGGGAGATTGTTGGGATTATACTAGAAAGTATGCTTTTTACTTTGTATAATCGAAACTGAATTCTCGAATTATTCTTGAAATAAATTGTTTATCGATGCTTTAAATATTATCGAATGTTACATATATTTCTTTGCATAAGCATTCAATAAGTCGTCGTGTTACATTGTAGTTAATTTAGTGATACCGGATCACGAGAAGATTAAATTAACGATCCTTGTAACTAAAAAGTACGCCATTCACGACCTAGATGGAAATGAACAACCCATCGTGAAAGGTTGAAGTGTAAGGCTCAGATTGGCTTGTCTTGACCAAGAGATTACACTAGTGCATGGATCGATCTTATTTGAATAGGACCTCTGAGGAGGATAAATTCTTGAGAATCGAACAAGGAAGAATTAGACCTCGGTGGTTCGTTATTTCTTAATCTTAAATCCCTTAAATAGGATCGTGGGATTGGTAACTATTGCTTTGATTTATCATGGGTAGCGAATCAATGAGATTCAATACTTTTTATTTTGGGCAATATTATTGGTCACATGTGATTGCTAAGATTTAATACGAAGAATCGTGTGCAAGTACGCTTGTTCGATTTGCCCCCTTGGGAGGTTCATAAGTTTTATCATACCAAATCTTGCAAGTTCATAAGTTTTATCATACCAAATCTTGCAAGTGGAATTAGTTTCCGGTATGGATAATAATGTTGAACCGTTCCTTGACCAAGGATAAAAGATATTAATTAATGGAAAGCTATTTCAAATTGGCTTGAATTAATTAATGGGCTAGATAATCTTAAACACGGGAAATAATGACCGGGAGCCATATTGACTGTAATATGGGTTAAGATGGATAGTGCAATATTAATTATGTAGTGAGATTAATTAATATTTATGGGCTTGAATTATATTGTGGCTCAATATTAGATATTCAAGGTCCATTAGAAGGTCCAATCTTAATTCTCCTAAAGGCCCCCTGAGTAGCCCAACATATAGTCCATTAACTGAAAATATGATTAAAATAAAATAAATAATGTTGCTTATTTTTCCAAGAATATTTCGAAAATTATGGATAAAGTTGGGAGAAAGATTTTCTTTGAATTTTGTTATGGAATGAAGATATGTATTCTTGGAATACAAGATTATCTCATTAAATTCAAGAAATCTCCCACTTGGTTATTCATAATGATATTTTGAAAATTTTGAAATATAATTGGGCAAGAAAGATTTTCTTGATTTTCTTGAAAAGATATTATGGAAGATATGTATTTTTTGAAATACAAGAATATCTCATAAATTCAAGAAGATCCAAATCTTGGAATCTTGCACATAAATTTCAAAAATTCCATAATAATAGAGAAGGTGGGATTTTTGTGGAATATTATAATTATGGGAAAAAGAATATAGGAGATATATTCAAGATTTCTTGGAGATCAAGAAAAGGTTTTCCCACATTATTTTATCACTAAATTTTCGTCCCCCTCTCCTCTATAAATAGGGAATGAATGGTTCATTCCCAGCGACACACGAAAATTAGTTTTTTCGGAAAAATATCAGCGTCGATAAAATATCAAATATTTTGTAACGTCGACAGATTGTATTTTTTTGAAAAACGACAATTGTGAGTAGTGTACAATTCCATGTGCTGGAAAAATTAGTAAATCCACAAAGGTGGTGCAACATAATTTGTTTTTCCTTTTGTTAAATCGTTCACAAGAATCCTTCCACCGGATAGTCGAACGAGGGCTAAGAGAATACTTGAGAAGTCCTTTCGGTTAGTCTAATCAATCACACCGTTGCCATCCCAAGAGGTACGTTCACGTAAACTCGTAGAATTCCGCATGCGTAGGTTTTACGTGAATTATTATATGCATGATATGTTGTTGGATTATTATTTGAATTAATATAGGATTAATTCATGCTAGTAATAATTAAAGAATTAAATTTGTATTTAAATATTCACCCCGAATAGATCTGTGCAACCTATTTCCCAACAATAAATATGGTAAATGCCCAACAGAAATAAATTGTATTCGAGCAGTAAATGGGTGTTTTCAAACTCATTTGGAACCTTAGAAAGGAGTGTTTTCAAACTTATTTGGAACTTTAGAAGTACATTTTTTTTATAAAGTTGAGTCTTATCAACTTTTAAAAAAAAAATATTTTTCACTATTTCAAATGAGTTCTAAAACACCACCTAAGTCGACTCAACTTAAATAATGGCCCACAAAGATTATCCTAAATACATATTCCGTTATATTTGAATAAAAATCTTGGGGGAGCCACACACCCCATAATCCTCTATTCACACCTCACCTACTAAATTCACCCCATTAAAAATTTAAAATTAATTCTCACCCCAAATTAATACCATTATACCCTTCTTCCCAAAAAATAAAATCACTTCTTCCCCTTTTCAACAGTAACGTGTGAAAAAAAAAAAGAAGAAGGAAAAAAAAGTCTTTCGCTTTGTTTCTCATGGAACAAAATTGAAGACGAACTCATGAACAATGGCTGAAAATCGATCATTCAAAGGTAACAAATTCATATAAATTCACGTGTGTTCGGCCGTAGGGTTATGTACAAACTCACTAGTGTTCATCCGTGTTCATCCGACTAGCACATATTCATTACCGTTCGGCACCTTGGACCGAACACTATCAATGTTTGTTTGTTTTTTGCATGGCAGTTTACGCCGAGTAATCTCGCCTACGTTCAGTCGCGATTTTGGCTGAACAGTGGCGCGATTAATCCTAAAAATACCAAAATTTTTGCATAAAAATCGATAAAAAAATAGAAAAAAAAACCTAAAAACACTTACATTAATATGCTCGTTTGAATTTTCACGTTCCACGACTATGATGATTGAAATTGAATAAAAAAGAAAAAGGGTTTATGGGCATGAATTCCAAGAAATAAATGTTTTAGCGTTTATGATTTACAGATTACTTATGTAAATAAAATATAATCTTATGTCTATTTATATAAGGGCATTATAATCATTCTTTGTATGCCTATTTTGGTCTTAAATATTATGGTGTTTGAATGGAGGATTATGGAGTGTATTTAGTGGCTCTCAAATCTTGGGGAAATCGATTAATAATGACTTCAAAGTTAAATATTAATTTACCAATTTAATCTCATTTTGTTATTTTGATCAATTTGTTCTATTAAGGTGAATCTCATTTAATTTGAGCATCAAAATATTCATGCCCATCAATTGTACATTATTTCAAATGTTAATTTTTTATGGCTCGATATCCGGCCCAAAGATTTGATTTTCCTCGGCGGTTAAAGTATGAGGAACACTTGCATGAGACCGTCTCATGTGAGACGAGACATAAGTTAGGCATTGAAACTTTAACACTTTGAGAGGGGTGGATGTAATTTGTGTTAAGTTTACCCCGTCTCATATGTGTTTTTGTTTTAAAGTATTGGTGGTGGTGAGTGATTAGTATTAGTGATATTCATTGTAAAATAATTTAATTGAAAATTAGGTTTTAGAGAATTTGTGCATTGGGAATTTAATTTTTTGCATTGAATTGAAGTTGTGCATGTGCTCTTTCCCAATTGATTCTGTTGTTATTGCTTTTACACTTTCACTTTTCACTTGAGTTTATATCCAAGCTCACTTGAATTTACACCATAGTTCAAAAAGGTTTTATGATTTTTTTTTTTTGTTAAATCTGCTTCAGAATAACTCTACATGGGTATAAGGGTTTTTACAGTTTTTTTTTTCACCATGATGAAAATGTTCACTTCAATTTGGAACTCTGGAAATGAACAAAAAATCTATTTTTTATTGTATTGCTGGTCAAATGAAATTGATGATTGGCGATTTTAAGATAGGAGCAAGCTATGTTAGTTCCCCGTGGTAATTTCTTAACTCTCAGTTCTTATATCATGTATTACAAACTTAAAAGTAGTGAACTGCATAATTGATTTAAATTTGTGCTTCTGGATATAACCAGATATCAATGGATTGTAAATTTTGTCATTTTGAGGCTTGATTTCCCCTCACAAAAGATTCCGGTCATTTTGTCAATTAAGCACATATATTGATCTTTTGATGTTACAGGGTTTCATCAGTTCCTTTATGTATTTACATAACCAAAAAGAGAGAAATAAAAATCTTTGAATCTACTTCGACTGACTCGATTGATTCTCCCATTGATTTATTTCTCGTAGAAAAATCCGAGTATCCTTTAGTTCATTCAGGACTGAACTGATGCAAAAACCTGTTGCATTCATGTGTCGCGTGATCCTTTCTTTCCGTTTATTCTCTTCAGTATCCCCGTCTCGTGTATTTAACTCTGCCGTGATGCAAACGGTTAAACTTTCTTTATTTTGTAATAATTCCCCTGCTTCAAGGTCTCTGTGTTCTTGAGAAACTGCTTTGTGTTCCGTCGTAATTGCCTGCTTTAATGTTTCTTGGAACAGTTCCAATTCTTTATGTATCCGCTCGCGGAACTCCTCCTGTAAAGTTGAAGTCTCTAATATCTCTGAGATGATTTCAAAGTTGTGCGAAATGAAGTGCAACATATCCCTTATGTTTGACAAAGATTTAACAACCTTTCGGTAGCAAGAAGCCCGAAAAGGCAAATACCAGAAATCGGGCTCCAACTCTGCGTCTCCTACTAACTCGTTGAGTTTGTAGATAAGAGAGTCGAGGCTTCTTTGGTTTTCTCTCGATTCAAGAAACTTCGTCGTGGTTTTATTATTCCGCAACGTGCAACTTCCCGTTTCTTTTATGTTACATTGTAGAGTGGTTAAGGTTATAAACAAATGATTCTTGGCTAATGTGGCTGCCCTGAATGGCTGTATCAAAAGCTCCACCGCGATGTAAGCCGATAAGCCTATGAAAACCTCAGTCAGTCTAACGATGGCAAACTTATCCGGAGCCCCGATGTTCTTTCTGCCTAGTATCAACAAAGCTCCTATGGCTGCCGAGACTCCCCCCGTTTGGCCGTACATTTTGCTGTACCTTATAAGGCTGCAAACGACGATCCACGGAAGAATGGCCACGAGTCTTGCTTCTTCGTAACGAAACAGAAAGCAGAACATCACGCCGTACACTGATCCCATGGCCGTCCCTTGTGCACGCGCGTTTGCCATCGTGAAAATCGCTTGTCTTCCTTCGACGAAACTGATGGCGATTGCCAGACCCGCCCAGCACCCATTTTCCGGGTCGAATAGTAAACCGCATAGCACGGATAGGCTTAAAGAAAGCGAGCACTTTACGGAGAATTCGAGTTTTTGCATCCATGTTTTTGGGGAGTGGGGATTATTGTGTTTGTTTGGGGATGTGAAAGTGTCATTTAGAAGCATGTCTATGCAAGAAAAGAAGAAAAAGACACTGCCTTGGTTGGTTATTGGGAAAGTTGAGACAAATGGATTTTCGATGGATTCTGTTGTTTCTGAGTCTACCATTGATTTGGAAGGAGAAAAACAGCTGACTTGCTGTATTTTCTCTTTCAGACGAGACGATACGCTTTCTAACAAATCGGAGATTTGGTCTTCATTTTGTATTGGAAATGCAGGGGAAGAAAGGAGGGAATACTCTATTGCATTCATCTGCAGCTCCATTCTTTCCAATCTTCGTCCCGGGGTGACGCGTCTCCAAGGTTTCTCCCATTGCATCCCATCCTGAAAGATTGAATCAATTTTTCTTTAGTAATTTGTTCAAGAAAAAGCTTGATTCTTTTAACATTTTTCAGGAATGTTTGGTTAGTTACCTGTGAAATTTTGATGCTTTGCAAAAGCTTGGCTCCCGTTTCGGACAAGGGCTTAGCTTGTGAAATAAGCTCCATCTTGGTATGTTCATCCGCGGAAATGAATCTCAGGTAAATGTTTATCCTCTGAGACGCGTTTTCAGCATATACACGGCACAGTTCGCTTACCTGATGAGACGAGAACATTAGGAATTCATGTCAGATAGATCAAAATTTATCAATTTATCGCGGAAAGCATAATTTAAACGGTATAATTCTCATGCGGTTTGTGAAAGGTATTAGTTGATTTCACTGAACGATATTAGTTGATTTCACGGAACGGTATTAGTTGATTTCACTGATCGGTATTAGCTGATATCAATGAACGGTATTAGTTGATTGCACTGAACAGTATTAGTAATCGTACCTTATAAGTAGCTAGGTCAGGGTAAGGAAGCATGAGAGCCAAAACAGAGGCAAAAGCACCCAAAGCAGTAGATGCACCAATATACATAGGCTGCATGAACCTCTCACGTGACCCACCATTCATCACACTTTCCGTACAAACCAACACAATCTGCCCAAAGGCTATCTTTTTAGCCGTTAAATGGGTAAACCCCGGCAGGGCCACGAGAAACGCGGCCACTGCCACTCCCATCGCCGCCATGCTGGGTGGGATCTCGGTCACCGGGCCGACGATCCACCACCACAGCATGGCGAGCGGCACCACCTGCGCCGTGGCGCAGAATGCGTGCCAACAACCCCTTAGTGTGTCGCCTAGTGAGGCGTCGGATACTATGAGGATCGTCGTGAGGTATGAGAATGCGGAGAATTTGATTTGGTGCGCGAGGAATTTGGGGCCGTAGAGGGTGGCGCCGCCCACTATGGCGCAGGCGAAGGCGGCTCGTATGGCGGAGCTCAGACGCGTGGACCACGCGAGCCGAGCTCGGTCCGCCACCGTGCTAGTAGTGGTCATTTTGAGAAGTGTTGGTTGAATTTTGTGAGAGTTGAGATGATATTTGATGAAGTAATACTAAGCAACTTTTGAAGTAATACTAAGCAAGTTTTGAAGTAATACTAGCAAGTTTGGAGAAGGATTTGGAAAAGATTGACAAAGAATGATTGCAATGATCGTTTTGAGTGTGGGGGGATATTTATTGGAAAAATGTCACACTGTTTAATTTAATTTTTTTTTTAAACTGTGATATAGACATATACGACGTATAATCGAGAATTTAATGCTTCGAATATATATATTGTTAACAAGTTCGTGATAATCTAAGAGCAATAATCCAAGAAAATTGGGCAACATGCAAACCTCCCAAATTGCGTCTCATAGTCATTTTGAGTTGTTTGAAGATTCTACATAATATTCAATACCTTTGTTTTTGGATTTATGTGTGCGGAAAAAGTCATGATTTTGAAATTCAATGATAAATAGTAAAATTATATAATTTGCTTTTCGATTATTGTGGAGTGAATTTTTTGTTCAATGTCAAATTAATATTTAACAGTGGATAAACTGTTATGTAACTTTGTTTGTGTCTGTTAATAATCTTGTAAGTTTTTATTTTAGAATTTTTGGTTCTTTTAGTGTCAATTTTGATCATTTTCACTGAAAAATTCAAATTTTGATCGAGATATGTCCTACATTTTTATTATTACTGCTTTTACGGTTTCACCACTTTCATTTGAACTGTCTCTCATCCGTCAAGCGAAACTCTCAATCAATTTCAAGGTTTAATTACACCTATCCAAATTTCGTCAATGTCGTAGCTAATTTAGAGTGATTTACAGTGAAGTTAGGGTCTAGGCCTATTTTCTCTTTCTCTCATTAAGGCCATAAATTCGACACCTTTTTCACGTCATTGTATATGCTAAATAGATTTTCGGCCAATTTCTCGTAAATTTTCCGGCCAAAATTCAATTTTCTTAGCCGGAAATTAAGATCAAAATTGAGATAAAAATAATCAAAATTAATAAAGTAAAAATTTACTAAAGTAGACTATTTTTGGATATGGGAAAAATTATAGGATGGTTTTTTTTAATTTATCTCTATATAAGTTGGTGTTCGTCGAAGGGAATGTGATCATTTCCATACAATAATCTATACACGGAACTTGTATGTATCAATACATTAAATTTAAATGAGGCACACTTCTGTGACGTTCTCGCGATGAGACATGGTATAATCCGAGCAATGCGGTTTAACATTTTAGATGAGGTGGATGTTGATTTGTGCTAGTTTGTTCTTTGTCTTATGTACGAGACCGTCTCGTACGAGTTTTTATCAATTTAAAATTCGTCGACCCACGCAATAACATCACCCATAAGAATTTGTTTAATTAATTAAATTAAATGGCCTCAACTATAAATTGAACGGAGAGGATTTTAATCAAATGTATGAGGTGATAACCTAGTTTGCTTCGTTTGAAGGGAAAGTAGTACTTCCACAATTTCTTGTCACATGTGGCCATGCATGGGAGCACCCCATTTTTTACGTCAATCTTAATGTATCGCATGCATTAAATCATCAGAATATTTTCTTCTATATTTGAAATCAGACTGCCGATATTTCATACCGTTGTATTATATGTCGTTTACATTTAAAATTCAAGGAAGGAGCCAGGCAAACCCTTATGAATAGAAATTTTAAATAAAATTGTTCATGTATATATAATAGAGAATTTTAAAAATACGAAGAGGCGAGGCGACACACCCTAAATATATACATGAATAATTAAAAAGAATACAGCTTGGAACAGAGAGTTTCGTTTGATTTGAAATACGTAAAAATTCTGTACTTGGTAGTATTTTTTGCAATGTCAATGTTGCAACTACTAGATTCTTCAAGTTTCTTCGTGAATATGGTTTGATATGATTGGTTTATTAATGCATTTAAAAAAAAAAAAATTGGAGATATTTCTGCGGCTCGTATGATCACTTGTGATTATATAATATATATAATGGTCAAAATAATTAATTCTTTTTTCTTCTTTTAGAATAAATACTTGACTGAGAGTACTATTGATTTAATTAAGTGCATTTTTATCGATTAATTTATTTTCCCTTTGGCCTTTACTCATTTTGTGGCTAAATTTTCGTTGCTATTTCCCATATTTCTTGTGGCGTTAGATTTGTTTTATTTATTTATGTTAAATGGTTGAAGTTAGAAAATCGTCTCATAAATTGTCTGAATAAATATGTGGTCATAACAAGAACTTGCCTACTTTTGTTAAATCAAATAGTCAAATAATAATTCTTCCAAGTGGTTTTTCTTCAGCATTATTATTAATGTTGTACAATGAGCAGATAAAGACGTACGATTGAATTAATGTCGATCGGCCACATCCACATGATTGAAATCCACTTGGTAATTGTGACTGCTTCGATAATACATGCATTTTCAATCCTTTAAATATTTTAACACGAGTCCATTGAATAAATAATGTTTTATTAATGCATACGCGTGACATATATTACAACAATATAGAACAAAAAGTATTAATTTGGGATTTAAAAAAAATCAATTCAATAACTTGAATAGAAGTGTCCCGGAATATAAAATGTCCCATGCTACAAAACAAACCTCTAGTTTATAAAGATTTTTTTCTCCCAATCCATTTATTCTAAATTTTATCTTTCAATACAATTATATATATATATATATATATATATATATATATATATATATATCATTTAGTCAAATAATAAATTACACATATTTTTTGTAATATAATAACATTACACTTTCTAAGCATAAATTCACAACAAACTATTTAATATTAATATATGAGAGAATTCCGTCTCATCTAAAAGCTCGAGCTTGTAGAGAGGGTCGAGAATAATCTATTTATTTAATTTCCCTCAACACTCACTCAACAAGTAGGTAGAATCATTCTTCTCGCTTCTCTGGAGAGGAGGCCCAACAGAGTGGACAATTTAAATGGGTGGAGTGCTTCACGAGAATCGAACCCACAACGCAGGCTCACGATACCACGAGAGAGAATTCCGCCTCATCTAAAAAAAAGAAGCCCCCAAGTAAAATTCTTCCAATTCCTTATATGTAAATTCTTTGAACTCTGATCTAAAACACAACATTACAAATTCAAACACTATTGAATATCTCTATTCACAATCGTTTTACAAAAGGCATTGGGTGAATTGTCAATTTCAACTGTACAAAATTGACCCAAGGACAGAAATATCATACTAAATGACTACGCAATACAATGAGCATGTTTTCACCTTGCAATTCAGGCAACTGGTTTCTATAAAGGAGTGTGTGTTCAATTCCTATTGTTCATGCTTTTCTTTTTCTTATTTTATCTTCTTTTTTTTCTCGTTTTGCTTTCGTCTAGTGCAACTTAATTATGTGTATATTTTCAAACTCAATTGAACCATTAGATTTTTTTTTTTTAGTAGGTGAAACCCAATTTTAGAAAAAATAAGTGATTTTAAGTGGAACTAGTGTTTGAAAACACCAGCGATGTCTGAGTCGACTCACATTTTTTTAAAGAAAGGAGGGTTTGTAGTGCATGTCCATCTATGACTTATTGGACATGCAATTGAAAACCGAAATTGAAGCTATAATCCCATATGCAGGCCCATATTGGATTATTGAACATTAATTAACGTGGCAGTGTAAAACAAGATTTTGAAGCCATAAGCCCAAATGTAGGCCCACATATAAGCATATATGTATTGAAGAAAAAAACAAATTGATGCTCGTGTATAAAGTTTCTTAAAACTTTCGAAGTGCAAATTTTGCTGCATATATCATCTTTTGACTATTAAACAACATGCTTAATATTTGGACTCAGCAGGGTGATAGTTGCCCATGTGTAAGTTAGCTCATTTTCCTTTTTGCCTTCTCCTACTCATATTTGTCAATTCCACAATATGTCATCAACCCGGACAAACAAATCAGTTGATGCATTCGTTCGGGTTAAGTTTGGAAAGTTTTTGAAGATTTATTTGGATCTAAACCGTAAGAAAATGATTACTTTACCGAGTCTAATACCATTATTAACACTATATGCTCCTCAAATAAAACTCAATTGGAGCATTTGTTAAAAAGCATTTTGAATTTGATTGGAGCCACTCCATTATTTTCTCATTTTCCACTGCATCTACTATTTTTTCCTTCTCTGTGAATTCCTAAAATCAACTATAATGAACATCAAAACATAATTTGACAGAAATATATAAGCCCATGGCATCGAGTTCAAACCACAATAAGCGATCAATAAACAGATTAAAAAACCACCAAGATATACTCGCAAAAATAGTAATCAATATATTAGGGGACATGGCCATATGCCATAAAAATAGTACAAACTTAAAAACTACAAAAATTAAATATCTTGTCCACCAAAAATCATAACATCAAAATATAGAATAAACCCCACAGGTGAGGAAGACCATAAATCATAACTTAGTCGACCTCTTCAATCTTAGGACCAGCGCCGCCACTTGCGGGAGGAGCCTCATCATCATCCATGGGAGCTTCTCCACCAGCTCCCTGGTACATCTTTGCAATGATGGGGTTGCAGATGCTCTCTAGTTCCTTCATCTTGTCCTCAAACTCGTCCGCCTCAGCCAGCTGGTTTCCATCGAGCCATTGGATGGACTCCTCGATCGCATCCTCAATCTTCTTCTTGTCGGCAGCGGGTAGCTTGGAAGCGATCTTGTCGTCCTTGATTGTGTTCCTCATGTTGTAGGCGTAGTTCTCCAACGCGTTCTTGGCCTCCACCTTCTTCTTGTGCTCTTCGTCCTCGGACTTGTACTTCTCGGCCTCCTGCACCATCTTCTCGATCTCGTCCTTGGATAGACGTCCCTTGTCGTTGGTGATGGTGATCTTGTTCTTCTGTCCGGTGGTCTTGTCCTCAGCGGAGACGTTCAGGATACCGTTGGCGTCGATGTCGAAGCAGACGGTGATCTGGGGGACGCCGCGGGGAGCAGGAGGAATGCCGGAGAGCTCAAATTTGCCCAGCAAGTTGTTGTCCCTCGTCCTTGTTCGTTCGCCTTCGTAGACCTGGATCAACACGCCGGGTTGGTTGTCCGAGTAGGTAGAGAACACCTGCTCTTTCTTAGTAGGAATGGTGGTGTTCCTGGGAATCAAGACGGTCATTACACCTCCGGCGGTTTCCAAACCTTGGGAAAGGGGAGTAACATCGAGAAGGAGAAGGTCCTGGACCTTCTCATTACCCTCACCGCTTAGAATGGCAGCTTGGACGGCAGCACCGTAGGCAACAGCCTCGTCGGGGTTGATGCTCTTGCAAAGCTCCTTCCCATTGAAGAAGTCCTGCAACAATTGTTGTACCTTAGGAATCCTGGTGGAACCACCAACAAGCACCACATCATGCACAGTGCTCTTGTCCATCTTGGCATCCCTCAAACACTTCTCGACGGGCTCCATACACTTCCTGAATAAATCCATGTTCAGCTCCTCAAACCTAGCACGAGTAATGGTGGTGTAGAAATCAATACCCTCGTATAGAGAGTCAATCTCGATGGTGGTTTGGGCAGTCGACGAGAGGGTTCTCTTCGCTCTCTCACAAGCTGTTCTCAACCTCCTCAAAGCTCTGGGGTTACCGGTAATGTCTTTCTTGTTCTTCCTCTTGAATTCCTGAACAAAATGGTTCACCATTCTGTTGTCAAAGTCCTCACCTCCC
Source organism: Stenogyne calaminthoides (assembly GCA_037126765.1). NCBI lineage: Eukaryota > Viridiplantae > Streptophyta > Magnoliopsida > Lamiales > Lamiaceae > Stenogyne > Stenogyne calaminthoides. The sequence continues at coordinate 37,631,854 of JBBCBC010000003.1, read as the reverse complement.
AAATGTGTGTCACCAGCAGTGGCCTTAACCTCAAAGATACCCTCCTCGATTGTCAGAAGAGACACATCGAAAGTACCGCCTCCAAGATCGAAAATCAAAACATTCTTCTCACCAACACTGGTTGCCTTCTTGTCAAGACCATAGGCAATGGCTGCAGCTGTGGGCTCGTTGATAATACGCATCACGTTGAGACCAGCAATCACACCGGCATCCTTGGTAGCTTGACGCTGGGAGTCGTTGAAGTAAGCTGGGACAGTGACCACAGCATTCTTGATGGCTGAACCGAGATAGGCCTCTGCAATCTCTCTCATCTTCATCAAAACCATAGATGAGATTTCCTCAGCAGCAAACTGCTTGTCTTCGCCCTTGTAGTTGACAATAATCATGGGCTTCTCACCAGGTCCAGGAATAACCCTGAAGGGCCATAATTTCATATCGCCTTGAACAGAAGCATCGGAAAATCGCCTTCCAATCAACCTCTTAGCATCTGCATAGATTAGTTATGTAAAACATCAAATTGCTGCAGAATTATAATTAGAACTTTATTAAAAATAAGCATGAAAAATTATGCAACAAGTTTAAAAAGGCCAAATATAATTATCACAACTCAATTAAGTAAACACCTCTAATACTGAACACACACAACAAACCAGGCAAATAACAGAATCAGGAGTTAAGAACTTGATGTATAAATGTATACACCTCTAATACTGAACACAACACAACAAACCAGGCAAATAACAGAATCAGGAGTTAAGAACTTGCTGTATTAATGAGATTCTTCTTCAATTGGTACGAAGATTGTCAAATATCATAGTCAGTAGTTAAGAACTTGCAGCGGTATTAATGATTCGTCCAATTCAAATAATTATTAGAGAGCACATATACGCACATATATACATACATACTTCATAAATTACATATATGAATACACGCATACATACAGGGATCATGTTATAATCAAGCTCTATGCAAACATAAAATCAAATCTTAATCTCATTCTGTACCAGATCAAATTGTTCGGAAATAAAATAATTCAGGACCGCAAATCAAATACATATATAACCTAATCTATGAAAGACGATGCTAGCAGACACCATGTATATATCAAACACGACTCTCTTACAAAATTACATCCAAAATTATCACAAAACCCAAACATGAAACTAAATTAAAAATATATTTCACGATCTAAAATAATTGAACACTCAAAACATGCTGAACTGTTATTAAAAACATAGATCCACACATGAAAACTCGATACAAAACGGTAAACAAAAGTTTATTGAAATAGAGCAACAGAGGTCAGATTTCTTACCAAAGACGGTGTTCGTCGGGTTCATGGCCACCTGATTCTTAGCAGCATCACCAATAAGCCTCTCTGTATCGGTGAAACCAACATAAGACGGAGTCGTTCGGTTCCCCTGATCATTGGCTATGATTTCAACACGGTCGTGTTGCCAAACGCCGACGCATGAGTACGTCGTTCCGAGATCGATTCCGATCGCTGGACCTTCTCCTTTTCCGGCCATTGTTTTACTATACGAATTGCAGATCTAGATCGGTAAAAGAATTTCAGGTAGAATAAAGATCTGAAAAAATCAATACGTAGCAGAACTAGGGTTAACTGATGGGAGGAAGCAATGTGAGGCGCAGATTTTATAGGTGGGCGCTCCAGGCTTTTTTGAGTTCGGTTCTAGGTTCCAGAATGTTCGAATGAAGCGTGATTGGACGACAGCCGTTGGATTGAACGCGGACGGTGGTAGATTTAAGTCCGAATTTTGCGCGGAGGGAAGTCTTTATTTTAATTGGCTATTTTTTTTCAATTTCGCCGCCTCGATTGTTTGCCGACTAGGACCACCACGTTTGGTATATTCATTTTTTTCTTTATGAATAATAAAAGAGAATTAATCTAGATGCATATGTATTATTTAATGAAAAAGAGAATTAAATAAAAAAATAATTATACCTTGAAGTATATATAATATATATATTTTATAAATTGCAAGTGACATCATAAATTGTAAATGATGATTGTGCTTGTGCGAGTCTGATTGAGTCGACCCCATAACTTAAAATTTGACCCGGCTCAACAAACTCAATCAATTTGATCTACCTGGAAGGTGTTTAACTTCGTTGACATCTGATTGTGATTGTTGAAGGTGTTCATTATTAAATAATCATAATATAATATATATAGGAGATTTTTAAATGTCTGTTGATCTTCTTATGTAGAGCGAGAAACTAGGCTTATATATATCGTAGTATGTGTAATAATATATCGTTAACATGTATTGATATGATTTATGTGTAATTTTTCTAAACAATCCACGTATTATATCCAATACAAAATAAATTACTAAATTTATTATATTTTAAATTAATACAAAGAAAAATAAAGTTCTCGTAAACCTAAATTTACATTCATGAAACTCACATGATATTTCAGTCTAATTTAAATTGATTGTCTTATATTTACAGTTTTGAATTTTTTTTTTTATATTTATAAATTTTAAAAAAACATATCGTTCTATATTTTTAAACCCGTAAAATTATTGACCTTAGGGGAGTTCCTCAGATCACTGTCTGCTTCGACATCGACGCCAATGGTATCTTGAACGTCTCCGTTAAGGACACCGTTAAGGACAAGACCACCGGGCAGAAGAATAAGATCACCATCACCAACGACAAGGGACGTCTATCCAAGGACGAGATTGAGAAGATGGTTCAGGAGGCCGAGAAGTACAAGTCCAAGGATGAAGAGCACAAGAAGAAGGTCGAAGCCAAGAATGCTTTGGAGAACTACGCATACAACATGAGGAACACCATCAAGGATGAGAAGATTGCCTCCAAGCTCCCTGCTGACGACAAGAAGAAGATCGAGGATTCGATTGAAGCTGCCATTCAGTGGCTCGATGGGAACCAGCTGGCAGAGGCGGACGAGTTTGAGGACAAGATGAAGGAGTTGGAGAGCATCTGCAACCCAGTGATTGCTAAGATGTACCAGGGAGCTGGTGGAGAAGCCCCAATGGATGATGAAGTTCCTCCTTCCGGCGGTAGCAGTGCTGGTCCCAAGATCGAGGAGGTCGACTAAGTTTGATGTCATGGATCCGGCTTCCTTATTTTATGCTTTTATTATTTTGCTGAACAATATTTTTATGTTCCAATTTTTGTCTGTTAACTATGGATTTTTCTGATACCAATTTTGCTTCAATGGGTATTCTTGTTTTTCTGCTACATCCTGCTATCGTTTTAATTTTTGCTTCCTTGGATTATGTATTAGGACCGAGGAAATGATTTTTTGAATGCATGAATGTCAGAATTCCTTTTCCAATTTATCTGATTTTGATTTTTGAATACTTGAATTTATGTATCTATTTAAGAAAAATAAATTTGAGTACTAGGTCTATAAAAACTAAAGATGGAAAAGTTATTTCCTAACCTATGTTGCTAAATTCTATTTTTTTTTCCAAAAAAAAACACTCCTGTCTCCTAAATTAAAATAGAGATGAACTTAAATAAAATTAAAATATTAATTTGCAGTCTTGATGAAATGATTGAACGATACCAAAAGATAACATTCACAATTGCTTCAACCAACTTGAATTATATGAACAGATAGTATTAGAGGACACAACTCAGAGAAGTCAAGAATATGAAGATGCCCTTATTATTTTCATTGCAATAACGTTCGGTATAACAGGAAGATGTGTTTTTTTATGGTAGCCATCATTTTCCAGGCACCACTATTATGTCCTTTCTTATCACCAATTTGCGGTGAAAGTAGCATGTCCATTACTACATTTATTATCAACTACATACATATAGGCTACTTTTGCAACTCACATATTAACAAAAATTAATTTACTAAAATTGTCTCGTTTGAGTTCATTTCAGTAAAACATAAGAACAAGCTTAAAGGTACATAGTGTGAAATCTCAACCGCTCCCTCTATTAGAACTTAACTCAATCAAATATCAAATGAGCTCGAATGGACGAAGTAGAATAGTTCAAGTGGTTATAGCACCACTACATGTGCCGTAAGGTCATAGGTTCGAGTCACTATTTGCCCGATAAAAAAAAGAAGCAAATGAGCTCGAATGCAGTTTTCACCTCGATGCTCGGATCCTTCAAATCGGTCGTCGTACCCGTGTCAGATACGTACGACACGAATACTGATATGGGAGTCGAACACAAGGATCAGAACTAAAATGCTTGAAAAATTGGGAGTCGGAAACACGGATCCGTACCTGTGTCGGATACCCGTTCCGAGCAACATAGGTTTTCACAACTCGATATAATTTCAAACAAACTTGGGTTGTAATTACGTTCAGCTCGCATCAATTTGTTTACATCCCACCAATACTAAACTACTACTACACAGTAGGCACAAACTAACCCTAGATCACATACAAAAATAAATGCATTTACAGAATAGATGGAAAGACACACTTGGCCAAATCAACCAATAATTCATAATATAATTTCCATGGCCGGAAAACAGATGCAACATAAAGCTAGCCATATGCATGGGGATAAAAAACCACAGCATTTAGAGCTTGAAAAACGTAAATCATAAGCATAACGAATCACAACACTATAAACCACCAATGTCAGTAAACAAAGAAAATCCATGAAAACCAGAAACTCTCACCGAGCAGTCTTTTACGTCAGCTTAAGATCGTTACCACCATGGTGAGGACGAAGACATACACGAACTTCATGTTCCTCTCGTTTCTCTCGTAGTTTTGGCACCAATATCTCGAGCACTGTCCCTGGTCCATCATAATACGCTTCGATATTAGCATCTTCTGGGATTCTATTCGAAAGTGGGATTTCTCGTACAAATTCGCCAGGCGGGCAGTGCTCTGAAGATGTATCTGAAAGCTTGAACGTCCGGTTGTGTCTCTTGATGAACGGTGTCCTGGATGTACTTATACACGAGACTTTAATAATTCCATGAGTGAGAGTATTCCACCATGACACTTTTACCCTCTGAAGATCCACAAACGGTAGGCTGATTACGATCAGATAACCTTCTTCATCCTCGTAGATTGTTTTGGCAGCCGTGACGGGCCCATAAACTTGCCCCAATACTCCGCTGAATTCGTTCAACCAATGTGGCTCGTTCGGATGGACTTCCAAATCGGGAGCACCATTCACCACCAAATAACAGTCATCGTCGTCTTTTTTCCTTTTGTTGCTTACGGGCGATAGGTCCAACACATCCCCGTTGCTATGATTTGTCGAGAGATTTAGCACGGATCCGTTGAGCAGCTTCTTCGAGTGGGATTGTGGATTGACGATACTACCCTTGATTGGAGGAGGGGGTCTTTCGAGTTCAAATTCCGTGTTGGGCAGATTCCTCCAAGAACCGTAATCACTAGCTTCAGATGGGATGGTGAAGTTAACGTCCCTACCAGTGAGCTCCGTCCATCTTTTTCTATCGTCTTCGTCTAAAGCCATCAGATTGGGGGAAAACACGACCTCGATTCCATGAACACACTGAGGATTTGAAAGCCCTCTGTAATGTTTTCTTTGCATCCTGTGAGAACGAACAAAGCCTTTATCAACGCTAAACGGGAAGGGACGCTCGCCTTGGCGAGAATGCCCGTTCATATAACTACGAAGCTGCATCTTCCCAAGAGCATTCTCCGGCCTTTCCTTGAAAACCCACATGTACATGTTTTCCATATCGTGTTGAACCATGAACGTGTCGAGCTGGAGATCGGATTTATCAAACCCTGAAATTCCATTTCCATCACGTATAATTTTCGCCTTTGTTTTGTCATTCAGTACCGGCTTGAAGTAAAAGCTGAAGAAGAACCAAGCACCCCATATGGTATCAACCCTTTTCGCACATTTTCTCCAGGCTTTAGGGGCAGTGAGGTAACTCTCGGTCTCATAGATTTGAGTACTGAGTCCAACATCAAGAATGTCGGGATTCCAAGGCTGTGGAGGGGGGCTTCGTTCAGCTGAAAGTGGTAAGTTGATATCAGGTGGACGGGTTAAATTAACTTGACGATTCATTTCGAGGTCTAATTCTTCGTGTGAGGATGAGGCACTAGAATCCATGGATAAGATTGTTGAAGGGTGATGATTCTCCATTGTTAAACTAGTGAGAAGTGTGTCTCCCATCTCAACAAACATAGGCTACTTCAGGCGTTCGATCGACTAATTTCACCACAATAAACATTTGACAAAAAACCCAATAATTGTAGGTCAATCCCAGCTACAAACTTCCACCTCCATCAAAGCCCTAAATTTATTCATCTCTAAAACTATTTCCCAACAAGCATCAACTAAAATCCTAACCCAAATTCAAATGAAATCCAAATTCGTCTACCAAATTTCCTCACAAAAGAGTCCAACAGAGACAGAGGAACAAAATGATGAAGAACACCAAGAACAATAAGTGAACAAAAGCAAGGAAACTAAAAAGAAATCAATCTGAACCCTAATTTAAACCAAGACTAAATCCAATTTAATCCTAACCCAACAATCTCCTCAAACCCTATAAACAAAAGTGGAAGACATTGAATCAGAACCTATCAAATCCAAGAGTATCTTCTTATAATGTAAACTGGCAAATATGAAACAAAAAAACCCCCAATTTCTAATTTATACTCAAACACATGTATTTCTATATATGCACAAATACACATATATATTACCAATCTATGAATCCAAGGCCCAAGAAAAGGACTAAATCCGAAGGGATCCTAGAAGAATACCTCTTTGGATAAGCTTCCATAACCCAAAATCCACATAAATTAGGGCACTGAGATGAACAAATCGTCTTCAAAATCCTCATCCTCTCCAATAATAATCTAATCTATCGCCCTTATATACAACATCAATTTTCTTTGCACAATTGCAACTACAAATTCTAACAACTGATTTTTTTTTTCCTTTCTGTAATCTATAATGGTGTTTTTTTAGAAAATGAAGAAAATATAAATGTGGAAATGAAAGTATAATTTATAGAGGAAAGTGTGAAGTAAAAGCCGGCACCGAATATTGCCGGGATATATTTCTTATCTGTCTTTAATTAATATTCTTCCTTTTTTTGGGAACTAATCTAATATATTTTTATTAGTTTTCTCAATTTTGAAAGATAAGTTAAACTAATTTTTTTAAAATCTATATTAATATAAAGAAGTAATATTATTTTATGACTCGATTTTAACTCGTGAATATTTTAAAGATGCCTCATTTCAGATTGTAACTTTTTTTATAAAAAAGTATTGTGCAGTTTAATAAAAAGTAATAACTCAATGAATAAAGTGTAATAATCATAAATATTATTTTAATTTGTTTAAACTGAAAAAACTATTGCTTCAATATGTTCTCTAAGGCTAAGTCTGGCATGTATCAAGTGCATTGCGTAGTCTATAACGAATTTTATAACCATGCAATTTATTGCATTGTAATATGCAATTTATTTACATTGACCATGCAACTATTAATATGTGAATCAAATTGCACGATTCAATATAATCAAATTGCATATTTTAATGCAATAAATTGTATAGTTTTAAAATACATTATAAAATGCACGGTACACATGCCTTAAATGTACATCAAAAAGTTAATTACTTAATTAACCAGTTCTCTTTTTTCATGTAATCACTCATCATTTTAAATAATAAATATATACACTCACGATAACTATTTTATTAAATAATTTAGTTGCCAGATTTGCAATTTAACTTCTCAGATAACACCTGTTCTTCAGATTCAGGTGTTTTCCCCACATAACTGTTTCCTGTGAGCTTCCCTCATATTTTTGCGCTAAAATTAGTAATCACCCTACGTGTAATGACATCACGAGATCTTCAAGTTTAGATAACATATTTAATTAATTTAATGATATTATGTGCTGATAGTATTACCACAACATTTACAATAGTGGAATATTGATGACGGTCATTAAACAGGGCGACCCACTCATAATATAAATTATCACACAAAAAAAAAAAAAAACTAATTATCACTTAAAATCTAATTAATTATCCGATTAAATGTGACGTATGTAATTAAATATGTGGGCTTTGATTAGGCCCACCATGGTGCCTCATCTAAAATGGGCCAAATGAGCAATCCTGCGTACTCAACAACTTGATAACTCAATACAAGAATAAGAAATGCCCTAATTGCTTGTTGGCCCAAAATTCTGGTTAAATATCACTCAATTACCAAAGTTAAAAAGCAAAAAAAATATACTCCATTCGTCCTAATTGCACCAACTTTTGAAGACGTAGTTTAACAAAAAAAAGTCCAATAAATAAAGTTTTGAAAAGTAATTTGTAAACTTTTATTTATAAAATAAATAAAGTAATTTGATTGAGTGTATGTATGTGTCACATAAACAATGACATTTTATGTAAATATATAAATATTGTGAGAAGAAAGTTTAATGTAGAATTGTCTTTTTTAGGTGTGCAAAGTATTATGACTTGTGAGACGTCCCAATAAAAAAAATATGCAATGTGTTGTGGGAGTGGGACAGATCCTCAATTTCAAATAGGTAAAAATTTGTATAAAACAGTTTCATGCATGAGACATAATATAACTCAATATACTCAACACATTTCCTCTCCTAAAATATTAAAACGTCAATACCCAATTTACAATCCGTCTCACCGTGAGACGGTTTCACCTAAGAGTGTGACTCTTTCAAATATATTACATTCATATTAGATTTCATCAACGCATATAATATGTAGATTTGATTACACCATATTCATTTTATTATACATATTAAAATATATGTATATATGCTAATGCTAACATAATAATATTGAAATGTGTATATATTATATACAAAATAAATATTGGAGAAAATGGAAAATAAAATAAAAAATAAAGTAGGATAAGAATATTGAAAGCATTATTACGATAAGTCACTGTCGAAACCACATTCACGATTGTAAAATACAAGAGTGTAACGTTATCTCTTTGCCTCTATATATACACAAATATATGTTATAGAAACAAATGAAAAAAAAATTAAGGCCACAAATTAGTTGTTATGAGAGTGACACTAGCCAAGTTGGAATCCACTTGTTTAATAATGTCTACTTGATAAACCCACACAATTTGTGGCATGATTCGTATCACATGGATATACCAAAGTTAATCAACAAATGAATAAAAGTATACTTAATTAAGATACGTTGCACCATATGTCTCAATAATGTATTACACCATAATTTGCCATGAACTTAGATTTGTCAAGGAAAATCAAAAGGAATGGATAGAGATTTTTTTATGTAAATAAGTAATGTACATTCAGTCAAGTTGTGGCGCGAAAAAGTGCAAATATATTTGTCTGATAAAAAGAAAAGAAAAAAAAAGTGTAAATATAATTATATATATATGTAACTATTTTGTATCTAGCTATCAGTAAGTTGCAATTTTGAAATGTGTGTATTAATAAGTCTCTCAGTATTTAGGAAAAAAAAGGCATTTTGTCAAAATTTTAAGAGAATATTCATTAAACATCTTTTTTATAAGTCTATTGAAGCATATTCATAAAACTTGGGATACAGAAAATCATATGGGATTTAATTGTGATTAAATTGTATTAAAATATTTATATATCGAGAATCAATGTCAAACAGCTTTAAGTTGGTCTATCTCAATTTTAGCAAAATTTGAATTGGTATTCTTCTATCCATTTAATTGGGTTTGAGAAAAAACTCTTTAAATTCATTTTTTAAAAACAGGCACTGATATTAAGTTGTTTTAATGATTAAAACAAAGTTAAGATGAAATTTTCAAGTTCAGGTACAATACTACTAGGTTCGCCAGACTCGTGAGCCTAATTAAACTCAGACAATTTTACTATTTTAAGCCTAATTAAACTCAGATAATTTTACTATTTTATTTATGTCATATATGCTAATTATTCTATAAACACACTCCAAGTACCTATAAAATAAAAAATCTAATTAATGTTATGTATATTATCAAGTCCAGTCGAATTCAAGTATTTTGAGTTTAGAAATAAATAAAAAAAATAAAAAAAATAAAACATCTTCCGTCAAAAAAAGGGAAATAAAACATCCGTACTTCTGTGGGCTGTCAACATGGTTTTGGGCCAAGGCAAAACTCATCATTTTGGGCCCAACATAAAGGATGCGTTACTCTAAATATTTCCAAGTGACCCGAATCTAATCCATGAGGGCTTAACCAAGATCTGCATGCATTTTTAATTCAATTATCTAATACATTTTTTGATAGAAAATGAATATTTTTCATTTAATAATTGATTGAATTTGTTAATTACGTTAATATTTCGTCTACTAAAATTGAATCACTCCCTATTTTTATAAAATCTTTGTCAGAAATTTTATGTAGAGTTATTTATGTTATTTATGTTATTTTAATATTTAAATTTTAATTATTAATTTACTTATAGCCATATTTTATTGTTAAATTATAAATATACTCCCTCCTATTTTTTAAAATGTCATTCGGAATTTTTTAAAACAAATTAAAGATGTTTTTTTATATTAAAATTAACCTTAATTAATAATAATTCAATATTTTAAATAATAATAATCATCGGCTGAAATTATTTTAGGAAATTTCAAAATTTAAATAAAAATGTTAAGGATGCATATGATGTAATGGTGGGAGAAAATGTTAAAACGATATTTATTATATAAATGCTTCAATAAACTAAAATGATATTTTAAAAAATTTGGAGAAAGTATATAATATTAAATGTAATATATTTTTAATTGTGTAATATATTAACCATTAAAAAATCTATTATTTTGTATATAATTTTATTTCCAATCCACGTAACATGCAGGGTTATAACTAGTTGTGTATATAAAGATTAAAAAAAGTATTGGATCGATTTAGATTACATTTCATCTTCGGTTAAATAATATAGTCTTGCAATTGTTTGATTATTTACGGATTAATTTCTTATGTAGCCAACACAATCATAAAACATTACAAGTAAATCTATAACTATATAATACAATTACAATTTTCCCTTTCTGGTTTCCGTCTTTTTTTTTCTGGCCGTTAGATCTCTTTCTCTTGATCAATCTCAGCCATCAATTTTATTTAAGGATGTTTGACAATTTTCAATCAAATTAAATATTATTTTAATTCTCTACATTAATTTTGTGCTAACATTATGTTTTTTCTTCCTTAATTCTCTCCCTTAGTTTTTTCTGCAATTACTTTACCACTTTCCACCCAATTTAGTCCTTATATATACACATGGAGAGTGTGGTGGGTTCTAATCCAATTCATCTCATTTATAGGATTCTTGGATATTTTTTTTGTTTAGATTTATGTGTATATTAGTTTTTTATTATTATTATTTTGATTTCTTATATTTTTGCTTATTTAGATTTTTTGTTATTAGTTTATTCATTCATTGATTCGGATTTTTTTTGGTTATGTCCAATTTCTATTTTTTTATTGATTTTCTTTTCAGAATTCGACGTTTATTTTGCGATTCATTTCGTTAATAATTTGATTCAGTTTTTTTTTTTTTGCTATGAATTTTATTCTTTCAACCAACTTAATTTGCGGGTTGAATGGTTTGGGTTGACAGATAATGTGGATTTACTTCTTGATTTGAGTTGTCCATCAAAACACTGTGTTTCAGAAATCTACTCGACGGAACGAAGAATCTACAATTCATGGAAGATATATTACGACAGTGGATAATTTTTCTGGTGATTATCTTTGTAATGTTTTGAATTTTCTGGTAACATTGACATTTAGTCTTGCATTAGTTGGAGTTCTATTCGATGTCGCCTTTGTTCAAGAAATAATCAATTCTTTCCAGTTCCGTCGGATATGATATTTCATAGTTCCATCTACTATTGTTGGCATGATAACCTTTGTAATTGAACCATCACTGAGATCATCTATATTTTATTCACTTTGTAATTGAAAGTAGTCAAGATAAATATAAACTTTTCAAAATATTTTCATCATTTCATCATTGTTATATAAATAATTTTAAAATACTACATTGTCTATATTTTATATTTTGATTAGTAAAATGTCAAATTACATTTATACTATAAGTTTTTTAGTGATATATAATTATTTGTCTAGATTTCCATTTTATGCATCTCATCCTCTAATACTAATTTGATTATTTGGTGACTTCAAACAAAACTCATTATAAAATGTATTATTTTATAAAATATATTAGTTTATAAAATAAAAAGTAGATTAATTGCAATTTATCATTAATTATCTATAATGATTGAAGATATATTTATTTGATTATTTACTCTTAATAGCTAATACATAACATTATTTCTTATAGATATAGTTGGATATGTAAGAAATTATAATTTAATGGATAAATTGTATAATATTTTTTTTTAAAAAAAGGAAGAATTTGTTCGATTATTTACTTTTCAGTGAATTAATGTGTTACAATGTATAAGAATAATTCTGAAATTAATTATATTAAAGTTTAGGCTAATTTGTAATAAATTCCATTATTTATGCTTAAGTTATAGTTAGTCTATATAATGTGTATGATTTTGTGTTCCTTCTGATTTTCCTGCCCTTTCTCCTCCACCGTTGGATCTTCATCAATCGATAGTGGTCCTTCATTTTTTTTCACAATTTAATCATATAAGTTTTGACAATAATTAATGATATTAATACCTCTTTATTATTTAATTGATGGTATTAAATTCACTTTATTACTTGCTTAATATTAGGGAATTTTTTTTGTTATTCTGCCTATTTAAAGTGATGTTTTACACTTCACATTGTTGGGGTCCCGGTTGAAGATGATAGTTGCCACGGTACTTTAAAGATGTGGTGGTTTCGTCTTTGTTGAGTGATTTCAAAGCATTGTAATATTATCTTATTATGTTTACGCCTTTATATCATTTGATAGTTGTAATGTTATTCCAGTTATATAGTTTTCTAGCGATCAAGGTATGTAATGTATACAAGGTCTTTATTCATTTGATAGTTGTAATATATTACACTCACATTCTTTGGTGTCATGGTTGAACATGATATGTGTGACGGTGCTTTCAAAGGTGTAGTGATTTCGTCTCCGTCGAGTGGTGTCAAAGCATTGTAATATTATCTTATTATGCTTACACCTTTATTCATTTGATATTTGCAATATTATTCCAGTAACATAATTTTCTTATTATTAATCAAATTATTCATGGCGATCATTACATTGGTTTGAAATAGTACCAGGATTATTAGCTTGAATAATTTGAAATAATATACATTATTTAATGATAGCAAGAATATTTTCTAATAATTTTAAATTAATATCCATAATTTGATATTTTTGCATAATTTTTAAAAATTAATTTTAAATTATAATCATGAAAATAAATAAATCACCATGCTTCATTTTTTGTCTACACCGTTATCCATTTTTTGATATTTAATTCGAGTCATTCATTATATTTTGAGAAAAGATGAAAATTTATTCTAACATATTAAATTTTATTACACAGATCTTGACCATTGATTCATGTATATTGTATATTGGCCATTTCTACACTATAAATTATGTAGACTTTTTTGCTCCATTTTTTCTCCTTCAATTTTGTCATTCTTTCATTTATTTATGTTCACCGGTTTCAAAGGTGTATATAGTCCATGAAGATTTTGAGGTTAACATTAATCCAACTTATTTTTGTGTATATACTTTTGTAATTTTACATTTTGTTGTGAACTTATTTTTTTTTCGATTTGTTGATTCGTTATAGTTTGTATATAGAATACTTTTAAATATAAATTTAGATTTTGACAGGTATTTTTTTTTTCGATTTATTCTAATTCATCGTTCGGTTCATTAATTTCACGGTGGTGATTTTATTAATCAATGGAGATTTCGTTAATCTATCAGATTTCACGGCGTTGAAAGTTTGATGGGGTCACAAGGTGAAGAGTTTTTGTGTATTATGAATCAAAATTGTTTGATCATTCAAAAATTATATGATACGTCTTACATAAAATTGAAGTAGTAGTTTGAAGATAATCTCTATTTTTATTTGTCTCTATACTTTTTATCACAACATCTAATAATATTTGACATATATACACTCATTTATATTATTATTTATACATTATAGTGATCTTTGTAAAACTCATTCATAGATTTATAAATGACTAATAATGTTACTAGAATAATGAAAAAAAAAATCAGGATTGTTATTATAATTTTTATTATTATTATTATTATTATTATTATTATTATTATTATTATTATTATTATTATGTATATGTTATAGCATACATAGATGTGTAAATGTGTCAATTTTGATAGGTTTGTTATTTATACAAAATGTAATGATAAATCCAATTAATTATTTGGATAAATTTGTTATTCTATTGTGATAAAAAGTTCGACTACATTAATTGAATTACTAATCAGTGTATTAAATTTTAAATTTTTATAATTTTAATAGTCATTTACAAATATTGTTCAAGTTTGACTATAAATGCGCTAAAAAAAAGTTTGACTATAAATATTTCTTATTTTTATTTTTGTAAGTGCATAATTATAGTCATTTGATATTATTGTTGATTATTAATCAACATAATACCATCATTTTGGTTTAATACAATTACTTACTACTTAATACAACATAATTGTGTACTTGAGAAATAAAATTTGTGCTCAATTTGTGCCTTTTATTACAAATTGGTTCCCTTTTAATCATGTATCGTTCCATTATCAATTTAAATTGTATAGTATTTCAATTTATGTCTTTTTAAATAAAAAAAATTACTTTTTAATAAATTAGATATCCTAGAAATAAGTTTATTCAAATTTAAAATAAATTGGAGCGTCGTTTATATTTTTAGACTTTTTTTTTCCAACTCACTATATCATGTAAGTCATGTAAGTTAAATAATACACCTATAGATTTCTTTATTGGATTTTCCGCTCTTTTGTCTACACCGTTGATCCATTTTTTGATATATAATCCAAGTCATTCATTGTATTTGAGGAAAGATGAAAATTTATTGTAACATATTAAATTTTATTACACTAATCTTGATCATTAATTCATATATATTGTATCTTGGCCATACATTTCTCCACCATAAATTATGTAGTTTTTTTTTTGCTCTATTTTCTCCTTCAATTTAATCCTTCTTCCTTTTAAGTTCATTGGTTTCTTCAATATATGTAGTCCATGAAGATTTTGAAGTTAGCCTTAATCCAACTTATTTTGCGTACTTGCTTTTGTAATTTTACATTTTATTGTGAATTTATCTTTTTCGATGTGTTCTAATTCATTGTTTGATTCATGATTCATTATAGTTTGTATAGAGAACACTTTTAAATGTAAATTTAGATTTTGACATGTATTTTTTTTTTTTTTTTTTGGTTCTAATTCATCATTTAGTTTATTGTTTTCAAAGCGGTGATTTTATTAATCAATAGTACTCTGTTGATTTCGTTAATCAATCAGATGTCACGACATTGAAAGTTTGATGGGACCACAAGGTGAAGAGTTTCTATGTATCATAAATCAAAATTGTTTGGTCATTCAAAAATTTTACGATACATCTTATAAAATTGGAGTCATACTTTGAAGATAATCCCTATTTTTATTTGTCTCTATACTTATTATCACATCATCTAATAATATTTGACAAATATACACATATCTTATATTACTATTTATATATTATAGTGATTTTTTTTAACTCACTCATAATTTTACAGATAATTAATAATGTTATTAGAATAGTGAGAATAAAAAATATTTAGGGTTGTTATTATAATTTTTTTTTAATTATGTGTATTATGTATATATTATAGTATACATAAATGTGTAAAAGTGTTTATCAATTTTGATAGCTTTGTTATTTATACAAAATGTAATGATAAATTCAATTAATTATTTGAATAAATTTGTTATTCTATTGTGATAAAAAAGTCGACTAAATTAATTGAATTATTAATAAATGTATTAAATTTTAAAATTTCAATAGTCAATACTAATATTGTTCAAATCAGGCTGTAAATTTTTTTTTTTGTAAGTGCATAATTATAGTCATTTGATATTATTTTTTTATTATTAATCAACATAATACCATAATTTTGGTTCAATACAATTAATTACTACTTAATACAACTTAATTATGTGCTTGAAAAATAAAAATTTTGCTCAATTCGTGTCTTTTATTACAAACAGGTGCCCTTTTAATTGATTGTGTTGATCATGCATCATTTCATTATCAATTTAAATTATATACTATCTCAATTTATATTTTTTTAATAAAAAAATATTTTTAATTAAATTAGATATTCTAGATATAGCTTATTCATATTTGAAATAAATTGGAACGTCATTTATATTTTGAGACTTTTTTTTTTCAGCTTCACTATATCATGTATGTTATAATTTTTTAATTTCTCGGTATATCATATTTTCACTTCGTTTTTTACTTATTAAAAAAAAAAATTGCATGAGAATTATAAATAATAATAATAGCACTTGATACGGGTTTATTAACTAGAGATCAAGTGGTTACGTGATAAGATAATCAAGCGAATTACTTAAATTGTAAATGAAATTTTGTAATTCATGTTTATGTTGAATTATTGAGCAAAAATGAGAAATTCAACTTGGAACTGCATATGGTCATGTCAATTGAAAGTGCTAGGGTCATTTCACAGTCATTTTTCTCACACTTCTTGCCTTCACGAGAGCATTGTGCTTTTACATTTACCAAAATATCTCATTTGTTATTATTTCACAATCTTCATTTATATTTTTTGTATGTGTTCGTGGTCATAGATTTTTAGCTCCATTTAGTAGTGTGGTAAAGTGTAAACTCAACAATGCAGAGAAAAAAAGTTTTTTGGTCCCAAAACCTTTCTGTAATTCGATTTTCCTCCCAAAAAAATTAACTATCTAATTTTTATCTCAAAACTATCTAGATTGTCCTACTTTGGTCTCAAAACTATCTCAAAACATTCATTTTTTTAACAGTCAGCGTTCACATTAGCTACGACCTCAAAAACCTCAATTTTAATAGGCATGTGCCTTGCTTGTGATTGAAAATGATGTTATTTATGTTTTTCGGGGAAAATGTGGCCAAAATTGGACAATTTAGATAGTTATGGCGCCAAAATTGGATAATTAAATTTTTTGGACGAAAAATTGATTACCGAAAAGTTATGAGACCAAAAAAAACTTTTTTTTCTCCAAAAATACACCAATGATATTGAATTGCTTAGGTACTTCCCTTTTTCTTCATATTGTATTAATCAATATTTTGTGCATATGTATGCAAAGTCCTAATTTATTTAAATTGAACTTTCAAGAAATTGAATATATATAGATCATTAAATGAGTTGTGTAATAGAACTAGGTTAGTGATTACAAGGTTAAATGACAGGGTACTTGAAGATAAGGTTTTAACCAGAAGTAGTGCTAAACATTTAATTTTGATACCGAGACTTCATTAACTCATTTTGATCCTAGATTGTCATTCAAAATTCATCGCAAACAGTTTTCATTGATTTCATCAAATGTTATATATGTAAATAAATAAAAATGTGGGAGAATCGTTATCTCATGTATGAGTATATTTTTGAGGAAGCCCGCTTTCGTCATGGTCAATTATAGTACGTTCCAGGTCCATGATTATAATTTAGGGACTTGAAAACAATATTGTGCCAACATGATAGTTGCAAAAGTAAAAAAAAAAACAATAACGCTTAATAAAATGTTCTGAATTGCTTAAATTTTCAGAAAAAAAAAAGTTTTTTGGTTATCACGTACATGATTCTATTATATAGTGTATATTTATATACCATTTATACAAAAATATAAAATAATATTTTTAAAATATTGAATATAATTTTCTCGAATATTTAAGGTGAAGTTGGACGGATTGTTAAGTGATATTCAGAGATAAAATATATTTGGTAATGTCATTCAAGTTTACGTGTATTGTTTTTTCCCGCCAGTCTTATATAAATTTATTTTTTTATTTTCTAATTAAATGCTCCGTGTTTATTTTTATGCAATGCACCTCTTTATCACGTTGTTTTGTGTCACCATTTTGTATATAACAACAACAAACTTTTTTTTGAGAGTCCCACTTCTAAATTTTTATCATGGTATACAGAATGCTAGCTGGTGGACATCTACATCTTCGATGTTATGCTTATAACTTTTGGTTCATTGGGTTGTCTTATGAAGTTTGGGAAAGGTGTTGGAGATATCTATCTGATAGTATTCTTTAAAATAAAAGAGAAATTACTCAATTTCCTGATATATTTTACTAAATATGTTTAGAAAGTCTTATATAATGTTATGTAATGTTTAATAATTTAAATTTATTTAAATTAAATAATATTTATTTAATCTTAAATTTATGTAAAATTAAGGATGATTGATGACTAAATCAAGAGTGGTTGTCTTATAAAGATTGATAATATGTTGCGGACTCTTGGTAAATTTTTGTAGGACTTTTAAGAAATACTGATAGCAGATTTTGATTCTAATTTTTCATCTCGAAATATATTGTTAATGAGGGAGTTTGCATACAACATATCAAAGTTGAAGATAGAGTATAAGTATTTGATGATTGATGAGTAGACATAATGATGAACATCGCGATGTTTAGAAAATAATAAATAAGTCTATTCATGTTGATAGCGATGGGGTATTTTTTGTATATGGATATGGTTGAACCAGAAAAATATTTATATGGAAGACGTCTACATGGTCGAGGTAGAACGCCAAGATTATCATTAATGTAGCATCTTTCTGGTGGACGTACTGCTCATTCTAGATTTGTCATTTCAATATTAACTTGGTGAGCTTTTGAAGATTAGTCTCATCATATGAGATGAGGCTCTGATGATGAACATATATTATATTGAAACTCATGACACTAATTTTAAGGATCTTATGCAGCTCATATATCTATTGTCATCTGGATTACCTTTTTAGTTGAAAGACCTTTGTGCTTGGAGGTGATATCAAACATATATTGTCGGTTATTCCAAAAGTAATGAGATATGATATTGTTCACGCTGCAGTCAATTCATCATTTTTTTATGAAATTTTTATGCTCTTTTGAAACTTACGAGGAACATGCAGTTGCTGAACTTGGGTTCGACTGAAGCTATATACAAAATGAAAATGTTATGAATGTGTAAGATATATTGGAGATGGGAGTATATAATCACAAACTAAGTATGGTTCTGATATACAAATTTTGGATAATATTTTGTTGAGAGGTGGTGATGATTCGATTAGTACTATTATTGATAACATTTATCCTGATTTTGATAACGTGATAGATGATCACAATTATTTGTAAGATAAAGCAATTCTCGCTCTTACATTTGATGTTTATAGATGTCCATAAACGAGCACATGATTTAGATGAATCACGTGATAAATCACATACTTATTTGAGCTCTGATAGTCTGATCTGATTCAAATGTTGATCGTCGTTATGATGTGCATATTCATGAATTCTCGAATAGTATTAAGTGTTCGGGTGTTCCCGATTATGAATTGAATACAAAAGTTGAAACACCGATAATGTTATTGAAAAATATTGATCACTCAAGGTATTTTTCCAATGCAACCATATTTTCCCCCCTTATAATTTTTAAAAAATATATTGCATTTTAAAAGTTGAATGTCTATTATTTCTTCAAACAATTTTTAATATATAATGTTTTTCCATATATAGATTTTTTATTACGAGGTTGAGTGATAGTGTTCTTGAAGCTAAGGTTTTAGCTGAAAGTAGTGCATGATATTTGGATTTGTTACACAGGCTTGCATTGAATCATTGCTCTAAATTGTCGTTCAAATTTCAACGGAGACAATCTTCATCGAATAAAAGTTAGGGGTAGTCCTTTTCTCACGTAAGGGTATTTTTAATAAAAATATCATATTTTAACTGGGAAATTAAAGTAAAAAATAGATCATATAATTTTTAAAAAATATTATTTATTTTATACAATATAAATTGAATAATGAATTCAAGTAAATAACTCCTTGCACAAGTTTAAATTGTATATATGGTGGAAGCGTGATAAAATTTATATGGAAGACATTGTCTGCACATTTGAGGTATAATGAAAAAAATTGTCATGATTGTCAGGGACTGATCCAGGAACTTTTTATGACGGGCACAATAAAAAGCAAGTCTCCTGTGAATCTGAGTTCATGTGTATTTTCTTTTTCAAATGTCACTGCTATGTATATATACTATCATTGTTGCAAATGAAATTCCACTATTTAAAAAATGCTTGATTTGTAAATAATGATACTTCGCATGCTTGATTTGTAAATAGCTCGTATGCAAAGAAATAATATTTGAAGAAAAAAAGTTCACACAAATTTCTCCCAAAAAAAGAAAATAAAATATAAATATAAAATACATAAAAAAATCCTGCATAACAACCATATATATTATAATTAATAAATAAAATCTATAAATTTAATTACTGAAATATTTATATGATTGTCTCATTATCAACATTATACTAACTTTCTTTTTAAAATGTACAATTAAATTATCATTTATCAACTAACCTTATGATTATAATTTGAATAATATTAATACTAATAATATTAATTATAATTAATATAATATAAAAAGTTCAGAAGAGTGGGCTGGGTTGGGGGTGCGAAACATTGTTTATCAGGAGGTAGTGATCTAAGAAATGAGATTGAAATAATGTATTCGTATTAATATAATTTATAATTAACTAATACTTTTTATGTATACATATATATAGTGTATTAGGAAAAATTTTACTGGGGGCACGTGCCCTCATCTTAGGAACGATAGATCCGTCTTTGATGATTGTAGCATCCAATTCACACTACAATAAATTCACCTGTTATGTGTAATAATTGTACTCTACTGAATTTTATAAGGAACATATTGTTGCAAAACTCAAGATTGACAGAAGGTTTACACGAGTTGAAAATATTTTCTGATTGGTAACATCTATTGGAGATGTGAGTATATGATCACAAACTGAGTATGATCTTGATGTACAAATTTCGGATGATATTTTTGTTGAGAGGTGGTTATGACTTATATTTTTTATGGAACAAATTTTTGTAGAAAATTTCATATATTCCTTACAAGATCTCAAGCCCTGAAGCAATACAAAACAAATTCTCCAAGTTTTCGAGACTAAATTAGAGGAATTGATGAGTCATCACATATTAAGAACAACACAATAAGTAATTACTCCATCAACCTCATATAATAACTTGAACACTTTACTTATACAGATGTCCCAAAATAATTTGCACGCTCTAAAAGTAGAAAGTCCTCCATAAACTTCATCCTTACAATATCCACAATATTACACAAAATGCTATTACTTTTGGACCCACACATACACATCTATACTTTATACATAATAGTTTACAAAATTACCCCTCACAATCCTACTAATTACTCAACTTTCTTATTTTGTGTGCCAATAAAACGGTGCAAGTTAATCCGGGAAGAAGGAAGTATAAAGTTACATTCATCTCTTTCACATTCTACACACAAATCATGTTGGAGAAATTAATTTTAAAATTATAAGATTAGATATAATGACATATTATTTATTATTAAGAGATTTTGGTACTTTTTATAATTTAAATTAAAATATAATGATGATAATGCATGAGCATTTAAAATTATAATTATTATTTATACAGTATTATTAAATATGTATTGAAATAATATTTTATTAATGTGAATACAATAAACGTTGAACCAACATGATATGCAATTGTGCATACATTATATTAAAGAATACATTTAATTTATAAATTAGAATAAGAAATGTAAATATATTGCAAATATAAAAAATGGTATAAAAATGCTTCTTATTTTTTCCTTATAATTTTCACTAATTATGATTTTAGTAGCTAACTTTCTCCAACTTTAGATATAGTCTCATAAGTTTACCAAATGCAGTTGTTTAACCATGAACTAGCTAAAATAGGTTTACCAAATTCAATATTTTCGTCCTTAGTTTTGACTGGCTAAAAGGACAAAAAAATTGAATTTGGTCCTTAATTTCCTTCCATGTTGATTAGTTATTTTTCTTTCCATTTTCAATTATATTTTTATTTGTTTTGTTGGATTCAATATGATATGATAATAATTGCATATTCCTATAAATTGAGATTAATATTCAGGATTATAATAATCACAATTTTCTTTCTTTTTTTTGTCCGTTTTTCTCAATTACCTAAAGAATCCATTTATGCACAAAAGATTAGTCAAGTGCAAGTTCTTTGTGATAAGATCTCCATTTGAGACTTAAAAAAATCTCGATCTGATTTTAGGTACTTAAAACTAATTATTTTGATTCCGTCATGAAAAATGTTCATATTATTCATCTTAATGAGTCTTCACAGAAAGATACTCCAAGAAATCTAAAATTGGAAAGTCTTGGGACCAATCATGGTGGAAGAAATGAACACGGAAAAATTCATATATATATATATATATATATATATATATTTTAATCTGCCTCTAAGATAAACATTAGACTTCTACATTCTTGCAAATTCATGACACTTGATTTTAACTCTTATTGTTGAACAATCAAATATCTTGGAAGTTTCAATGAATCTATTTACAAGCTTTTTTTAAAGCCGACATAGTACCTTAAGGTTCTTACTGGAAGATGAAATGATTTAAATTGTTTCAAATTTGAGAATAGATACACTTAATTTCATCTTTGTACGTTTCTTCCTGATTTTTGTAATCATATATATGTCGATTTATGTTTTTAATTTCAGTACATAAATTGATGTTTTGTTTTTTTTTCAATTTTGTGGTTTATATGTTGCATAACATTCAAGTTACACTTAGTCGATTGTGCCCATGAAAAGGAGAGGCAAGTGCACGATTTGGTCTCCAAAATGGATGTTGGTTGGTGAGTCTGCAATTCTAGGTTTGTCATTCCAATTAATGCTACCAAAGATTCTACTTTCAATATTAATTAGGATAGTCATCTTGCCGAGCTTTCAATCAAGACTGATCTCATTATATAGGATGAAGCTCCGATGGTAAATAGATATCGTGCTGAACCTCTTGATACTACTTTGAAGGATATTATGTAGCCAACCAATTTGTTATATTTTGGATTATTTTTTGTGATAAGATTGTTGTGTTTGGAGGTGATTCTGACAGATATTGCAGGTTATTCCAAAAGGAATGAGACATGATATTGTTCACGTTACAATAAGTTCATCTCCTTTGTGGAAACGATTGTATCTTACTGAAATTTGCAAGGAACATGCGGTTGCAGAATTTGGAAGCGTCTGATGGTTTACACAAATTGAGAGTTATTTTTTCTAAATTGGCTAACATCTATTGGAGATTGAAGTGTAGGATCACAAACCGAGTCTGATTTTGATGTACAAATTTCGTATGATATTTTTTTAGAGGTAGTGATGATTTGATAGGTCCTATTTTCATAGTATTTATCATGATTTTATGAAAATGATGGATAATCACGATTATTTGCTGAAACATAGCAATTCTTACTCCTACGTTGGATGTTGTTTGGTCCATAAACGATCATATAATTCATGTTAATGAAAATGAATCACGTACTTATTTGAGCTCAGATAGTCATTTGCCATGCTGATTCAAATATTGATCATCTTTCTGGTGTGCATACTCCTGAATTCTTGAATAGTCTAAAGTGTTCGATTATTCTTGATCATGGACTTAATCTCAAAATTGAAACACCAGTAATGTTATTTAGAAATATTATTCACTCAAGGGGTTTGTGCAATGGTACTAGGTTTAGATTTTTAATATTATATTTTAATTTTTTCCTCATATTTAATTCTTCCTTTGTACAACATATTATTTTTTCCTTTGCAATTCAAGACATTCCTTTTTAAAATTTTGCAATTTGAAGTGTCTGCCCATTTTATGGCAACTATTAAATAATATGGTTCCTGGAGCTGCTACATAGATTTTCATGTAGATGACACGACCGATGAATATATATTTTTATTTTTTATAACAAAAACGTCGAATTTTAAAATTTTGCAATTTGAAACGTTTGCCCATCTTCAGTCTTAACATCCTACGTGGACATTTATGTCAACTCCGACAACTACGACACTTAATTATTGTATAAAAATTGAAAATGCTTTGAATAACATAATTTTAAAATGTGATGTCTTGAATTGCAAAAAAAATAATGTGATGTAATTGATTAAAACCTCAAGGGTGGTGATTTTTTTTTGCAATTAATAAGAAAAAAAATTTATACAATGAAAAACATTAATGAGATTAATTTTTTTGTAGTCCAGTAACTTTGCATTGTTTAAAAATTGATCCCGATTGTTATGACTCTTTGATTTTGGGTCCAGTATGTTTTCAAAATATTTGAAATTGGTCCTTTAACCTGTTGCGGCAGGTCACCAAATATGTAAACTTCACATGTGTAATTATTTTATTTTTCCCTTTAATTTCGAAGCATCACCTGGACTTTTGTAATTCTAATAATTTTGCATCGATTTTAAAGACAACCTTAAAATTAAAAGACAAAGTGATCGGGTTGGTTTACCGGGTCTAAACTAACCCCAAAATTTAAAAGTAAGCCAAAGTACACAAAAACCACTCCTCCTCCTTAAAAAATATGCATAAAAATTCCGACCCAAAATTATTAGGACTAAAAAAAGTCTAGGTTGCATTTCGAAATTAAAAGAAAAAATAAAATTATTACACATTTGACAGTTACCTATTTGGCGACCTGCTGCAACAAATTAAAAGACAAATTTAAATAAAAAATTAAACTCACGGGACTAAAATTAAAAAGTCAAAACAATCGATTCTAGTTTCAAACGAAATAAAATCAATGAACTACAAAAAATTTAATCCTAATATTAATTCTTCTTTTCAAAGAATTTTCTTTAACAGATCACATTTATATGAATAAAATTAAATGTAATTAAAAAGATTAAAATTTTATTAATAAATATAAATATTATAATAAGATGTAAAAAAAAAAAAAATTTATATCAATCCAAAATAATATTTTAACATCTAAAATGTTTGATAACAACAATGACCTTGTGTTAGCACGCGTGCAATACTAGTTGAGATTGAATGAACTCCCGAATGTACTATACACTCTCCAAAATTATTTTAAACAAAAAATATCTGTATTTAATGACTAAATTACCCTTCATGAATTAGTCATTATGCTTTCTTCCTCCCATCATCTTCATCCAAGCAAGCATCGTTCACAATCTTACCCTTCATGACATGGGGTTCAAATTTAGCTTCCAGATCGTCTAAACTCTGTTCAATTTATAAACCTTTACAAAATACAAATACTCAATTTGCAATATATACTGTAACCTTTTTTACAACTTGCAATCTGTATAATATTTTACTCGATTACAACCATTAGTTGACGAAATTGATCAATTGCAACCTAACTTTATTTTTATATTTGAACAATTTTTTGGCACATCGGCTGAAAAAAATACCACATACGAGAGTTTAGATTGCAATTGATCAATTTTATATGGTATAAATTACAAATTGAAAAAAAAATAATTGTATACGTTGCAACTTGCAAGTTCAAAAAATTTAATAGTAATAATACAAATAGCAAAATTGATATTAACCCTTGTTATAAAATGATAAAAAATCATTTTTCTTCAATTATAAAGCTAGTCCACGAATTAGACAAAGTATAAGGTGAACAAGTTTCACGGTTAAACTGGTTAAGGAGTGTGACTTCTATTATTAAAGAGTGTGACGTTTTATTATAAAGAGTACTGTGACTTTTACTATAAAGGGTATTACTCATAAAAGTGAAGGGTGTGACTTATATTATAACAGAGGGTATCGTAGTTATAATTGAAGGTTGTGACTTATATTACTAATTAAAGGGTGTGACTTATATTACTAAAAAGTATGTCTGTTAAAAAAAATCAGTTTAACGGTGAACAAGTTTCACAATATACCAACTCCACGAATTATTAAAGATACCATTTGTGCTCAACACAAAATCAGGGAAACAGATCCCCTGCTGCAATATGAGAATCGTTGGATTACACGCGCGCATACATATTAAACGGTTCTATTACTACACAATACCGTGCTGTACATTAGTCATTAGAGATCCATTTCCCAAAATCATTCCTAGAATCAAAATGATAAAAGCCCTAACAATTTTACGAGCTAACATATTATTATATAAAAATAAAGAAACCCATCTCGTGTAATTATACTTATGCGATAAAAGAATAGAAATTGTCTGTAGGGGTAGGGAACAAAAAAAAAAGGTTAGTAATTAGAATGAAGAAAAGTTTCATTAGGTTGGGACACACTGTTTATTTCAACCAAAAGCAATACTTCCTGAATACTGACCTTTTTCCTTTTTATCCTCTATTAGAATTTTCTATATATATAATTTAATTATTGATAGTTTAATGCTCATCTATGCCACTAAAAAGTAACACTACAATTTGACCATACTTTTTGCTGAATGCTTGAAATCAATTAACAACCATAGTTAATTTGTGTGGAAGCTGATAACATTAAAAAAATGAACTAGGAAAAAAATGGGGTCAGACACAATCTTTATTGTTTTATGTTGTGTTTCATAATCTTTATTATATGTTCTGTTATGTGTTCTTTATTATAATATTATTTATTACATATTGTATGTATTTAGAATAGTGAAATATGAAATGAAACACAAAGTGAAATAAAGTAATTAGTGGAATCATAACTAATAGGTATATAGATTATTTCACACAGATTATAAAAAAATGAAAGTTATTACGGTTAATTAGAACATTAAAATTTTACTTTATTTTTCTATTTAATTATTATATATGTCTATCAAATTTTCAAGACAATTATTAATAACAAGATACATTAAATAGAGATAAAGAAACGTAAATGAACATTTAGTAATATCTTAATTAAATATAATAACAAATTTATCTTTGTGAGTAGTAGACAATAATTCTATTTTTATGGGATGGAGAAGGTATTTAACAACTGATGTGCATTAATTATCTTCGATAAAAACTTGTGTGAACTCGAGTTCACCGTGAACTCGATTTTTTTAGTATCACTATTATGTATAAAAACTATCACTGTTATGCATAAAAATTATCACTGCTATATATAAAATAAACAATGTTTAAAAAATGTTTTATATTTTTAAACAGTGAATTTTTTTATGCATAACAATAATAATTTTTATACATAACAGTGATATAATTTATATATAGATCTAGTTCACAAAGTATTACTCTTTATTTTTAACGTTTTGAAAAAAATGAATCTTAATTTGTAAATCGTATCACCGTAACACTATCTTACAAAACTTTTTTTATTTAGTTTGAAGATACGAAACAATAAATTAGAAAAGATGGTCCTTGTCCGAACAAATTAAAGAGAAAGTATACAAAAATTAATTAATTAAAAAATGACAAAAACTCATATGAGACAGTCTCATGCATGAGACGAATATAACTTAGCACAAATTAATTACACTTATCCCTCCCAAAGTGTTAAAGCGTCAATGTCCAACTCATGCCCAGTCTCATCGTGAGACCGCCTCATGCAAGTGCGTCTCCTAAAGAATAAAGTTAATCAATTGTTACCAAATTAAAACAATAAATTTACATTTTCAGGTTTAATAATTTGAGATCAGCCGACGATAATACCCAGAAACGTCACCGTATTAGCTAGATACAAAAAATAATGACCATGCAATTTAGAGGAGCACAAAAAGAAGCTTAATTAAAGGCTAAGTAATAAAATTCACATCAACCAACCTCTCGAAACCCTAAAAAGCAATGACCATAACAATATACTACTGTACATATAGTTGTACGTCTCTATTATATTATTATATCTCTATATATATCTGTATCTATATATATACAAGCATAAAGCCCCTGCTTTATTTTAGCTTCCATATTCTCATTCTCCCCTTTTTTTCTCTCTCTCTCTCTCCCCTGTGTTTTCCCTCCAGTTGATGTGATTCCCACTAGAGCTCCTTCACCTTTACAAAAGAGCAAGAATTAAAGATCAACAGCCATGGTTTTTTCTTCCATCCCAGCTTATCTTGATCATTCCAACTGGCAACAGGTTAGGGTTTTTTCTTTCTTTTACTTTTCTCTTTTTTTTTTTTTTTTTTTTTGTGATCATATAGCTTCTTTGCCAATAAAGCAAGAATTTCTAAAGAAAAAAAATAATATTCTCCCACCTTTTTTTTGGTTTGATCTTAATTTTTTGGTAACATCTTGAATCTTTTTTTCCTAATATTTTTCATTTTATATTTTGCAGCAACATCATATAATTGGGAGCGGTGGTGGAAACCACTTGCTCCAACAGCAGCCACAGGCGGCTACGCCGCCCCCTCCGCCAGGAGCGGTCGGCGCGGGATCTGTCCGCCCCGGCTCCATGTCAGAGCGGGCCCGCATGGCCAACGTGGCCATGCCGGAGACCGCTTTGAAATGCCCTAGATGCGAGTCAACAAACACCAAGTTTTGCTACTTCAACAACTACAGCCTCTCCCAGCCCCGTCACTTCTGCAAGACCTGTCGGCGGTACTGGACCCGCGGCGGCGCCCTGCGCAACGTCCCCGTCGGCGGCGGCTGCCGCCGCAACAAGCGTAGCAAGTCCAAGTCGTCCCCGGCGAGCAGCGACCCTCAGACGACCTCGACCTCCACGTCCACGATCTCTACAAACAGCGGCGGAACGGCGGGTATGCTGGGCCTCACCCCGCCGTTCCCACCGCTGCGCTTCATGTCTCCGCTAGGCCAGCTCAGCGACCACTACAGCGGAGACATGGGGCTAAACTATACTGGAATTTCCGCCCCGCATGGGGGAGATTCCAGTATGAGCTTCCAGAGCAACTTATTCGGGAGCGGCGGCATGGCGTCGCTTTTGTCGAGCGTGGGGGGCGGCGGCGGCATTGAGCCATGGCGGCTGCAGCAGGTACAACAGTTCCCCTTCATGGGCGGCGGTCTAGATCCGTCAACCGGGATGTATAACCAGTTCCAAGGCAACGAACCGGGTTTTCTGGGGAATGAACCGGGCCAGCCCGATCCAAGGCCGAAACTGTCCGGTTCGCTATTGTCTCAGCTTGCGTCGGTGAAAATGGAGGAAAACGGGCCGGATCGGAACCTTTCGCGACAATTGTTGGGCGGAATTCAGGGGAACGAGCAGTGGAATTCGACGGGCGAATTGGACCGATCTTTCGAGCTTTAGCTCTTCTTCAACTAGCAATCCCTTGTAATATTCTTGAAAAAATGAAATTGATGGAGATTAATGGAGTTTTTACCATGTGTAAGAACTTCGATTTTCGATGTCACTGAGATTGTGTTACGAGGATATGGGAATGAAGATCGATCAAGATGTTGATTATGTGCTGGCTATGATCGGAGAAGAAACCCTAGATTTGGTAGGTTTTTTTATTTTTATTTTTTTGGTTTTTTTTTTTGCCCATCAATTTTCGATTTGTAGCCTAAGTAATATGACTAGCTATTTGTATTGCTTGAGAGTGTATTAGAAAAAATGTTTTTGCGATTTGTTGTAGTTTTTTCTTCTCTTAGAAATGGAAGATCTAATTAATGTTTTTCAAGAATGTCTAAATCTTATTAATTAATTTTCATTCACACATATATAATATAAGCAGTAATAATGGGAATCATTTTGAAGTTCTATTCTAGATTGATGCATGGGTGTTATTTTGTGAAATTCAGTATGGAAACTTTAGTTTTTTAAATACTACCTTCGCTAATTAAATGTATTAAATATGTTATTCAGACTGTGTGCAACATGTGATGAATATTCAATATACTTTTTGTATATAGGAATTGATGATCAGGCTCTGAATGTTCATTATCTAGAAATAATTGATGGATGGATCGTGTTCTTTAAGCTAGGGTTGTTTCTAGGTCTCTATGCTTTTTTTTTTTCATATCTATCCCTTGAGATACCTAATGAGTCATATTGTGTGGATAGATGTTTGCATAAGTGGACTATAATATTTTGGAAAATTACATGTGACCTAATGTTAATTTTAGTAATATTGGCAATTTATAATATTGTTAATTGACCATATACTAGTATATTGGCAATTTGGCATGTTTATTTCGAAGGGGAGTCCATATATATATGTAGAACTTGAAGTCGAAATTCACTTGGGATTAATTAAGATCTCTTGTTCGAATTCTCATAGTTAATTTCTTTCAGTATTGCAAAGTAATGACGTACGTGTAAGTGTAAATGGCATCAATAATTTTCTTGAAACGTACGTGTTTAAATTTAATAAAACATCAAATTATAATAGAAAATTTCGTTTACAGTACTTAAAAAAGAGAATACTAGTGACAAGGAGTTCAAGTAACAAATTTTCACTTACCATTACTAGTATTTAGTGACAAAATATGTGTATGACACATTGACATGTATACATGCGGTGATGACAACTTAGTGACAAATTAACATATAATTAATTGACATATAGTACTACATACGTATACATACATGTGTCACTAATTATCACTAAGAATGGCAATTTAAGCTCATATAGATATTATTCTTATTGATTAATATGCAATGTGTTCATTTTATTGTGATTAATTATTGTGATTAAAAAACTTAAAATTCTTGCTTATTTCTTATAGCAATTCTTTTTTTTGGATTTGAGAAAAGATTTTATAAATGGAGCACTAGGGATATTCCATTAGAAGAAGAGAGAGTTACAAATGAAGGAGTAAAAAGAAAAGGGGTTGTGATTATAAATAACTCTTATTTGCGATAAAAAACTCGTATGAGACGAGATACAAACTATCACACATTAATAGTGTTAAAACATCATGTCTAAATTCGTCTCATCGTGAGACCATCTCACTGTGCCTCATTTTAATTTTTCATCTTGTTGAAATGTATCTTGCGTTTGCATACATATTGTGTTATATGATCATGATAAATTAAACAAAACATATATGGGATGAAGTTTTATTTTGCAATATAGATTTCACTGCTCATTTGTCATTACTTATTTCGCTTGATCACGATATACTCCTCCCTTCTTATTATCATCTTGACTTCATAATATTGTGGCAACTGAAAATGGGTATCAAATTTATACTTTATTAAAGTATACCTTCATGAATATCATATTATTTTACACTATAAACAACTGTGTAATAATTTTCCAAAGTGAAATTTCTGAGAGTGGTAGCTCAAACTTCCATGCTTTATTCATGACTAATTATTACCTACATATTACATCGTACGTACCCTTAGCCTAGAATAATCCAAACATTTCACTTTTGACCTATTCTAGAATTTTGTTTTACACAAAATCTACCTTGAATTTAGTTGTGTTCACTTCTCCAAGAAAACTTCTCACTCAGAACATGTCGAATTTTTTTCATGATACTAAATTATTGCCCTTTCACTTTAATATAAAATGATATCTCAATAATAGTTACCAAGAATATATATGCATGTGGTTTTGAATTTTTTTTTCTACATAATTGGACAAGACTCTCAAAAGACACCATATTTCATGCGCACTCAATTTCATACAAAAATCATTCTCCTTCTATTTCCAAAACCCAAAAAATAAAGTATTCAATGTCGCAGTAACCAAAAAAGTTTGGTAGAGAGAGAAAGAGGAGAGAGAGAGTGAGGACAACTAATCGAAGGAGGAAATTCCCCCCCCCCCCCTAATTTTCAGTTGCAAGCTTTTTTGAAGCGCGTGAAACTCTTGTGTCTCTCATTTGTATGTTATGAGAGAGAGTCTTGGTCATGCTTGTCAGTTTGTTTTGTAGATAGTTTGGTCATGCTTCTGACAATTGAATTATAAGTATATGGATACATAACTTCCTCTTACTTTTTTTTTTTTTTTTTTTTTTATGACAGGCAAAATACTATTTCCTGTTATATATTACTCAAATTTTAGAGTTTGAATCACAAACGTCTTATAACTTTGGCCTCAAATAGATTTAGTCTCATAAGTTTTTTTGTAGTCGATTTAGTCCCAATAACTTTGACAATGTCCAATTTTAGTCCCAAATCGACCGGAACAAAGTTGTTTTGCCATTTTTATTTGGGGTTTTCTGGCGGATGCTATGACTGGACTGCCACGTGTATTTTTTTTAACAGCTGGAATTTCAGGCATATATAATTAAAATTTTAAACTTAAAATTAAAATAGAATTGACGATAAAAATTAGTCAAACACACTTAAAAATACACGTGACAGTACACATGACAATCAAGCCACAACATCCGTCGAAAAGCCCCAAATAAAAATGACAAAACAACGTTGTTTCGACCGATTTGAGATTAAAATTGGACATTGACAAAGTTATTGGGACTAAATCGAGGACAAAAACACTTATGAGACTAAATCTATTTGAGAACAAAGTTATGAGACCATTTGTGATTCAAACTCCAAATTTTAGAAGTATAAAAAAAAGGGCATGTTATTTTGTGAAACTTGTTTACAATAAAACTAGATTTACTTTAATCGTGAAAGAATTTCCGTCGCATTTAAAAGTTCGAACTTGTAGAATCGTGAAAACTGAATCGAACTCATGAGCCTCCATAAAAGAATTATGTCTCATCTAAAACTCCGAATTTGTAAAGAGGTGTGAAATTAATTCTTTAATTTATATAATTTCCCTAACAAATCGTATTTCACTAAATCGTACTCCCTTCGTCCACCAAAATTATGTTCATTTCATTTTGGCATGTTGTACGGAAAGATAAATTAAGTCCATTTATGAATAACATAATTGTTGTGAGTAAAGTATAATGATAACTTAAGTAATTAAGTGATTGTTGGACGACGAAGATAAAAAAGATTGTGTCCATAAACGTACTTAATTTATCTTTCTGTACAATATGTCAAAACGAAATGAGCACAATTTTGATGGACGGGGAGAGTATTACTTATTTTCACTAAACAATATCACTTGTTTTCACATAATCACAATAGCTATTTTCGGTTAACACTTAACAGTATCCCCTGTTTCGACACTAATAATGTACTATGAAATAAACCGGTAATAATATTTAGAGAAAACAAGTAAGACGGCTTAATTAATAAATGTAACAGATGATCATGTGCAATACTTCCCATTTTCTTAGATTATTACTAGCATTTTTTTCCAAATATTTTAAGTGGATATATATAATGAAAATTGAGGTATAATTAAAATGAGTTCACATGACTTTCGTAATTGAGTTGAAATTAAATAACTAAATAAGTCTAAAGACGTAGAAATTCCCAATTCCAATAACTGATTAGTCAATGAGATATTCTGAATTAATTTTATATACTTATATTTCCTATCACTGGGAATATTGCATTGGAATAACGTAATTCTCTAAGAAAGATTGTCCTTTTCAGGAGATGCATGGAATTCAAATTAAGATCGAAAGAATTAACAAGTTCCTAATTTCATACTTGCAAGGCAAACTATTTGAGAGAGAGAGAGAGAATAAAAGATAGCTAGTTAAATATATAAAAGACACTCTGTTTTTCCCTTTTTCTTGTAGTGGCATGATACCAATCGGTTTTATATATTCAATAATAGCGTTACTGTGATGATAATTAGAATATCACCGTTGATTAGGTGATGAGAGGATTTCCACTACATATAAAGATACAATTACAACAATATTGACCAAGTATTAAGGAAAGGTCAAACAGAATTAAGTACAAGATCTAATCTATAATTACATATCAATTATCCTTAATATCCCCCCGCAAGCGTTGCGTGGGGTGAAGACAAACGCGAAGCTTGGAACGAAGAATCTCAAAAGCAGGTTGAGGCAGACTCTTGGTGAAGATATCTGCCAGCTGAAGATGAGATGGAACAAAACGCGTGGAAATCTTCCCAGAGGAAACTAATTCGCGAACAAAGTGATAATTCAGATCAATGTTTTTTGCTCGTTTGTGAGCAACTGGATTCTGACTGATAAAAATGGCACTCTTGTTGTCACACAAGAGTTCCGGACGATTGGATATTTTGACCCGGAGCTCACCGAGAAGATTGGTGAGCCAAACAATCTCCGCCGCTGCATTTGCCATAGCACGGTATTCAGATTCACAACTCGAGCGAGCCACTGTAGGTTGTTTCTTTGCACTCCAAGAGATGAGATTTCCGCCAAGAAAAATCGAGTAACCGTACGTGGATCGCCTGGTCTCAATGCAACGGGCCCAATCAGCATCAAAGCACCCAATGACAGCAGACTCTGGATGCCGAGTAAAGGATAAGCCAAAATGGACTGTACCCTTCACATATCGTAAAATCCGCTTAACAACATTGAAATGATCATCTGTCGGTGAGTGAAGAAATTGACTAACAACATTCACAGCATACGATAAATCCGGGCGGGTAATAGTCAGGTACTGAAGGGCCCCGACCAAAGAGCGGAACAAAGTGGGATCATGGAACGGTGGGCCATCACTTACCAAAACTTCTCCAGCTGGCAAGGGGGTGGAAACCGGTTTGGAATCCAATAGTTTTGCCCGTTCCAAAATGTCAGTAGCATATTTGGCCTGGCCAACAAAAAGACCATCTGTAGTGTACGAGACCTCAAGACCAAGGAAATTGTTAAGACGCCCCAAATCCTTAATAGCAAATTCCTTATGCGTGCATGCAATGAATGTTTTGAGCATGTCACCATCATTTCCTGTGACAATTATATCATCCACGTATAAGAGTAGATAGAGAATAGAAGTACCTCGAATGAGATAGAACAGAGACGAGTCAGAACGACTCTGGCCAAATCCCAAGCTGAAGAGATATGTACTAAATCGTTGAAACCAAGCAAGAGGGGCTTGTTTCAGACCATACAACGCCTTCTTTAGACGACAAACATGATCTCGAAAGCGTGGATCAACAAATCCCGGAGGTTGAGCCATGAAAATCGGTTTGTCAAGAAATCCATTGAGAAACGCATTCTTGACATCTAACTGATGCAACGACCACTGAGACTGCACAACAAGAGCAAGAATAACTCGAACAGTAGCAGACTTGACAACAGGGCTGAATGTATGATGAAAATTAGCCCCGGGAACCTGAGTGAACCCCTGTGCCACGAGGCGAGCTTTATGACGCTCAATAGTGCCATCGGAATGAAACTTGGTCTGAAAAACCCACTTCGAACCAACAATATTAGTACGTGAAGGACGAGGTACAAGATCCCACGTATTATTTTGACGTAGAGCATCGATCTCTTCCTGCATAGCAGACAACCATTCTGGAGATTTGGCAGCGGATTTGAAACCTCTAGGTTCAGAGCTAGCAGTCAGAGAGGATAGCAAAGCAGTGCAAGAGAGATCAACCGGGTAACCCGTCACGGGCACGCGTCACCATAGGATGGACGGGCCCCGCAGCCGGGATCGGTGGATCAGGGACCGCAACAGGAGCTGGGTCTGGAGTCGGGTTGGCTAGTGGTGCCAATGGTGGGGCTGGGTTAGGCGGCGGCGGTGCCGGATCAGCCGTAGGCAATGGGAGCTGTTCCTCATCGTCCAAAGAAATGATGTGGGGACGAGAAACAGGTGGCGATAACAAGGGACGGATGGATGGCGGTAGAGGCGTGGGCACGACGATAGTACCATCCAAAAAACTTAAGATATCCAAAGTGGACAGCGGTGATGTAGACGAGTTCTCAGAGAAAGGAAAACATAGTTCATCAAATTGAGCATGCCTCGATAGAAAAACCCGAGAGGTAGCTGGATCGAGACAACGAAATCCCTTATGTGTGTTATTGTACCCAAGAAAAATGCAAGGCCGACTTTTGGGTGCCAACTTGTGTTCAGCATAGTCCCTCAAAAATGGATAAATTCGACAACCGAACGGTTTGAAATTGGCATAGTTTGGAATCGATCCAAAAAGAAGCTCAAAGGGAGACTTGTTAGACAGTACAAAAGAAGGCAGACGATTAATAACATAAACTGCAGTGGCAAATGCATCAAACCACAACGATACAGGAGCATGTGAATGAAATAACATAGAAAGACCTGTTTCAGAAATATATTTATGCTTACGTTCTGCACACCCATTCTACTGAGGAGTGTACGGACACGAGAGACAATGAAGAATGCCATGTAGTGACATAAATTCACGAACTCTAGAATTCACAAATTCGGTGCCACCGTCACTTTGGAAAACCTTGATTTTTCGGGAAAACTGAGTGCAGACAAAGGCATGAAATTTCACCAAAATATCATAAAATTCAGACTTAGCACGAAGGGGATAAATCCAAGAGAAACGAGAATGATCATCCACAAACGCCACATAATATTTAAACCCATCAGATGAAACAACTGGAGCCGGGCCCCACAGATCACAATGGACTAAGTCAAGCACTGCATTAGCACATTTTTCATTCAACAAAAAAGGTAAACGTTTGCTCTTTGCCAACTGACAAGAGGAACGAAGTGTAGGATTCGGTAATAAAGAAGTAATAGACAACTGGCCTAGCTTTTGCAATAAAGAAATAATAGTAACCGGGACATGCCCCAAACGAAGATTCCATAAATCAAAACTAGCCTTCAAGTCTTTATTCCTAATTGCTGCAACTAGCGCCGGGACACCCCGATCAAGCAAATATAAACCTTTATCACACCTTCCCTGAGCCATAATTTTCTTTGTGACCCGGTTCTGAATGGCAAAGAACTTATCAGAGAACACAACGTCAACAGGATAATCAGCAGTCAACTTAGAAATAGACAATAAGTTCTTAGTAATATGTGGCACAACCAATACATCCAACAAGTTTACATCCCCAGATAATTTAGAAGTGCCAACATGCGAAATATTTAAAGCAGAACCATTACCAACAATAACAGAATCGTTACCAGTATAAGGCTCGAAGGATTCAAGAGCAGATGTCTGATTCGTCATATGCGCAGAAGCACCAGAGTCCAAATACCAATCAGGAGTGGAATCAGAAACCTGACATGAATAATTAAAGGCCTGAGCAAGATTGGCAGAAGAGGCAGCATCCCGAGCAGCAATAAATTGAGGACATTTATTCGCATAATGTTCACCGCTGCATATCTGATAACGAGGGGTATAGGTACGACGACCCCCATTGCAACCCTGATTACTCGGTTTGCTACCCGAATTACCACGAAAGCCTGTAGACTGCGGACGATTGTCAGAGTGCTGAAAATTTCGGCCTCTGTTGTTGAACCCCTGATTGCCCGAAGAGAAACCAAAATCGCCCTTAGGCTGTCCTTGTCCACCTGAGGAACGACCACCACCTGCATGGCCATTTCCCGAGTTTGAAGCCGTGAAGACCGCCGAAGATGGAGAACCACCTTCCATAGCACGCAACATCATCTCAAACTGACGAGCTTGATGAAGCAAGGTACGAAACACAGGCAATGTGGTTAGCGCCATTCGCGTGTCAGCAAACGAGGCAAATTGAATGCCTAAACCTCGTAAGAACCAATGGCTTTTATCAGTTTCATCAATAGGGCGACCAATTGCCGAAAGTTGATCACACAAGTTTTAAAATTTCCGGCCATAGTCGTCCACCGAGAGATCACCCTTCCGAAGAGAAAGCAACTCCTCACGTAGCTGATGGGTGTGAGAAGCGGATGAGTCGAAGAACGCCGCCAGAAGCGTCGACCAAGCCGAATGAGAGGTTTGACAATCCAGAACCTCCGATGCCGCATCCGGAGTGAGTGACGTGAAGACGACGCTGAGTAATTTCTTGTCTTTCATACGCTACGCAAGAAACGCCGGATTTGGTTGATGGGCGCCATCAATCTGTAGGGGATGGGGCCACGACTGATCTATCAAGAAAACCCATTAGATCGAAGTACTCGGCCATATGAATGACTTGACGATACCACATCAAGTAAGTAGAGGGTTCAAGTTTGATCGGTACCATAGAGAGCATGGTATTGACAGGGAGCGGATCGGTGGTGGAAGAGGATGGTGCCGCCATTGAAAAAAAAAACTGAAGCGTAGGGTTGCGAGAAACAATAGGGTTGCGAGAATAGAATATTTGCGGTAACTGGTTAATCGCGCGAGACAATGATACTGGAGGGGACCTGTCCAGAAATCAGTCGAGGAGTTGGAGGGGACCAGTCCAACGAAGAGAGCCGGCGAGCGGAAGAGATGATCGGCGGCAGCAGAAAATTAGGGTTAGGATCGTGTTTAGGATCGTGATACCATGTGATGATAATTAGAATATCACCGTTGATTAGGTGATGAGAGGATTTCCACTATATATAAAGATACAATTACAACAATATTGACCAAGTATTAAGGAAAGGTCAAATAGAATTAAATACAAGATCTAATGTATAATTACATATCAATTATCCTTAATATACATATCAATTATCCTTAATAGTTACCAATATGTATATAATTAGCAATAAATAATGGTATCATGATAAAAGTATTCATAGAGAACAATAAGGAAAATATTATTTTATTTTGTACTAGAAAATCTTGAAAATTCACTTTATTCATATGAACATGTATATATGCATTACTATATGAGCATGTACTATATATTATTATTATAATTATCATAGTAAATATAACACATATTTGTCTATATAATAATAAATTTATCCCTATGATATATAACACAAATTTGCATGCGTGTTTTTTCTATTTATTTTGCGCGACCAACTTCATTAAATGTGCATTACATAGAAGTGTCCCTCGAGCTTATAATTTCAATTGGGTATTAATTCTTTCGTGCACATTTTCTTCATCTTTTTATTGAAAATTACACTTCTTCACTTTGGCCAAGATGTTGAGGTGTTGAAATCTTTTATAAGGATATTTAACTTCTTTTGCCTTCATAAATCAAAGAAAATACCAATTAGCTAGGATAGGCCATTCTAAAAATGATATTATAGTCAATCTTTTGAACTATAATTATTTAAATATACATGTGTAATTACTTAAATAGAGTAATTATAGTATCCATAACATCAAAATACTAGCTTTAATTTGTAAACATTTACGTATATAATTAGAGTAACACTAGTCACTATACTAGTACTATACTTGTAAAGTAAGAATAATACTTTTATTGAATGATTTCATTGTATAAGTAAGTATCATATATATACAACTTGATCAACTTTATTCTAGTAAATATACACGATCAAAGGAATTAATCAATACATCAATTCCTATAATTAAGCAATAGAATAATGCTAATTATTTGTTTCTATCTGTTTCTAATTATCTGTTTCTAGTTATCTGTTTCAATCATCCCCCCTCAAGCGAGACGTGGGGTGTGACTCCACTCGAAGCTTGCGTCTGAAGAACTCAAATAGCGGGCGAGGTAAACTCTTGGTGAAGATATCGGCAATTTGTAACTCAGAAGAAACAAACTGGGTGACTAGCTTACCAGAAGACACTAATTCTCGTATAAAATGATAGTCGATGTCAATGTGCTTAGCCCGTTTATGAGCCACAGGATTTTGGCTAAGAAAAATGGCGCTATTATTGTCACATAACAAAACAGGAGATTCTGAACACGAAACTCGAAGCTCTTTTAGAAGATGAGTGATAGAGATCATTTCAGAGGCGGCATTAGCAAGAGCTCGATACTCGAATTCACAACTGGAGCAAGAGACTGTAGGTTCGAGCACTCCAAGAAACTAGATTACCACCGAGATAGATGGAGTATCCATAAGTGGATCGTCGAGTCTCTAGACATTGAGCCCAATCAGCATCGAGTAACCCACTAAAGATGGAGATGAACCGGAGGAGAAAGATAGCCCATAATCGAGTACTCTTGACATATCTGGGAGAATACGTTTAACAGCTTGAAAATGCTCGATTGTTGGTTGTTGAAGAAATTGAGTGACCAGATTTACAGCAAAGCAAAGATCAGGTCGCGTTATAGTGAGATACTGTAGGGCACCAACTAGAGATCTGTATAGAGTAGGATCATCAAACAAAGGACCAGTATAAGCTAGTTGAAAACCAACAGCTAATGAAGTGGAGACAGGCTTAACATCCTCAAGATTAGCCCGTTTAAGAATATCCCGAGCATATTTAGCTTGATTCGGGAAAAAGACCTTGCGGTGTATAAGTGACCTCTAGACCCAAGAAGTATCCAAGCTTGCCCAAATCCTTAATGGCAAATTCTCGTTGGAGACGAGAAATAAAAGAAGTGATGAGCTCCTGTGAATTTCCTGTAAGTATAAAATCATCAACATATACAAGAAGATATAGTGTAGATGATCCTTGAAAGTAGATAAAAAGAGAGGAATCCGATTTACTACATAGAAACCCAATGCTAAGAAGAAAATCACTTAGCCTTTGAAACCATGCCCGAGGAGCCTGTTTTAAGCCATATAGAGCCTTTTTTTTAGGCGGCATACAAGATCGGGGTAGCTTGAGATCAACATATCACGGAGGTTGCTCCATAAAAGGCGAGCTTTGGAAGAATACCATTAAGAAATGCATTCTTCACATCAAGTTGATGCAAAGGCGGTGTTGCATCACAACTAGAGAGAGGACGACCGAATAATTGGAGGCTTTGACTACCGGACTAAAAGTGTGAGAGTAATCAAATCCTGGTAATTGGGTAAACCCTTGAGCAACAAGGTGAGCCTTATGCCGATCAATAGAACCATCTGCCAAACACTTCGTACGAAAAACCCATTTCGATCCAACTATATTAGTAGTAGGTGGCCGAGGGACAAGATCCCATGTATCATTCAATCGAAGAGCAGAAATTTCCTCGTCCATAGCAGCAAGCCATTCTGGATGTTTGGCTGCTGACTTGAACCCTTTAGGCTCACGAAACAGAATAACAAGAGCATTGAATAAAGAAGACTGAGCATAATAAGTGAGATGCTTAGGCTTGAAAATACCAGATTTTGCTCGATTGTCATGGAGTGAGTCGGTTTAGGTGCAGGTGGAGGTAATGGCCCATTATTCTGAATCTGTGAAGGACTATTAGGTTTATTTGCCCGGAGATGGAGCCGGGGAGATGGGGGCAGAAAAATTGGAGCCTCAAGGAAGGATCACAAAGAGAACACGGCAACTGCGGAGATGTAAGAACTGGCGTGGTAGATGGCACAGTTGGCAATGAAGGACCCTTCAAACTAATAGGTTCAACAAACTCCACAAGAGGAGGATTGGAAATTGAAGACCTGTTTGAGTTCACTGAAAATGGAAAGCAAAGTTCATCAAACTTAACATGCCGAGTAATATAAGTGCGGAAGGAATTAGGATCGAGACATTATGAATGCTGCTGTAACCCATAAAAATGCAGGGAATGCTACGTGGCTCAAATTTATTTGCCACATAATCCCGAAGACAAGGAAATTCAAGACAACCAAATGGATGAAAAACCTCATAGTTGGGAGCAACAAAGAATAATAGCTCAAGTGGAGATTTGCCCTGAAGAACTGGAGTAGGCAACCGATTAATGGTATAAACAACACTACTGAAAGCTTCAACCCAATATTGGGAAGGAACATTTGCATGAAACATCATAGCAAGACCAGTTTCTGTAATATGACGATGCTTTCTCTCTGCACACCCATTTTGAGCAGGCGTATAAGGACAAGACATGGAATGACGTATACCATTTTCCGCAAAGAATTTTTGAACTCTCCCATTAGTAAATTCAGTACCTCCATCACTTTGAATTTTTTTTATCCGACTATCAAATTGATTAGAGACAAACGTATTAAATTTGATAAGCACATCAAAAAAATCAGATTTTTGTTTCAACGGATAAAACCAGGTAAAACGGGAGAAGTCATCCACAAATATCACATAGTATCTAAAACCAGAAACAGATGCAACTGGAGCAGGTCCCCATAAATCACAGTGCA
This sequence comes from Stenogyne calaminthoides, assembly GCA_037126765.1. Classification (NCBI taxonomy): domain Eukaryota; kingdom Viridiplantae; phylum Streptophyta; class Magnoliopsida; order Lamiales; family Lamiaceae; genus Stenogyne; species Stenogyne calaminthoides. The sequence goes on along the minus strand of JBBCBC010000003.1, from coordinate 37,589,980 downwards.
CAATATCCAAGACACAAGACGATCGTTTATCATTCAAATTAAAGGGCAAACGTTTACTTTTCGCTTGCTCACAAGACGAACAAATCATAGGTTTTGGTAGCACAGATGTGACTGAGAGGTGTCCAAGCTTATTCAATAATAGAATTGTATCAAAGGCAACATGGCCTAGTCTAGAGTGCCATAATTCAAAAGAAGCAATTAATTGAGAGGGTGATCGGGAAACAACAAGAGCGGGAAGACCACCATCAAGCACATAAAGACCATTTCTACGCTTACCATGGGCCATAGGTTTCTTGGTTGTTCGACTTTGAATAGTAAACGAATCATCCGTGAATAAAACATCAACCCCAGAATTAGCAGTCAATCTACTTACAGACAAAAGATTTTTTGTAATCCTTGGAACAACCAATACATTATGCAAATTTAGTGAATCAGCAACTGAACATGAACCAATATGAGTAATTTTTAATTTATCACCATTTGCAACAACAACACAATCAGAACTTGTGTAGATGGCTGCGAAATCCAAAACGGCAGAGGTAGACGCCATATGGGCAGATGCCCCTGTATCCAGGTACCATACTGAACCAGGTGATGGTGCTATGTGACAGCTAGTCGAGAGAGCCTCGACCAAATTTGTTGTGGCCATTGCAGATTTGCAGATTAGAAAGGAAGAATATCGTGGGAGATAATAGAGATAAAATAGGGTTTTGGTATCTTGAGGCTCTACCATGTAACAGATAATTAGAAACAGATAATTAGCATTGATAGAAACAGATAATTAGCATTATTCTATTGCTTAATTATAGGAATTGATGTATTGATTAATTCCTTTGATTGTGTATATTTACTAGAATAAAGTTGATCAAGTTGTATATATATGATACGTCCTTGTACAATGAAATCATTCCATAAAAGTATTATTCTTACTTTACTTGGTATCAGAGCCCAGGTTGTGGGTTCGATTTAAAATGGAAGCACTCCACCCATTTAAATTGTCTACTCGGTTGGGCCTCCTCTCCAGAGAGCAGAGGCAATGATTCGGCCCACGAGTGAGGGGGAGTGTTGAGGGAAATTAAATAAATAAATTATTCCTGACCCCCACTACAAGCTTGAGCTTTTAGATGAGACGGAATTATCTCAATACTCATGCCAAATCTTAATATATATATATATATATATATATTGTGATAAAAACTTAATTAGCCTTGGAGACAAGGAATCTTTGGAATTTCACTTTTGTAAGAATCAAAGCTGCCTACCAACAACGAATAAAGTCACTATTCTCATCCCCCCCTAAATAAAGCAATCTCTCTCTCTGTTGATACATAGGTATAATTAAGAGACACACATGCATATATTCGGAGATAATCATGCAGATTTGATTATGTGTCGGTTAGTTTTCTTGGTTCTTGCGTGACTAAGATTGAGCAATCTGCGGGAATTATTATTAACATATTATCGTGATCCCAAGATTGTTACACACATTAATTATATATTTAAAACGTTAATAGTGGAGTAAGTATTAAATTAATTTATTATAGCTAGCTAGGAGAAATATTTGTGTTTTAATTTGGCTCGGAAATCCAAGCTAGATCTTGCAATGGAAATACGTACCCACACACACCACACCAACTGTGCGTGTACAGAGGTCATGCAGCTTTCGCTTTTTTAACGTTCTTCTAATAATGCATATCTATAGTAACTTCATTATAGTACTGCATGCAAAATTAAATAGTGCTACTAGTAAAGCGCGCAGCCCCTCTTCTTAATTCCACATAATATTTGGTATTTTATTTTACGAGTCATTTTATGTTATATGTGACACCAACTTTGACCGAAATGTACCCTATATAGCTTTAATTGAAACTTGATGATTAACATAATTGAAATGCAACGACGATTATAGCATTGGAGACAAGGGGAAAGGCCCTCTAAACCCTCTAAACTATATATATATATATATATATATATATATATATATATATATATATATATATATAAAAGTTCTCTTAATAAGTATAGTTGTTAAAATTGATTGGTGTCTCTTTTTTAATATTCTTATATCCATCATAGACCAGGTTTCAATTGTTGGTCACACTGTTGAGGGAAATTAAATAAATGGATTATTCCCGATCCTCTCTAAAAGTTTGAACTTTTAGATGAGATGAAATTCTCTCATGGTATCAGAGCCTCTGGCTCAGCCCAGATCCTGGGTTCGATTCCTGTGGAAAGCACTCCACCCATTTAAATTGTCCACTCGTCGGGCCTCCTCCCTATATGGTAGAGGCAATGATTCGGCCCATGAGTCAGGTGGAGTGTTGAGGGAAAATAAATGGATTATTCTCGACCCTCTCTAAAAGTTCGGACTTTTAGACGAGACAGAATTCTCTCACACACTTTCGTTCCATTATTTTTTTAGGTTTCAGTTTTTATTGGTCACGCTTCCGTTCCTTTTTTTTTTTTTTTTTTTAGTACTATTTATTTAGGGCTAAATATTAAAGGTCCTTCCTTTAATCATAAATCAGGTTGCAACCGCTTTTGCTCACACATATTGTTAGAACCAAAATTATTAATAATTTGATTTTAGACACGTTTTCTATGAATAAACTTTACTAAATTCACATTTTTTATTCAAAAATTTGATTATTCAATGTGTAAACATTGAGTTTTTCTTGAACAAATAAGATCAATAGCATTTAGAATATATAATATAATTATATTAATTAAATGAATTATAATTTAATAAATTTAGTTTTTTAATTATATATATATATATATATATATATCATTAAGTTGGACTCCCCTAATTAAAATTTATGGCTCATTCACTATTGAAATGTGAACACCAATTTAATTTGATTGAAATTTTACATTAGCTTTAACTGAAACATATTGAGTGCACGAATATTAGACCCGTGCCCTGGGTGCATATGAGACTTTGGTGCTATTTTATTGCCATATCTATATAGTACTTTTTATGTTATTTGTATTTTTTGTATTTGTTTACACTAAGAAGAATTGTACATGCAGGCAGCGACGGAGCTACAGCTCCCATCTTGGGGCACGCGCCCTACATTTTTTTTTTTTTTCTTTTAATTATATATATATATATATATTTATATTTTAAATATTAGTTTTAGATTTTTTTTAAACATATACCCCCAAGTTTTAACCTTTACTTTTAGACACATATAGGTATTTTTTATAATGAATATCATAAAATATCGTCTATGTTATTGGACGAAAATGATAGTTTGATTGTATAAATTGAGAGAGAAGATTTTTATATTATATATTAAAGAGTTAAGCATTAAAATATTTAAAAGTCTATGGAAACCTGTAAGTTTAACTTATAATAAAGTACTTATTATGTAGTAATTTTTTTAATGTATTTTATATTTATATTTATTTTGGATCCCCACAATAAAAAAAAAACAAAAACTCATATTAGACGGTCTCATGTATAAGACGGGGTACAATCTAGCACAAATTACACCCATCCCTCCCAAAGTGTTAAAGCGTCAATGCCCAATTTATGTTCCGTCTCACCGTGAGACGGTCTCATGCAAGTGTGCCTAAAAAAAAATTATGAATCCGTTCCTTAATGCAGAGTGCATATTCCCGAGCAACATTTCGGGCGACCATTCAATTAGGCTTAGTTTAACTATAAAAAGTACTTAGGTCGTTGACAAAATCATAAAAGGAGGGTTTCTATATATATAGAATCCTAACTTTAATTTGAGCTTCTTATAAATGAATAGTTAATTAGTTTAAAAATGTGATAATTAAGTGGGGCCGGCAGACGTTTTCTTATGTCGTCGATTTAAACCCGTACAATAGTCGTGCAGTCAAGAAAATGAGACCTATTAATTGTTCACTTTAATTTGATTTTGATGAATCATTTCTAAACTTTAAATGTGTGGATCGGCCCTACTTTAATTTTGAGCTTCACAAGCGGATAATTCCTTATGCACATAAAATCGCTATACCTAGACACTCGACATGAAGAACTAAGTATTTTCTGATTAAAATAAAATATAATATGGGAACATAATTATTAATTTAGTCGAAAAAAAAAAAAAAAGATTTTCTCATATTTTTTCAAATTTATTACGAGTTTTTTTAATTTTTACAATTCAATATCAAACCTTTAATATTTTACAATTCAATATATACTGCAGTAACCAGAGGCGAACCACATTAGATGCCACAACTACCTCGACTAACAGAATTTTAGACGAGTATACTTTAAGAACTTTCGTTTGGTACGATGTATGTGATAAAATAGGATATCTATAATATTGATTTATTAGACAGTTTTATGTATATATCTTTTATTTGATTCACATTAATTGTCCAAGTGATATATTCTATATGTTATTTGATAATCATTTTAATTTCTCTTATAATTGTTAAATAGTCATAATTACCCTCCATATTTTAACATATTTTATATTTTTACCCTAATTAGGTATTTTAATCTATCATCCCTCCCGCAGCCCGCCTAGGAAAGTAAAAATGGCATCGAAGCTTTGAAGCTTCAACCAATCTGTTTTGGGCTTATAAAGTCATGAATTTTTATATTTAAAATGAGATATTGATGTAATAATCGATGGAAATTCTATATTACATATGAATTGAAAAATTGAATTATCAAGGAAGGCTTACACATTCCACAGATTGTCGAATGAATGCATCATGAGTAAATTGTTTATGGAGAGGAGTAGCAGTTTTCTGATTTTGAGCGGTGGTTATGAAAAGTAGTAGCAGTTTTCTGATTTTGAGCGGTGGTTATGAAAAGTAGTAGCAGTTTTTTGATTAGATCGAAAGGGCCACTAATTTGACTTCGTCCACACCGAAATTGTGAGAACCGTCGGGATTAGCTGATGCAGAATGAGCACAGATCATCTGCGCAAAACCCATCCCATGATAATTTAGTTCTTGGAGAGAAGATCCTAAAATATTTTGAGAGAAGAAATTGAAAGAAGAAGAAGAGAGGCCTGTAATTTTTTGAGAAAATAATGTGCAAAGAAATGGAGAAGAGAACTAACTTGATTAATTTCCTGAGATCATATTGATGGTAAATAAGATGCGAAGAGAAGATGGAGAAGTTACTATATTTTCAAGGTTAAATTTGGAAAAAAAAAATTTAATTATTTATGGTTTTATGAATATCACCTCAATAGTAGAGATCCATTATCACATGAAATTAGTGGAGTGGAGACCGGACCTTCATTTTTTAAAGGACTCATGTGTTTATACATATTACCTACCAAACATCATATTAGGAGTGTTAACGTATCTATCACTCACTAATAACCCCTACCAAACAACCTCTAATACTATACGTTAATAATACGAGTTCACCCATTTATTTTCTATTTATCGATAGAATACTCGAGACAGATTTGACGATGATACCTAAAAAATAATGGGAAAAAAACTTTTCACTACAAAGTTACTCAACAAATTACAATCAGGTACAAAGCGTAGAAAATTTGAACTAAAATACGATCGTACTTTAGTTCAAATTTCTGCACTTTGTACCTAGTTGTTATTTGTACTCAAATCTTGTATTTAGTTATAATTTTTCCAAAAATAATATGCCCGAGGTGAACTACTCCAGTTGCCGCATCAACAAAAAATATAGAAATCTTTTCCTTGTGTATGGAATTTAAAAAATTAAAAAAATCATGTATCATGTTAAAATAAATAAAATTAAAAGCCATGAGATAATTGAAAAAATGTGAAAAAGACCATATAGAGATAATAGTAGTAATAAGGGTTTAATTTGTAGTAAAGTGGGAGAGTTGAGATAATTAATCACGTTGCCCCATCCCCTCCTCAATCATATAACATGCGTCCCTCGAATCTGATTCCCTTCCCTTCATTTCCATGTTTATAATTTCCCCCTGGGTCCCACCTGCCTCTAAAATATTATCATCACCTCATAATACATGCATGACGCGCCACTTATTTTATAAATTTATATTTATATTTTACGATTTCATATTACTATACTACTCCACTTATATCGGGTCGGGTCATTTGCACTTTTATCTCAAATTTAGGGGTGTAACTGAGTTAACCGGCTATCAAGCTACTCGTGCTCGACTCGTAAAAATATCAAAATCGACTCGAGTAAGTTCGAGTTCAAACTCAAAAAGTACTCAGCTCGAAAGGCTCGTGAGCCTAATCGAACTTGCACAGTAATTACTATTATGCCATTAATTTTACTATATATATAGTATTCTATATTTAATTTTATAAAATTATACAACTAATCGAATTGCGTTCAAGTCGAGTTTATCGAGTTTATTCTAGTCGAGTTTCGAGCTTCGAGTATTCTAATCGAGTTGAGTTCATCACTAATCCGCTCGTTTACACCCATACTCAAATTCTCAGTTTCGACCCTTTAATAATCACTAGCTAGGTTCATATTTCACATGCACACTTGGTAGATACAAGATACAGATTATTTGGTAAATTGTCTTACATGCAAATTTTAATTTTAAAATGTGATTGAATGTGTTTGAGTATATATACATGTCGATCGAACCCATAAATTCGTATCTTCAGTACACAGAGCTATTTGGTTTGGTGTCCAATAACCACACATGCATGGAAGTTTAATAGTTTATACTCTTTGAGCTTTTAATGGAATTAATATCTAAAATTAAGCTTAAATTTGACTTAGGATCTAATACACAAAGAGAATTTAGTTGACTCTTTTTATTCTAAATATATATACACATGCGCGCTTGTCCTTATACGACGAATAATATACTAATGTAGTACTATATTTACACAATTTATTTTCCATGCGTAAATTGTCATCATCCTACATATTCATTTGTATTTAATACTTAATTTATATTTTCATCCACTTGGATTTAGTTATGAAACTATTATAATGTTAATCTGTTGAATTTAATTATTTATCGCCGTAAGTAAATTTAAAATTTATTTCCATATATTAATTTTCATGAGTTAATTAATTATCTTAACATCTTACCAATTAAATATTCTAATGATTAAATTTGCGAGCTTATTTCATAAATAAAAATTATTTTATGAGAATTTTATATTTAATATTCAAGTAATTATCACCACATATTACTTACACATGATATTGGGGAGATGAGACAAAGGGGGCCAACTTCTACTATGTTGATTTACTACGTCACTTATCCTTCAAAAAAGATTTTATCCCTCATCTCTCTTGCTTTTCTTAAAAAGTTGGAATTTTTTAATCCGCAAGCCAAAAAGCTGTCTAGTCTTTGTTGAAAGACAAGTTTTGAGGAATCCTATGTAACCTTGTTTATTTTCCACAAAATTGAACGGATTCAAAATGTTTAGGGTTTCACTGAAAATCTCATTTTCTTTTATGCTCCCAAAATAAAAGAAATGTGATTGAGGGAGGAGTATTAATAATAACATAATTGAATTATTAAATTAAAGTGAATACAAAAGAGGAGATAATTAATCAAAATATGATAATAATTATTCATCTGAAATACTATAAAAAATAAATTGAACATCTTTTATTCACATTAAAAACTATATACAAGATGATTATATACAATACCTCAACCTATTAACCCCCACAAAAGGGGCCATTCAAGTTATGACTTTGATAGACGTGATTTTCATTTAAAGCTTCAGTTTTGGACACCATGGATGATTGTTATTAATTGTTTGAAATAATCTATTTATTTTATGTTCGATGCAATATGCGTTCATGATAAGGACTTGAATCAATGTTATATAAATTGTGGTTAAAATATTTTGACTAAATCACTTTTTGTGCTTTTCTGTTTGTCGAACAGACAGTTGCAGAAGCAGTAGGCGATTGGTACTTTGGACGAGCAGCAGCAATGCAGATTGATTGTCCTTTTCCCTGCAATCCTACTTGCGTCCACAAGGATTTAACGTTATTTACGTGATGCAATGAATATCATTACAAGATTGTGATCGTCTTGCCATTCTCACAGCGGTTTCTTGCTAAAAAACATGACTTCTTCAGCTCAAGCCAGCAATCTCAGATCGCGTGATCAAGTCGAACTATGAGTTTTTTTTTCAGTCAAATCATGTTCTATATATATGAAATTACTGTGTTTTCCACTGATGTCGTTGGCTATTAATTATGATACTTATCATGAATTTAGTTAGACTATTCTTGAGCTCGATAAGTACAATAAAATGTAAAATAAAGTTTCAAGCCCGATTTGTTTTTTATGCTTGGTTGGTAAAGCTCAATAAAAATTCAACGAGTTTGACAAATAATGTGTTTGGTTTGAGTAGATTCAGTTACATTCTTATGTGTATGTGAAAGACAAGAACAAATCAAAGTTATTAGGTTCTACAGCTTGAGTTTGATTCAATCAAACAAGCTGATATATTTTTTCCAGATGCGATGACTTCCATTTTCTTTCTTTTCCACTTATACTAAAGTTGATGTCATTATTAGCTCATAAATTCAACAAATGGTCATAATTTCTAGTCTGTAATTAGTGTAATCACAGTTGTATACTTGCTGGTTATTAGTCAGATTTAGACTGGAATTTCAAGTTTTCAACTTTTTTCAATATGGCCTGCTTTTCTGGGAAATTTATACTTCAATTTGTAGATGCTACATGATAAAATAGCATGTAACATGAGATTTAAATCGATTTGGTCCCATAATTTTGGACCTTTATTGAAATGGTCCCGTATGTATCGCATGTTTCAATTTAGTCCCGTATGTTTTCAATTTGTGCCAATTTAGTCCCAAGGCGCCGGAAACCGGTCAAACTAGCCAAAACGACGTCGTTTTTTGGGGCGTGTTTTGCACGCGCCCCTAATTTCGATCGGAGAAAGCTGACTGGCATCGACTTGAACACGTGGCACGCCACGAGTGTATCGCATGTTTCAATTTAGTCCCGTATGTTTTCAATTTGTGCCAATTTAGTCCCAAGGCGCCAAACAACTATTAAGCTCTCGGGATTGAAAAAAGAAAATAAAATTACACATCATTAAATAAAATTACACATCATTAAATAAAAATAAAAAAGCTCTCGGGATTGCCAAACAACTATCTCACTTCACCACTAGTTATCTCTTACGGGAATGGGGTTTGGGTTTGGTGTTGTCTCCAACTATGGTAAGATTTTCCCTTACATTTGTTTAGCCTCAATGCTAAGGTTGGAAAAATCTCTCTAAGCTTAGGATACATCGTGGGTTGCTTAGATTGGGTTCTAGAACACTCTTTGAATATATTTGTATATCTACAGACTTGTGTTATATGGTGGGAATGCTTGAGTATATGCCTTCTTAGCTCTGTAGCATCGTTTGCTATATTCTCCACGCATCCACACTTAATTTAATGGAAGATCTTGTATTTATAGTGTGGATTTGAATGTTACCGTTGGAGAGAATCACATTCAAATCCATACTATTCTTGTAGTTCTGCTGACTTTTTTCATTTGGTTGTCTTCCTCTCATTGGTCCACGTCATTTGGATTCCAGCGGCTATATTCCTCGGTTCTTGGCCCGGAACATTCGAGGTTTGTCTTGAGTATTGATAATTCTTGAGTCTTGATAATTACTATGCCTTCAGGATTCTCTAAGTCTCAGTGTCTTCAGAGACATACTGAGTCTTCATCTTGAGTCTTGATTCTCGATTTCATCTTGAGTCTTGATTCTCGATTTCATCTTCGAGTCTTGAGTTCTCGATTTCTCATCGAGTCTTGAAACTTCGGTTTCATCTTGAATCTTGATTCTCGGTTTCTAATCGAGTCTTGAAACTTTAATTTCTTTGTAAACTTTCTTGAGTCTTCAGAATCTAACCTGATCTATATCTGCCGACTATACACGGTGCAGATAACATCCTGAACACTCTAAAACTGAATCTTGACTCATCTATCAAGATTTTCCCGAACATGTCATACTCAGGGGTTTTGGGATCTAATCAAAATCTTCTTTTATTAAATTCATTTCCCAACAGTGGACATCAGCGCGGGGAGCATGGGTGATTTTTTTTTAGCGTTTCGTTGGGTAAAGTTGCAGGAGAGAGAGAGAGAAAAGGGGAGTGATTTATTTTATTTTTATTTAATGATGTGTAATTTTATTTTCTTTTTTCATTTTTTTAATTGGCAAAATACACACGTGGCGTGCCACGTGTCCAAATCGATGCAAGTCAACATTTCCCGATCAAAATTAGGGGCGCGTGCAAAATACGCCCCAAAAAACGACGTCGTTTTGGCTAGTTTGACCGGTCTCCGGCGCCTTGGGACTAAATTGGCACAAATTGAAAACATACGGGACTAAATTGAAACATGCGATACACACGTGGCGTGCCACGTGTTCAAGTCGATGCCAGTCAGCTTTCTCCGATCGAAATTAGGGGCGCGTGCAAAACACGCCCCAAAAAACGACGTCGTTTTGGCTAGTTTGACCGGTCTCGGCGCCTTGGGACTAAATTGGCACAAATTGAAAACATACGGGACTAAATTGAAACATGTGATACATACGGGACCATTTCAATAAAGGTCCAAAGTTATGGGACCAAATCGATTTAAATCCCCATGTAACATCTATCAATTTGTTACAGCAAGCACACGCGTACACTGACCATAGAAGTTTACGGGTCAAAATCGGGTCAAATTTGATTATAGAGATAGTACTACATGTTCATCTTAGGAGCACTACTTTTTTGCTCATATAGTATTATTTTGAATCGAACAAGCGAGGTACACATTATATAGGCATGCAATAGTACATTGTTGTTACGTAGTATTATTGTGTAATGTGATACCAGTAATAATACTACATGAACAACAATGTAATATTGTCAAGGCAAACGGGTAATATTGTATCTATGAATTATGGTCCGGTTTTGATCCGCAATTTTTTTTTAAGTTTGCCTATCACAATGTTTTAGCATACAAAATATTTTTTTAGGATATATTTTCTTGGCCATTTAAATTAGGTTTTATTTTTGTTGTCTTAGTTTCTATTATAAATAGGTCTCTCCTAATTAGTTGTTTGCCAACTTTTGATTATTAATGAAATTGAGATTATTCTCTTATAAAGTTTAACCCTTTGATAACAGTATCACGTCTTCTGTGATGCGTCATTTAACCTTTACCTTTAATTTTAAATTTTCAAAAAAAAAAAAAAAAAAATCGTTTGTTTGCCGATTTATCGCCTAATCATAACTTAATCGGATGAAATGGTATTCCGATTATAGATTCTAATAGAAACTGGCGAATTGGTTTTGGTCCCTGTTCGAACTGGCAAAAAGCAGGTCAGTCGTCTGCCCGAGTGTTTACAACAAGAGATAGAAAGTGAAGCGAGATAAAATAAACTCACTGTCTATGCCGTAAAGTCATGGATATAAATCAATATTTCATTGTTAAAAAAAAAAAAGTGGAGCTAAAGAAAATAAACTCACTTGTCAATATTATAAAATCACGTCTACAATGAACACATTAATTGCACGAATGGGACCGGGGCTATAATGACTATTCAATTTTATCAAAGGGATTTATGATGACTATTTAGTTTTGTCATAGGATTGTGAATAAATAGTACTCAACTCTCAAAATTTAAATAGTTTATACTTTATTGCATGGCTATGTGCAAAATGACATAATTTAATTGCAAAAATCGGTGGTGTGTGACAATGACTTGCCAGCGTATCTCCCTAATTTTATATGATCCAACAGTCCTTTTGATGTCAGATTTTATTCTTCTTCTTTTTTTTTTTTTTATTCTGCACCATTTGGATTTTTCTTAACAAAACATATGGATGTAGGTTGACTTAATTTTTTTAAATTATATCAGAAAAAATTGAAACGATTAAATTTTGTTGATGCTGAGATGTATATATTGTTAGGATAAATCTGAGGTGCAAACTTAACAAGAATAACAATTTGTATATTAGTTTTAAATTAACATAAAGATAAAAAGTTAAATATGAAGTGAAATTTTGACTCATTTTGTAACCTTTTTAAAATAGTTTAGATTATATTTATGGAGTAGTAATTATTAGCTTCTTAGAAGGTGGGTAAAGATGGACCTTGTTTAAGTTTGATTTTTAATGATAGGAAGTACGACAACTCAACTCATTTTTAAATAAGATTTTATTTGACCAAATCGTTTTAATTGCAAAAAATACTGTTGTTACTTATTGACAACATCTAGAAAGTAGAAATTCAATAATATTATTTTATCCAAAGGTTAAGAACTGATAGCGTGACGCAACTTTAAATATGACTAAGTTTAACAAGTTTCGAAGTACTTTAAATTACAAATGAATCATATTGAAACATGAAAATAAGTGAAACTTACCCATAAATATATTTCAACTTATTAATAGAGTTACTGACATACACATACATATTTGTATTTTCGCTTGCAATTTTTACTGCATATCCAATTTATTTCGTACTTATAAGTAAGTTGATCCCAAATTTTGTACTCCGTCTGTCCATAATATTTATATCCATCTTCTTTTGCACATGATTTAAGAAAAAAATATATAAAGTAGAAAAAGTAAGAGTATTATAGTGTATTGTGGGGTCCACTTATAGATAAAATGATTGTTTGTGAGTGTAGTTGGAGAATAAAAATAAAGTGTATATTTTTATAAAAAGTATGAGAATAAATTTGGTGGACAAATAAATAAGAAAAGTTTGAATAAATTTGATGGAGCAAGATGTATCTACTAATAAGTTTTCCAAAAATAGAGAATAAATAGAGGATCGAAATTATTTTCGATATGAAATGTCAACTACTTTCCTAAAATGTGGGAGCCAAAATTCAACTCGTCCTTTTTCAAATATTTTCATGGATTAGTTGTTTTCAATTTAGGCGTAAAAGAGGAAACAACCACCACCATTCATAATTGCTGCTGACAATCCAAAAATTACAGACCAAACTTTTGTATCTAACCTTAAAATTAAAATAAAAGTTACGAACATGTCAGAGATACCAAAACCACAAGCAATTGTCTCAAAAAATTATTAGTATTGAATAATTAATACTATTACAAAGTTGCATGAACCTTGACTTTCTTGCTAACGTATCTTTTATTTATTACTACTACTATTTTTGTTTTTTATTTGATTTAATTGCAGCCATGGCATTTATTATAAACCTAACCCAGTTTGTATGTGCATCATCCTCCAACAAATCATGGAATTATTTTTAGGGCTCATGCAATCTTTTCTTGTTTTTTTTTTCTATTGGTCAACTATGTGATTGGGGAATTCTTCAAGTTTAATTGGAAATAAAGTTTTGAATTTCATTAATTTATTGGATAATATAAGCCGACTCAACGATGAATTACAATAAGATAAAGTGACGAGGGCAAATGAACGATGAAAACCACTTTTCATGCATTTCATCAGATATAACATTTAAATAACCATATTGAATGCCACGGAAAAGCATTGGATGAAGAGGAACTATCGACAAATTATAATTCACCAAGTGTAACATTTGTATGACCGCACTGAACGCCGCAAAAAGAACATGGAAAGAAGGAGAACTATCGGCAAATTATATTTCACCAAGTGTAACATTTACATGACCGCACTGAATGCCGCAAAAAAGAGCATGGAAAGAAGGAGAACTATCAACAAATCGACAAAGTAAATTTCACAAAGTGTAACAGTTACAAAACCGTACAAAATGCCCCATAAAGAAGCATATCTACCGTACGTACAAAATGTATAATCGACAAAATAAAGCGTATACGACTATGTATTTTTGCAGATGCAAATTAAGAACAAAAGAATTAGACCAGTTGGTCCATCTATTTAGCCTTTTGATCACTTGTTTGAAAGGCAATTCTCAAGTTACAAAATTCTGGATTTACTACCTCCACACACTAGTAGGTATTATCACACACAGACTATTCTATCAGATCTTGAAACCCTTTACAAGATTGTAAACCTTCTACCTATTTTCCACTTTTTTTTCTTGTTTTTTTTTCTTTAATATTTATAGTCCTAAAGCTAGCTACACCGATGATCGCCATATCCTTCCTTCGAAAGAAATAATGATAATCGAGACATCATCATGGTACCTTCGTCGGTCCCCTTGTGGGACGTCAAGAAGTTCGCGAAAATCCATTCCTGCAATCGATTCAAATCACGAAAGTTAGATTTTAAGACATATATGTAGAAAGTGTTTCATATATGTGTGTGTGTATTCTTGTAGAGTCGTACGTACCAGCTTTCTTGGCAGCACGAAACAGAACTTCTTCGACAAGATGCTGAGCTGGATCGCCCTCGGGGAACATTAACATGAAAGTCTCGACTTCTGAAACCGCTTCTTGATTGGTGAAGTATTGGTAGAGGCCATCAGATGACAAGATCAAGAATTTGTCTTTCAGGTCTAATTTATGGTGGCAAAGAAAAGGCGAGCATGTAATGTAGGGTGAATTTCCAACGTAGTCGATTCTAAACATCTCCAAAAGCGCATTGTTCCATTTTGGCTGCAAAACAAGAAAAAGAATCGGATTCAAATTCCCATATTCGTCCCTATACCACGTGCGATTCAGAGTTGGTCTCATGTAAAACAGTTTTACAGTGGAACTTGTTCACAACTATCACTTTATAGTGTAACAACTAATACCTTTTCATGAAAAAAAGTAATACCTTTTCATGAAAAAAACTAATACTATCTCACTAATACCTTTTAATGAAACAACTAATACTGTTTAAAAATATACCCTACTTTGCCTACGGTTCATAAAAGGAAGTTGAGAAACAAGATTGTTACCTGTTTGAGGTATCCGGCTCCAAATGCTCGAGTGACCTTCAACGAACTTTTCACCCGATCATTCATGATCGCCGACGGATCATCCGAGTGTGCGTTTCTAATCCTTCTCACTTCCTAAAACGACGTAAAAACACAACATTTAGGCCAAAAAACATCAATCAAGAGTATCCACAAACCAATCCAAACACAAAAAAATCAATTTTTACCTCTTTAACATCCGTACTATGATCCATTGTCAGCTGAGACGAACTCAACTGATGAACGGTCTCGTATTCATAACCGTACAGCGCTTCTTCACAATCCTTCCTCGATTTTCCCACATCCATCTTTTGAGCCAAAACCGCCCTGCTATCCCCCACATTCATCAAATAAACGTCGTCCCCTTTCATCACCATCGCCAAAACACAAGATCCCATCAAAGCCAACTCCGGATTCTCCATCAACATCATATCGGCTATCTCCAAATACGAAGCCTCAGTCTTTCTCAAAGCCTCGGATAACGCCTTCAAAACTCCCAAATGATTCACAGTCATCACATCCCCATCATTCCCCAAATTGCTCAATCTCTCCCTCAATTTCCTATCGAGCTCAACCCGTTCGTTACAATCCAAACTCTTGGACATAAACGACGACGAGCTGCTACTATCCGTATTATTCTCACACCACAACAGCCCCTTTAGCTCTTTGAACACATTAGAATACAGATTATTTAACAGAAAAACGGTGGCATCGGGGCCGTTGAATCCATCATAAATCCCCACAAAAACCCAACCATGTTCTTCAGAAACTACAACATGAACCCTATCTTCCCCTGCTTTCCCCTGTGCCCATTGCACATTTTGACTATTGAAAGATTCATTGCCAATATCGTCACTTTCGTCAATTAAACTCATATCTGTGCTCAAATTGTGGTTAGTGATTGTGCTACTGTTCCCACTGCTATTTCCACTAACAACAATATTATTACTATGATGCTCATCATCACTACTTTTAAATTCTTTAGAAAAACCCCAAAACGATTTCGAAATCACCTTTTTCAGGTTTTTGACGAGGGCCCATTTCTTCGATTTGGGCCTGTACCTCTGCAATTGGTCGAACTGATTCTCCAACGGGCCGGAGATGAAGCTCCGTTCAATCGGGCCGGAGATGAAGCTCCGTTCAATCGGGCCGGAGAGGAACCCGCGCTCGATTTGGGCCGAAATCGAGGCTGAATTTCTCAAAATCGGGCCGGATTTGACTGTTGTGATTGAATTTCTTGGAATTGGTTGCAGGGGGATTGAGGAGAAGAAATTGGAGCTCTCGAAAGCGGAAGCTTTATCAATTGAGGAAGAATTTATGTAGGCGGTTGAAAGAGGGGTGGAGGTGTTGGCGGAGATGGAAGCGCCGGAGATTGTCCTGTACGACGCCGTCGTCTGTGGGGCGGTGGAATCTTCTAAAGATTGGATTTTGGGAAGTGGGTCGGGCGGGATGTAGCAGAAGGAGTGGCCCAGCCCCTCGTCAAGAAAATCCGACGCGCAGACGGCGGAGGAGTCGCTACGCCGCCGAGAGATCTCGCCGGGGTCGCCGGCGAAGCAGAGATTGATCTTTCCTATGCCGTTTCCCATTAAAAAAACTCGATTTCTTTAAGGGATTTCTTGTCTTTGAGAGCTGAAAGTTGAAAGTTCACGGTTTGGTGTGGGATTTGAAGAAGAGAGAGAGAGGAGAGAGATAAATGAAGAGAGAGAGGGTTGACTTTGGAAGGGTGGCGGGGGGTTGAGATTGAAAAATATAATCAGATTGTTGTTTAATATTCGATGCTTATTATGGTTTTTTGGTGAGGTGAGGGCGTTGACTATGAATATGAAATGAGTGATTGTATGTATATGTGTATGTATAGGTTCGTTTTCTTGTACGCGTTAGGGAATAGAATAGAATAGAGAACACTAGTCATAGTTAATTGAGAAGTTGTTTTTGGGTTTTGCATATATACATACAACTCCTTCCGCCCCAAATCTAATGACGTATTTACCGTTTGCATGGAGTTTAATAAAATAATTATTTATTAGTATATGTTATTTTTTTTTTGAGGATTAATTGTTAAAATAATAACATATGATATAAAAAAGAGGAAATAAAATTGACTTTATCATTAAAAAAAATATTGACATTGTGAATAATTTTTTATATATTTTGAAGGTAGAGTTTAAAGTGATATAACTATTTTTAATAAATTCTTTTTTAGAAATGTGTCAATAAATTCGGAACGGATATTTTTAATAAATGTGTCAACGATTTCGAAATGGAGACAGTAATTTTTTTATCCGGTCTGACTTGAACTCATAATTTACTATATATTGATAATGTCATTATGTACACGTAATATTTTACATGAAAATAAGTTATGTAGTATTGTTAAACATGAAGGTACTTTGCTATAAAAGATAAAAGACGTGATTAATATATGTTTATTGTGAGATATTATCGTCGTTTTATGTAAAATGTAATAGTATTACAATGTAGAAGATATAACTGCAAATTTAAAGAATATTACGATTAGATATTACGAGTTTAAAAAAGAGATTTATTATATGATTGAATAGTGGTTTTAGGGGAGGTGGAGATTAGATGTGGATTTGATGAGATGAGAGTTGTTTAGGGAGAGGGTTAGAGAAAATTATTCTAATAATTATTAGTTAATTAGAAAATGGAAAGTCAAAAGGCACCACTTGTGATATTTTAATTTGAAATTGTGACCCCTATGGTGGAATGCCGATTTGGATGTCATATACTCATATATAGTGCTTATATCAATATGCCTATTTTTTTCCGTTTTATATTTATAAACATCACTTATTTGATATGATGATGCTTTTGCTGTTGAATATCCATCATGTATGATGATACTCTTGTACATTATAATTTTAAAGAAAACTAAAATTATTCAAAAGTAAGAGCTCTATATGTTGATATATATAAAAATAAATGGTTATAAAATTATATGCTAACTTAAAAGATAGTATACATTTTGAAATATATATAACCTCTCAGTTTCATAGATAACTCGATTGATATAAAAAGACATTTTTTTTAAGTTGTTAGACTCAGTATTTTTCAAGAAAAAAATGTTTCTACCCTCCACTTGAGTTTGTGTCATAGAAGCTTTTTTCTGTTATAATTCATTAAATTAAAATAATACTCCATATTATACAATATGTATGTATATTGATAATATTTGATTTTTAAAATTCTTAAAGTCAACGCTGCCTTTTCTTCATTATTATAGTGAGTAGTATTATGCCACCACTTAGGTTTTATTATGGTAGAAAAACTTAGCATAAAGTAGGAGCATAATCTCCTTTTTTTGCAACATTTATTATTATGTTTCCACCCTTTAATTCTCACCTCATCGCGGATATATAAAATTAACCCAGATTATATGCATCTCATATTCTATTGGTATATAATATGGATTCTCGTTATATATTTTTTTAATTACAATTAGCACGTTAATTACTATTACCACATTCTACTTTATAGATAACTGAAAATCAAATTGAAATAAATTACTTGATACTAAACTTGAATTGATTTCTAAACTTGCAACGACAAATGAATACATAAGGCAACATTTTAAAAATCTACATAGCCTAACTAAATAGTAAATTTGCATAGAAAGTCCTATCCCTTCCTATTATTTTTGGAAAGTGGTATCTTTTTATTCTTTTTTGTTTCCTTTTTTATGAGATGCCATAATTCTATAGTATCCCAAATTAAATGTGCAAATCTCCTAAGTTAAAGAGATTATACTATTAATCCTTCCCAGATAAAATTCCATCATCCATAATAAAAATAAATAAGAAAAAGACAAATATGCCATAGATATGTAAATTTCGTAATCTCTTTTAACACTTTGGGGGACGAGTGTGTTGATTGTGCTAATTTGTACCGTCTCATATGAGTTTTTTTGTCAAATATGTTTGTTATTTTCACCGAATATAATTATATATGAAAAAAAACTCTCATACAAATATTTGTCAATTCTTTATATTGAGATATATATATATATATATATATATATGTATGTATGGACAAAGTATAGTGTGAACAAGTTTTACGGTGAAACTGGTTAAGGAGTGTGACTTATATTACTAAAGTGTGTAACTTTTTACACTAAAGTGTGTGACTTTTTATTGTAAAGTGTATTACTCATAAAAGTGAAGGGTGTGACTTATATTATAGCAAAGAGTGTCGCAGTGATAACCGAAGTGTGTGACTTATATTACTAAAGGGTGTGACTTATATTACTAAAGTGTATGTCTGTAAAAAAAAAATATCAGTTTCATAGCATACCAACTCATATGTATGTAGTAATATGCATAAACGAGTATATGTTATTTCTAAATATATTAATAGATTAAATGTAAATTAAATTTACTCCATATTCAAGACATAGACCTTATATATATTTATATAATATACTACTATACTTATGTAGTTAAGTAGGTACGTGGTTTGGAATAATTTGATATCTAAGACTTTATTTTTACCCATTTTTAGTGTTTTGACTTTTTTCGAAGCTTCATATTTGAAAATCGATCTTGAATTTGGATGGGGATAGAAAACCCGGATCACAAGCATTTGGGTGGTTATGTTATTTTGACTATTTACCTAATTTTTTCAATTAAATTAATTCAACGTGTTTGTTTGATCAACTTACTAAATTACCATTAAATAATGTAAACTGAAGATAAATTCACAATTTCATCAAAAAAAAAAATTCACAATCTTGCAAGATTTTTCAATTGACTCACTTTTTTCTTAATATGTTTTGTAATATTGTACTGCTAGAAGTTGCTAAAAAGAACATTCATTAAATAAGAACGCTTCTTAATTTCACTAAAAAAAAGAAAGAAGAAGTTAAAATGACACTTATTACGAAACACATGAAGTCATATTCAGTAAAAACATACTACTACTGGAAAATTAGTTAAAACTGTAAAAATATAATTAGAAAATTTGTTTCTAGGAAACAAAATCAATTATAGAGCCTGATATAAAGAGTTTATCAAATACATTTAAAATTTAAAGTAATATGAAATTCATATTTATAACAAAAACTGTAAAAGCCTAACATCAAGCTTAATTCATTACACTAATATAAAGGAACTGTTGTGACTGTCACGTTTAATTTATGGAAGTCCTAGTAATATATCACGTTTCATAGATATCGTTTCATATCCAACACTGGCTAGTTTATTATCATGTGATGCGACATTTTGCTATAAATATGCGAAGGATTTATACTTGGCTAATAAATATATTTATTTTTATCTATAGAACTCTATTTTATAATATGAAATATAAGTGCTATATATATATTATTTTTTTATCAGCAACGGAATATTTATTAAAGAATGTGGGCATAATGCGTGCCAAAATACAATATACAAAGTGGAATATTAACATCCTAAAATCAATCATTGATTGGCTATAGCCGGTTATTAAAACCAAATTTAGAACACCCTAACCTTTTACATCAAACCAACTCCACAATTTAGTTTTTAGTTTATCAACATTTTGTAAATAGAAAAATCAGCATTATTAAAAATAACATTATTTATCCATTTTCAAATCAGTCACACAACATCAAGTCATAGTGAGATTGTAATATCTCTCTTTTTTTCCCCTTGAGCAAGCAGCTATGAACAATCAAATTGATTGTCAGGTCAAGGGGTATCACGGTATAAATTCCAAATTAAATTAAAACATTTCATCCATACCTTGTGGGTCGTTGTGCATTCGAAAAAAATGTGTTTCCCAAACTCCTTATGATCTCCCCATAATACACACTTCGGATCATAATCTTGATTGAGTATGTTTCTTGTTGTGAGATTGGTTTTCGTTGGCAAACGGTCTCGAATTAACCTCCAAGCATAAGTTAATACCTTCGGAGCTACAATTTGTTCCATATTAGCTTGAAGTTCTTTCCTTGTCCGCATCAATAGGATCTCTACCTCAGAGGGTAATTAGTGACAAATAAGCTTCATTCGAAGAATAATGGCCACTTGAAGAGCTCGTTCATTTTCAATAATCTCTAACTCCTTCTTTAATAGGGTACCAGTAAAGAAAAAATAAAAGTGCATTAATTAAAAGATTTCACTTTACAATCGAACATATTTCTCCTCCATCTCCAATTCTAGCACCAAACGCGAAAATGTCTCAATTTTAACCCCCTAATTTTTTAAGTCCGCGAAATTATTGTTTTCTATATTTGAGGATATTACACATTCCGATATTACATATAAGTCTTAGATATTCTAAGCCACTTAAATGATGAAATTAAAATAAAAAAATTAATTCAAAGTTTCTCAAATTAATTAAAAATGAACTTATCTCTTATTTGAACTATGAACATATTTTATTTTTAGAGAATGTCTTGTGTGAAATATTGCACACTAGTGTTATGTGCAATACATCACAATTAAGAAAATTGGATTACAATTTGCGGGTCATCTTCGCGAGTGTTGGGTCGGGCAGGGCGTGGGCGGGTAGGGTTGTGAATTGAAGGTTGGACGAACACATGTATATTTATATAATGATATCTTTAATAGATATGTGTTGTAGCTTAGTGTTGTATCTTTAACACATATTTTTAAATTATTTTTTTTATATGTTACTACATGAATAAAATGTGATACTTATATAAACGAAATGTGTTACTACATGAAATAAAAATTACATTATCATATTTTTTTAAAAAAATACATTATCATATGGTAACACATTGTTGTTCATATGGTAACATATGAGTATTCATTTAGTATCACAACAACATGTGTACAGTGTTATTTATTACTAAAAAATATGTGTTACTACATGAACAAAAAATGTTACTCTATGAAGAAAAATGTGTTACCACATAAACAAAACCAGTGCATGAGCAAAAAGAAATCCTCAGTCTAAAATTATTACTGATTTAAAGAACAACTTGATGTGTTACTACATTAACAAAAGAGTGTTACCCTATGAACAAATGAGTGTTACTACATGAACAAAACCAGTACAAGCGCGAAAACCAGTCCAAAAATTACAGATTTAAAAGAACAGCGTGAGAATCAACAGAGAATCTTCTCATCTCTAAATTATCATCGAACAAGAGATCTGGTCGCCGTCAAAAGAAGAACCTAGAGACGCAGAGCCATCTGAAAAAGAAAGAAAAAGAAGAACAAGAGAAGAAAAGAAAAAAGAAGAACAAGAGAAGAAAATGAAAAACCTAGAGACGCGCCGCCATAAAAAATCAAACGAAGATCTGGTCATGTTTGTTGCGACGCGAGGAAGAGATAGAAGAAGAAATTTGACCGCCTGCTGTTGCGCGATGAAGAAGAATGTCAGCGGACTGCCCTAACCCGGACCCAAATGCCTGACCCGCGAAAATTAATAAAAGACCCAGTTTACCTACAATTGCACATATCACTTGTATGCAATATTGCATACAAGTTTTTGTATTATTTTTAATAATATATATAGCTCACTCAAAGTGAATATTTTCTATGCATGCACTCAAAATTTAATTTAATAACTAATATTGGTAGGTGCATCACTTAACAAATTTTGTATCTGAATCTTCTTCTGGTTATTATAACCAATGTTTTCATAACCGAACCGGTGATCGAACCGGACAGACCACCGGTTAGCGGTTCAACCGGTCGGACCGATTCAACCGGCGGTTCAACCGTTTTCTATGTTTAGTTAAAAAAATAAAATAAGCATACACCTACAAAAATTTAAATATATATTTTATAACTTTTCATATCATATTTTATAAATTTTGTCTCACCTCATATGTTTATCTCACATCGAAAGTGTTGGAGAAAAATGTGAGAGGAATATAAATTTTAAATTTTAAATATTTAATATAAATTAATAATTTAATTTAAAAAAAAAAAAAACCGGTTATTTCCGGTTGAACCGGGTTTTGACCGGTTTTGACCGGTTCAACCTGAAATCCGGTTATATAGTATTTTTTAACCGGGTTACCGGCCGGTTCCCGGTTCAACCCGGTTTTGAAAACAGTGATTATAACTAAAAAACTCAACTTAACAATTATTATTAGACAACAATTTGTGTGAACCAGAATTCACCGTGAACTCGGTTTTTTTGGTATCACTGTTATTTATAAAAACTCTCACCAATATGTATAAAAACTATCATTGTTATGTACAAAAACAATCACTGTTTAGAAAATGTTAAACAGTAACTTCGAAATAGTGATAACAGTGATAATTTTTACCCATAATAGTGATAGAGTTTATGTATAAACTTGATTCACAAAAGTGTTACTCTTATTATTATCATCTGATTTTATATTTGATAATTAGATATAAATTTCGATGTCACACATGTTGCGTGTAAGTTGGAACCTTGAAAAAAATCATAGGCAATCAATTCCACATACACTCTTTCAACGCGGAAATCTCATCTCACTAATTTATAACCTATATATGTATAAATTTCCTTATTGCAGTTTCGTTATTTATAGTATATTTTCATTATTAAGAATAACACTTCTGTCAGTCATGTCTATATATGAACTCTATGTGCAAAGACAAAAACTTGTATGCAATATTGCATACAAGTGATATGTGCAATTGAGCTTTTTTTTTATTTTTTTTTCTCGCGGGTCAAGAGGAAGGGTTAGGGCAGTTTGTTGGTGGGCTAATGGGTTTTCTTCATCTTCTTCGCGTCGCGCAGCACGGGCACTGTTAAGTTTCTTCTTCTTCCTCTTCTCTTCAAATTGTTGGCGGATCTAACGGGTTCTTCTTCTTCGTTCGTGCCCTAATTTATTGTCCAATTTAATTTTCTTCAATTCGCTCCGATCACTGAATAAAATCAGGTTGTTCAATTAAGTTTTTGATGTGGATTGTGCGAGAAGAAGGGAGAATATCTGTGTGGTGTTTGAATTACCCCTCAACACAAAGTGTGTGCTGAAATTTAGATCCTTCTGCACTATTTTCACGTTGTTCTGTAAATCTGTAATTTTAGACTGATGATTTTTTCTCGTTTTTCCTGGTTTTTGTTCATGTAGTAACACTCTTTTGCTCATATGGTAACATTCCTTTTGTTCATGTAGTAACACATCAAGTTGTTCTTTAAATCTGTAATTTTGGACTGGAGATTTCTTTTCGCGCTTGTACTTGTTTTATTCATGTGGTAACACTCTTTTGCTCATATGGTAACACTCATTTTGTTCATATAGTAACACATCAAGTTGTCTTTAAATCTATAATTTTGGACTGAGATTTCTTTTCGCGCTTGTACTGGTTTTGTTCATGTGGTAACACATTTTACTTCATAGGGTAACATTTTTTGTTCATGTAGTAACACATGTGTTTTTTAGTAATATGTAACATTGTTCATAGATCGTCGTAATACTATGTGAATACTCATGTGTTACCATATGAACAATAATGTGTTACCTTGTGATCCATGTTATCTTATGAATATTTATGTGTTACGATATGGTTTATTACGTGTTACGTAAGATATGAAGTTTTTTCAATATAACAATGTAGTAACACTTGTACATAGATTTAGTAACACACAAAAATTTGACAAAAAAATAAAATAATAATTATGTGTTTAATAGGAATCGAACCCACGATCAAATTTATTAACAATGAACCTAAACCACTAAGCTACAACACATATTTGATAAAGATATCATTCTATAAATACATATTCGATCTCACCAACCTGGAACATAATGTAATACACGATTGACCATACTACTTGCGCGCTTGGGCCGACCCGCCCGCCCATTGACCAGCAATTTTGACCATTTTTTGTGTTTTATTTATGTTGTAGACAGACATAACACTAGTGTGCAATATTTCACACAAGACCTTCTCATGCGCAAAAATTATCACTATCATGGATAAAAAAAATTATTATTTAAAAATATAAAATATTTTTAAGTAGTGAAGTTTTTATATATAACAATAATAATTTTTATGCATACCAGTGATAATTATTATACATAACATTGACGCAAAAAAAAATCGAGTTTAGAGTGAAATTGGGTTCACACTCGTGTTTATCTTTCATAAATATATGTACAAAGTTATCATTACGCATTTAATATTTAAATGATAATAAAGAAGAAATGTGTATCATTGTCTGACTTATACCCATTTATAGACAAGTTTACTGTTCACATCTTGACTTTTGAAAAGTCAGTTTGCCAACTTGAGTTATAGCCAGCTGTGGTTATATTACATTTATTCAATTTTTTTGGTACTAAAATTAATTATAGTCAAATAAAGTAGAAACGAATAAATTTGAATACCAAATTGCAATATTGCATGTATTCCACGAGCCCTAAGACTTAGTAAATTATAAGTACGAATAATTTCTTTCAATTCAATCTTTCTATAAATTATGACAATGGGTGTAGTAGGATTTAAGGATGAATCTTATATATACTAAGAACAAGTCAAATATGAAATATCTATTCTACTAACGTGTGTTGAGTTTAGAGCTATCAAGACGGGTCGGCGGGGAGGAGCGGGCCAAAACCCGCAAAAGCCCGCCTTTTGGAGGGCAGACTAAAAATTTGGGCTGCAAAATTCCAACCCAACCCACTAATTGGCGGGTTATTGTTGGTTCAGGCGCACCAGTGCACTATTATATTTTTAATATTATTTTATATTTTAAAAAATTATAAATATGTAATTTAAAAGCTCTAAATACATTAAATTCATCAAAGTCAAATGAAATCAAACAATTTATGTTGGTTATTATCACTACAAAAAAATTAAAATAAAATATTTCTCATAAATAAAATTAATCATTCATTTCTCACAAATATAACTTCATATAAATTGAAATTTATCACTAATCAACCATAATAATTTATAAACATAATCTTCTACATATTAAATTTATCATCTACAAACATAAACTTTCAAAATATCCCAAAAAATAACATTATAATTGCTAAAATATATAATAAAATAAAAAAATAAAAAATTATTTTAGGAGGCGGGCCAACCCGCCTAGGCCCGCCCCCAACCCACCAAAACTTGTGGCCCAAACGGGCCGGCCCATCTAGGCCCGCCTTCAAACGGGCTAAAAATTTTCTTAACCCAACCCACCTCTTTAGTACGGCGGGGCGGGCTAGCCCAAGGGGCCTAACCCACTTTGACGGCTCTGGTTGAGTTGTACTATTAGTACACGGTTTTCATAAAAATCAAATTGTATGATAATATGTTTGTTGAAGAATTATCCAAATTCAGACCACATGTTATATGAAGGAGTTGGTGTTATGTGAAACTTATTCATAATATAAAATTTATACAATTATACTTATAAATTAATACATTTATATTTATTAATTGATATTACCACACTTATAAACTGAGATCATAACATTAGATATTATTAGTATTGATTCATAAGAGTAATGATATCAATTTATAAGTGTAATGTTACGAGTTTTATACTATGAACAAGTTTCACATGAGAGTTGGTGTAAATGAGATTCGTTTGCAAAAAATTATGATTTAATAATTATATATTTTATTTAAAGTTTGATGAAGATAATTTGATTTTTTTTAACCTAAATATGCTCACTGCGTTTTTAGTTTTTATTAGTACTACTATTTTCTTATTAAAGAAGGTTCAATTAAATCGCTATACAAATATATTTAAAATAAAATAATTAACATATAATTTAAATTTAATATCATATCAATAAGGAAACATACTATCTCTTGCTTAGCCTCCTGCCCATATTTTCTTGATTGAGCCCCGTGCCATTTAGGTCAACCATTATTTAAAAAATCTCAAAATTGTGTTGACTTTAAAAAAAAAAACTGTATTGACTTAACATTATCTTAGATCCAACCCAACTTAAATTGTTTCAAAAAGAAAAAAAGTCAACTTCAGTAGTTCAGTGTTCTTTTTCAAAAAATCGAACTTGAGTATTGTGAAGTAGATTTTTTCGTGGCCCATTTATTTTCACTTATTTTTAGAACGGCCCATTTAGTTATGTAATTCTTATAAATGGTTTTGAGAATTATAATACTAGCCCATTTAACACACTTAAAAACGGCACCTTTTCCTTTCTAAACTCAAACAACATTTTGAACTTTTTAATTGAAAAACCATTGAGATAAAAAAAAAAGTGTGGATAGCCCAAGTGATTAGAGCTTCACTATCTGAGACCTCGAGATCTTGGGTTCGACTCACGGAGAGTGAATGTTATTTCTTTTTGTGGTGGTCTCTTCTTGTGGGATGTCATGTGTCCGGTGGTAGAATGAATTATTATAATTGATTATCTTATAGAATTATTGTGATTGATTACCTTTAAAAAAAAAAGTGTGTTGTTTAGGTAAATGAAATTCTTAAAATATAAAATTTATAATGTTCTTCAAATTATAAAATGAATTTGATAGGTCTTGATTTGAGATAGATTTGGGTTTAGGACCTCTAAATTTTAATGGAATTGGGTAATAATTGAGAATTCGCCATCTATAATTCAAGATTAAGGCCCGGTCTTCATTACATGCATATATAATTAAAATTAGGCACCCTTGCGTGAGACCGTCTCAGGTGAGACGAAGTGTAATTTTGGCATTAACGCTTTAACATTTTGAATGGAGTGGATGTTAATTGTGCTAAGTTGTACTATGTCTCTCATGTGTCATATGATTTTTTGTCAATTAAAATAAGTGTTAGATATTACTATGCAAAGTTTATTTTATTTTTTTCCGAATCCTCTATGCAAAGTTTATTCCGTTCTTGGAATTTATAAAAAACAAAAGAAAAATCTTTAAATTTTCATATGATATAAAATTAAAGAGAAAAAAAAAAGGAGGACGGTTGGCAATTAACCGCCGGAACAAGCGCCAAAAAATAAGAATAATGTAACTACCTACCAATAAACACCTTCACTCAAAATTCTCAAACAACAATCCCAACAACTCTCATTTCTCTCTCAATCAAATTATTTATTTTCGCACATGGAAATCCCATTTACAGTGCATCTTCATAAAAGTAAGTAATCTCATTCAGTTTCCTCATATGTAAGATTAAATTAAACAATAGTATTAATTCAATATTTATTTTTCTTCCAATTTTTTTTTCTCAGGTACAAAATCCTGCATCCCCTGAATTTGATTTTCAGTGAGATTATTTCAAAAATACAAATTGCACATATGGCTCAAGAAAAGGGCAAGAATTTGGACCAATTGGAGACTCAATTAACTCTAAAGAACCACAATCCAGGATGTATGTGGGGGCATACTTCATCATTTCCAGCACAATAGATGGAACAATGCTGTAAGAAAACTCCCACACAAACGCCTCATTGGCCATGGAAAACATTCCACAGGTAATTAATTAATTGAACATGATCCCCTATTCTTTTTTAATTAATTAATTGGACCCCATGTTTTCTTGTTCTGATAATCTTTGATGGGTTTTAATGATTCTGCAGATCAAGGGAAAAGTAAAACGAAAAGTATTAGTAGTAGTACTATTCCGGATGCTGCAAAAGTGGAAGAAAATGCCGAAGTTTCTGCAGTCGAAAGTCCTCCCGTACGTTTTCTTCGACTTTTTGTTATGTTTCTGTATGTGTTGATTTGGAGATAATATCAAGAACGATAGTGTAACTTAGGTAGTGTCCAAATCTAGTGTCGTGTGCTTTTACCTTTTAAATTTGGTACTTTTGGTGTCAATTTTTGTTATGCATGTTCTCACTTTCCCAAATTTAGTCCTTTTACTGTCAATTTTGGTTCTGCATGTTCTTACTTTTCCCAAATTTGGTCATGTTTGGCATCTAATTTTAGTCCTCTATTTTTTTTTCTTCCAATTTTGGTTATTTTGATGTTATGTTTTGTTTAAAAAGACTACATTAAAAAGTAAAAATATACTGGACTAAAATTGAATATAATCTAAGAATATAGGACCATTTTTTTATGTTCAATAACTCATCAATTTGTGATGAAAAGTTGTTACCATTGTCAGGTTGAGAGAAAAGTTGCTACATCGTCTTGTGTGTTGTTACCTTTTCTATTTGGTCTTTTTCATGTCAATTTTGATCCTATTGATGTCTAATTTGGCAGGAATAATATTTTTTTAAGGACAGTAACTTAGGGGGGTTGTGTTTTAAGGACAGTAATTTTACGAGCTTGGAAATGTAGGATAATATGTTTTAAAATTTATAAAAATAGGACAATATGTTTTAAAAATCTGTAAATGTAGGACAATCGAGCCCGAATCTCACATGATATTTCAGCCCAGTTTGGGCTTATTCGGGCTCAATTGTCCTACATTTACAAATTTTAAAACATATTGTCTTATATTTACATATTTTAAAACATATTGTCCTATAGTTCCAAATCAATAAAATTATTATCCTTAAAGTACGACCCCTGAAGTTATTGTCCTAGAAAAATATTTTTCTCCTAATTTGGCCATGCATGTTTTTTATTTATCCAAATCGGTGTCAAATTTAGTCCTTTAAGTTTAAGTTATGGTCCAAATTGAGAAGTGTAACATATCGGACTAAAATTGGGCAAAGCTAAGTTATATGACGGTTCTTGATAGTAATGAAAAAGTTGTTACCATTGTCAGGTTGAGACGAAAGCCGATGTTCCTGGTTCATCGTCTCATAAGAGCTCAATGAAATCGCGAATAAAGGCTTTGATCATTGATGACAAGCAACGAAAAGGGCGGCATAAGCGAAGTTGCACGTACCCAGCTCGAAAGTCAGTCGACGGACCTACACAACAAACTCAAGAAAAACCTGAGTCGCCTCACCCTCCTTCTTCTCCTCGTACCTCGAATGACGAGCCTTGCAGTTCTTCTTCTTGTCCTCGTGATCATAGTGTGGGCCCCGCCGCGGTAAAAACGAGTGAAGAAAGTAGTAACGACGTCGTTTCGTGTGAGGTGTGTGACACAATGCTCAAGGTGAATTATCTAAAGCAAAATGAATTAGGGAAACAGCCAATTAGGGATCACACTTTACTTCATGGAAACTCAATCTACGCCGTTGAACCGAGCAAACGCGATGCGATTCAAGAGTCGAAATTGTTCATGGACGCGCTGGATCTGTTGAATGTCAGAGAAGAGGTGTTTTTGAAAATCCTACAAGATCCGAAATCTTCGTTGGCGAATAATCAATTGCAATTTCGACAATCGCCTAATTTGAGACTCGGATTGAACAAATGCGTCTCGTTTAGAGAATTCGCCGGATCTGAGAAATCGAAGCAATTGGAAGAAGATGAACAGTGTTTTGAACACGACGGAAATGGCGGTGAAGAAAAGGGGGAAGAATCGGCGAAAAAGAATGGCGATAATATCAAAACCGGCATCAAGGGTTTCAAAAACATCGGCGCGAGAATCAAACACGTGATTCGCGATAAGAAGAAGGAGAAGAATCGGATCATAAAAGACGCCGTGCACGATAAAATCCCCTGCGATCGAAGCCCGAAGAATGACGGCCAGATCGGTACCGATTTTGGGCAAACTTCGAAGAAATCGTTCAAAAGAACGACGTCGTTTAACGATTCGTTCGATAGATACAATCAATTGCTCGAGATAAGCATCAATAGAGATGCGAAAGATCATGTTTCCGATCGATTGAGATTCAAAGCAGGGAACGGTGATACAGATGCGCATTTTCGAAAAAGTCCTGCTAAATTGGGGAGGATTTTTTCGTTGCCTGATCTTAGGTCGTATTCCTCGAATCAGATTGACAATTCTTCGTGCAATAGTCCTCGCGTTGCATTGAATTCAGCTGCAATGGACGAGATAAACGAGCAAAAGCCGGTGGATAGGTCGTGTTCTTCGACTCAGATCGAAGATTCTACGAGCAATAGTCCCCTCGTTGCGTTGGATACAGCTGCAATGAACGAGATAAACGAGCAAAAGCCGGTGGATAGGACTCAGGTTGATGATTCTACGAGCAATAGTCCAACTCAAATTGATGATTCTACGAGCAATAGTCCTCGTGTTTCGTCGGATACAGCTGCAATAACCGAGACAAACGAGCAAAAGCCGGAGGATTTAGGTTTAGATAGTGAAAATCAAGAGAACTTGATAGATATTGGAGATGATTTTAATGAGTTGGTTATTTTGAAAAAATCGGAGAGCGATTCCCTATTTTGAACGTGTTGGTTTCCGCGCCTCATTCGCCGGATTTGGATGAGATGTCAGAGGATGGTGAGTTTGTTCATGAGATTGAAGTTTGTGAAGGTGAGTTTTATGCTTCCATCATGTTTTATCAGTTAGTATAGTTTTTGCATGTTTTATGTATATAGTATGTGAGATGTTTAAATATGCAGATTCAAATTCACCAACCATTCAAAAGAATATATCCTTCTCCGAGCAAGACATGATCGAAATCGACACTCAAGAAAGCGAAATCCAGCAGTTTTACGACGACGTAATGCACACGCACAAAGTGGACACAAAGAAGTTAGCGGAGTACAACTACGTGAGGGACGTGTTGGAGGTCTCTGGTTTCTGTCGGGACGCGTGTTTAGGGAAATGGCAATCGTCGGAGCACCTTCTCAACCCGTCGGTGTTTGAGCAAGTCGAGGGGTGCTTGGTTGACCAGCCCGAATGTGAACAAATTTATGCGAATAATGATCATGCGCTTTTGTTTGACATGATCAACGAGGTGTTGCTAGGTATGCACGAGAGGTCGTTTTGTTACTGGCCGAGGGCTCTGACCAGCCGCTCTCGGGGAATCGGATACTGGAAGAGGTTTGGGCGGAGATAAGGTGGCTGCTGAGCTGGCGGCGGGAGTGTGATCAGGCTATCGATGATGCCGTGAGTCGGGACATGGCGAGAGACGATGGATGGATGAATTTGCAGTTGGATGCGAAGTGTGTGGGGCTTAAGTTGGAAGATATGATATTTGATGATCTTGTTGATGAGATTATTGAAGAACGAGGTATATCATGGTAAAGTTGATGACAAAAACTCATATGAGACGCTCGTACAATTAACACCCACCCCTCTTAAAGTGTTAAAGCGTCAATGCTCAAATTACACCCCGTCTCACCGTGTGACGGTCTCACGCAATAGTGGTTGATTAGGTTAAAAGAATTAGGAAAATAGTGTTATACAGTAGATAGGGGGCATGCATATAGCATATAGCATATAGGATATACAAACTTTGCAACTATATAAAGTGGCAAAATGCATGTTTTATTATACTTGTAATTACTTCTATTTTTCTTTCTGGAAATGTTGTATAGCACATACGGACCTTGCCGAAAATGATGACACGGGGTCATCTCTAAAATACTTAAAATACACACATGTACAACTTAAAGGCACACTTGCATAATCCGGACCTTACTTAAGACGTATGTACAACTTATAGGCACATAATTAAAATCTGAAATACAATTGTTAATTATGATAAAATGATGACTCCCTATTTTTTCAGATCCGGTTACTTCAACTACTTGAATCAGATCAAATATAAATTCACAGAAACGGATAATGTTTCCTAAATTTAATTACCGTTTAGGGTTTAGTGATTTTTTAAAAAGGAAGATAGTCTCACCCTTCCCGGATCTGGTCAAACGTGCAAGTATGACCCAGGTCTAAAATTGGTGTTGTACTCAGAAAAAGACAGATTAAGTGCAAGAAACAGACCAAGTATTGGGCTTTTTCTTTTCTTTTTTTAATTTCCTTGCATGTTGTTTTTGCTCTATTGGGCTATTCTTCTTTTCTTGGGACGAATGGTCTATTAGATCAACTTATTAGATTTTGACAATTTTATGTAAATTTAATCTTTTACACATATACTGATATACATATATACAATTGAGGAGACACTCTTTTGTGCAGCTTCATAATTTTGATTGAATTTCACCCAACCATTTGAGTCAATACTTTTTTTAAAACAAAGTTGAATGAAAACTCCATGAACTCATAAATAAGGACACAATAATTAGTTAACACATGTTACTGAGTTAAAATTAGGTAAAAATATGGTGGGTGTCATAGGTGTAAATAGTGTTGTAAGGTGTATGTTTTTGCTGTACGGGTGTGTATGTTTTGCTGCATAGGTGTATGTTCTGTTTGGTTGACATGCTTTGCATGTTTGTTGTAGTACGTTTTGGGGTGGAAGGGTGGTACTGTGGTTTGACCTAACGGTTTTCATCATTATGCGTGGGGAATGCTGACTGACCAACTGTTAGGTCTATTTCTTATCCTCTCGATTGGGTAAGTGCGGACACGGGGCTCATTTGAATTCTATCTTGTACTTCTAAATGCTATGCTATAATCGATGGATACTTTTCTATCAAAAATATATATATTTTTTCATTCTTAACGAATAAATTTTAAAAGTACAATTGTATTTCATATCAGATGTTGATCATCCATTTTATTATATTCTAGGTTTGGAGAATTGCGGAATTCACAATAGGACAAGTAATTTCTAAGCATGGCTACATTCGTAATCGACCTTTAAATTTAAGCAAAATATTATATACATTAGCTGCACATCCACTTGAATTGCACGGCGTATTTGGTGCTCAGAGGACCTACTCTTAAACTTAATAAAACGTAAAAATGTAGGCAAAATATTATATGCATCAAGTGCACATACACTTGAATTGCACGACACATTTGATGATCAGAGAACCTACTCTTAAATTTAATAAACGTAGGAATAATCAAATCGAAATCGAAATCAATATATTTTTTTAACAAATCGAGCTCAATTGATCGCCTTGATTTCATTCATCCCTTTCTGCAAAAAGAAATATTATGAATTAATAATAGATATTAATTAATTGTTGTTTACTATCCAAAACGATCATTCTAATGTTATTACTCGCATGGTATGAACTCCTTTCCACTATCCACATCACATAAAACCTGAGGAAAACACTACGTTCAGCAGAATAAAATCTGGCCTAGATCTTATTACAGAGAGATTTCCAGAGGGCTTCTCCACAAATAACCCTTTACAGCAAGAGTGGAACTGATAAATAGATATATAAAAAAAAATCAAGAAATTAAACACATATCTTTCTATACTTTCTTCATTGACTACGCATCAACAAGTTAATAGCATTATGTTGATTCAGTGCAACAAGTGCAACCAACTGACAAATATCAATGTATTCAACCATTGACCAAGATATGGTAAGTTTCGTACTTTGCTAAAGAAGAAGATATATGTATCAAACTACAATTATTCCAAATCCAAAAGAACAACTTGCCCTACAACTATTCCAAATTCAAAAGCACAACTGGCATTCAGAAAAAAAAAAAAAATTGACTTAACATATGTACTCTCAACTCTGCTTGGGGATTGGAAGGAATCAAGAAGAATAAATAAATAAGCAGCAAATATCCTGAAAGAAAACCACCATTAAATCACTTGAATGTCTCTCGCCTTCTTCATTTCCAAAGACTTGAACTCAAAATACGTTGCATATTGGAATAAAAGGGAACAGGATATATTGAAAGAACAAGTATTAGGATCCACACAACCCACAATTAGCCATGCAGCTATTGACACCCAATTTTTTGCTTAATACACTAATGTGTACAACACATTTTAGCACCATGTAACATAAAACACAGCTGCAACGTGGATGTATTGAGTAAAATTCCGGATTTAAAGATAAAATCAAGTAAAGAAATAGAAAACGTTGCTCAAGGAATTCCTTTTTAAGTGTGAATTCAAATGCATCTTTCCTTAATGAAAAACCCCCAATTTGTAATTGGGCCACATTTTCTGAGCACGAGTTTTTCTATGTAGACTTTTAACGTTTTAATGTTTTATCTTTTCTCTCAAGCATGTAGCTGTATCATCACAGTATTATGAATAATTTTAACCTTTACTGTTTTTCTCTCTGTGTTGAACTACAATAATTATTTTCCATCCACGCAATAGAATATTGAAGGTGTAACCACATTTGCTGGAGGTTTCTCACAAACGCATTAGTATTCTCTCTAAGGTGTAACCACATTTTGCCATTTTCCGAAGGTACATTCGCGTTTTTAATGGATCTGTTTGTGTGTTGATTTATTCGTGTGAAATCGTTTTTATTGCCTGCCATTTTCGGTTTTTGTACATCTTACGTCCCGATGATTGTTTTCTTTTCTGTGGATTAATTGAGCTTGTGTGGTTAGTTTTTGATGTTGTGATCAGTGGTTTTATTTGCTATGGGGAAATGTGGAGGATCAATTTTGTCACTGAAATTGGGTGTTGCGAAGGGATCGGTTCTGCATGTTTACGGAATTTTGATTGAGTATGATGTTTCTATGGACATTTTGTTGTTTCGTGATTAGCTTTGGTTAAATTTCGTTGAATTCATGTATGGATTTTTTAATTTGGATGTTTTTAGACTTCCATGCTTTATTGATAATTGAATTAATCTGTCTTGTTCAGCAATGGGAGACGATTTCAGAGTAGATCCTCTCTTCACAGCAGTAAGTATTTCCTACTATTTTTGTATTTAATTTTTTGTCTTCTACAATTAGTTTTTTGGAGAATGGTGCTTGATTCTTGTCTTGTGGGAATTTGATCAATTTTCTTATGTTACATTATGGAGGGAAATTAGGCATTCAAAAAAAAGTTTTCATTTTTGCAAAATTATTATTCAAAACAGTTTTTTTGGATCTAAATACCTTCTCGTAACCCATGTACGACGTTTAATGCAACCCGTACTCATTATGTGACCCCAGCTCATTTGCATTAGGGGTTGCACAAATTTCATCATTCATCTATCTGAGTATTGTTCATATGGATAGACAAACAACGTTTCGAAACTGTTATATTATTTCTTGCTTCAAACATATTAATTTGTTAGTATTAGTTTGTATACAACGAAAGTATTTAGTTGTGTACATTTATACCGCACCACTGATATACAGGAGTATTACTCTTTGTATTTTGCTTTTTACCATCTTTAATTCCAAACATGACAAACTGTGGCTAGTAATTTTGAATACAAAATTTTGATATCTGTTTAATTCTTTGATTCAGGTGGCAACTCTTATAGATTGCTATGTCAATATCTTCGTTGTCACGGTAATCTGTGTTTTCATCACGCTGTTGTTTAATACATGCACTGTATTATTATTCAAATACGACCCTAACTACTTTATTTTCATGGACCAAGTATAACATATATTCGTAATTTGGGTTCAAACCTATTATTATTAATGCAACCATATATATTAGGTATTGATTGTATATATGGAAGCTAACTTGATCCATTCGATGATATTTATAATTTTGCTTATTTGTTTCAAAAGGTATGGTTCATGTTTTTCTTTCAGTTTCTATGAATTTCTACACAAAGTCCTATTGATAAATTGTTCTCGTACTTTTTTGAACTATGTTAATTCAAGTAGCTGTCGGAGAGAAGATGAATCTACTCACTTATATATGGTTTACATCGTCTTAAATTTTTTTAATTTGTCTTTGTTTCAGCATTACTACATTCGCATACGTTGCTTTGCAATTTCTCAAGTTATCGCCTCAAGAATCAACACAAGATTCCATATACTTTGTTTTGCTGAAAAACAAGAAAAAATGGTAAACACGCACCATTTTGGCTCCATACAATTCAATTGGTAAATTCTGTTTTACATGAAATAAATTTTTCTGTTTTTCCGCATCTTCAAAACCAACTACGTTTCAGCTTCTTACGATACTTCCTACAACTCTTCTTCTTAAGATACTTCTTCAAATGATTCTTCTTCTTCAATTTCAACATGTTTGTAGGTTTTCTCTTCACCACTTTCACACGGGCCCCATCTACGACATAGAATTCATTGACACTCTTCCTACCAACTTTAAAATATCCCATGTGGGATTGCACATTGTGGCCCTTTATATATATCATCCTTAAAAACCCCAACTTGAGGAAGATTATGACATGCAATACGGGCTTTTCAAAAAATATTAATTTAAGAGGAATCTCTTCATAAGAGGTATCCTGGATTCGGTGATGGAAAATCTATATCATGATTAGAGAATATCTTCTCTCAATATCACTAAGTTATTTCAATTTCTATAATGAATTAGTGATATACTTGTATAATTTTTTAATGTTGTTTTGTTTGTAGGATACAATAATTGGAAGTTGCAAGTATACATCATTGAACAAGAATCAAATACTATATGAATCAAAGCTACCCAATGAAAGAAATACTAACCCCAATCCATGGTTAATTAAAAGAAGATGGGATGACAATAGTATTAATTTTCATTGGGTAGCTTTGATTCATATAGTATTTGATTCTTCAAAGCACACTTCCTTGTTTAATTTTGTGCTTAACTAAGTTTTACTAATTTTAAGGATGGTATAAATTCAAGGTTGATTGTATCCTACAAACAAAACAACATTGGGAACTCAAGTATATCACTAATTCACTATAGAGTTTGAAATAAGAGGGAGGAAAGGAATAGATGTGTGTCTCAGAAAAAGTGGGGCTTGTTAAATTTTCCACATTTTTAAAAATGTCAAGAAGATCTCAATGAAGAGATTATCTTAAATGGGGGATATACTGAAAAGTGGTGAAGAGAAAGCTTGTCACAAACATGTTAATATTTTTTTGAAGAAGTATCTTAAGAAGAAGAGAATAACTAAATATGTAGAAGAATCTTAAGAAGAAAACACCTAGAAATACAAGTTGGTTTTGAAGATGTGGAAAAACAGAGAAATTTATTTCATGTAAAACAGAATTTACCAATTGAAATGTATGGAGCCAAAATTATGCTTACCTTTTTTTTCTTATTTTTCAGCAAAACAAAGTATATGGGATCTTGTGTTGATTCTTGAGGCAATAACTTGAGAAATTGCAAAGCAACGTACGCGCATGTAGTAATGCTGAAACAAAGATAAATTAACAAATTTAAGATGATGTAAACTATATATAAACGAGTAGATTCATCTTCTCTACGGCTGCTACTTGAATTAACATAGTTCAGAAATGTACGAGAACAATTTATCAATAGAACTTTGTGTAGAAATTCATAGAAACTGAACAAAAAACATGAATCATACCTTTCAAAACATAGAAGCAAAATTATCAATATTATCGAATGGATCAAGTTAGCTTCCATGTACACAATGCACACCTTATATATATGTATATATATATTTGCATTAATAATAATAGATTTGAACCCAAATTACGAATATATGTTATACTTGGTCCATGAAAATAAAGTAGCTAAGTCGTATTTGAATAAAAATACAGTGTATGTATTAAGCAACAGCGCGAAAAAAACACAGCTTACCGCGACAGCGAAGATATTGACATAGCAATATATAAGTTGCTACCTTCCACCTGAATTAAACAAATATCAAATTTTTGTATTCAAAATTACTAGCCACAGTTTGTCATGTTTGGAATTCATGTAGAAACTGAACTAATTACTTGACATCGCTTACATGGCATAATGGGACCCCAACATATTAATTTCAATTTTTTTTTAAATCACAAATTAATTATCATTTTAAAACAAAAAATTGTCAATATATGACTAAAATTGAAGCATTAAAAAATTACGGGATTAATTGAGAAAATTGGTTTGTATAAGGGTAAAATTGTCAATACCCAAAAAATATGGGACCAATTTCACAATTTACTCGCCTGAAATATTATAGTTCGTTGGGGTGGCTTGAAAACATAAAACAAATGGTAAATATATCTAACATATTAACATACTCAACTCACGATTACTGAAAAACAACCGATAGTAAGGAAGGAAAAACTTGCAAAATCAAATTGCTTGAAAGTGAAACCACTAGAATCTACTTAACTCCTGGCAGTTTTTGTCATCTAAAACTAAACAACAAAATGGTTAAATGCCTAAAATAGAGAAGTATTCATACCTGTACTCTATTGCCAAGCTTTTCCTAATTAGTAAGATGGAGGAGACAAAGTACATCCCCATTACTTCTGAGAGGAAAAGCACTACGTTGCTGGAAGACCCACTCCCAACTCTAGAAACAGCAAAGAACTGCACAAATGCGAGAATGTTAGGCGAAAGACTTAGGTGGTGTTTGCAAACAAGATTGTAAACCCAGAATCACTTTATCCTTTTCTTTTTCATAAAAGCTTGAGGTGGAAAACGCCATCGTAGAAGTTAATGCGATCAGTCAAGCAACGGTTTCAAAAGTGCAGAACTAGATTGAAGAGTGCTGATTTAACTCAGTGAAAGGTGATTATTCATCAATAATGTTGCTTGGTAGTGAAACGACATCTATTTAAAATTGCCAACCAAAGTAGATTAAAGAAGTTTCAAAGTGTAAGATGCAAGCATTAGGTGCAACACAAATTTGAGGAGAAAAGGAGTAGAAATTACCTTCATCAAATTGGTTAAGAAGCCCCGTACGGATATGACTATCAGCATCCCAATGAATAAAAGAGAAATGTACTGCATAGCACAAAACAGAACAGGTTATTCAGAAGCATGTAAATGTAATAAGACAGTAGGAGATAGAATCTAATTCCACTGTTTTCATTCTATTTGAAATGTCCTGATAGAATTTAACATAGGGGCTCACAAATCTCTGTAATAAGCATACAGTATTCTCGTCCAAGCCGGATGAAAAATCTGTTTTTGTAATTTATATGAGGCCTTTAGGAAACACACACCTGCAATAATAAAGTGACATTGATGCCTATATCAAAGAACTGCAAAAAGATGCTGACTGTCCTCGTGACAGGATCAACAGAACCAGCCTGAGACAAGCATTTGCTCCATCAAAACATTCTCAACTTTGAAATCAGAAATATCATCATATGACTAGATAGAATAATTAGGAGATAAAAAAAAAAAAAAAAAAGAGAGAGATGGAATCATAACATTACCTCCTTGAACACAACGCTTTGCAAAGACTGCGCAAGAAAAGAAACAAATATACTTCAACAATTAATCCTTTATATAAATCTAAAACATTGTGAGTTAATGGAGAAAATAATGCATGACAGTAACTGATCCTTCATCCGTAGTAGTTTTTGAAATGTAGAAAAAACTTGAAAAAAGACAACACCAATCACAAGTGAAATTTACCTTTAGCATTTTATATACACAATATATTGAACATGCATAGCCCAACAAATTCTGCAAGTGACCTTTCCAAGTTCGAGAATATGCAGCAGCTTCCTGAATTAAAAAGACAGAAAACAAAAAACGGCATCACAAGAAACATAAAACTGAGTCAATAACCGTTCATAAATTATTCTTTCAAGTGTTGTGCTTACATTAAGCAGTTTTACCGTGTAACTGGTTCGCAATTATAACTTTATAGTAAAACAACTAATACTTTTTTAATGAAACAACTGATACTATCAAATTAATGAAATAACTAATACTGTTAAAGAATACACATAAAATCAAACCAACTGCAAGGTAAAACTGGTTTCACACAAGACTTTGTGTTGAACTTGAAAGTTGCAACAACAGGAAGGCTCAAACACAAAGCATACCTTAGCTTTCCAAAAAAAGTTGCTTTGAGAGCTCCTCTAAAGATTGTACCTCTGCCTCCAAGGTTTTGATATCTACGCGAAGAGGAATCAACAACGATTGGCAATTAGAAAAAAAATAAAAGCAAACAATAAGAAGCAATTACCCTATTACATAAGCAACATTTACTAACCTTGCTCGTTTTGGTCATCCTGTACAGAGCGAACAACTCCCAACTATTCGTTTGAAGAAGGATCTATTATTTAATTTCTGTTACATTGAAATTTAGCTGCAATTATACAAAAGTCATGGGTGCAGATCCTAAAGAGCATATCTCATATTTTAAAAAACTTAGTAGATATGAGTAATATCTTCCCATCATCGGGCAAGCTGCCTCAAACAGTTGTACTATAAGGAAAATAAGAGACCATAAACAATGCAATCAATAGCACTATACACAAAACTACTAAATAAGGATTCAAGAAGATCTACTAAGATGCTGCTAGACAAATGAAATTTGAAGTGTCGAGGTAAAACATTTATGGGTTAAGTAATAGTATATTAAAAAATTAAAGAGGGCAGACTTAACCAAACAGGCAACTATTCAAGGGAGAACATAGTTTAGATTTTTTTAATATTATTCAAGTTACTGTAGGTTCATGACCTATATCTGTCGTATATTAACAATAATATCTCAGCATGAAAGTAAAGTTTGTAGAAAGATGAGTGAACCTCTTTCATGATATTTAAAATGCATTATGGCAACGACTTTTCACTTTTCATAAACAATACATTCAATATGTTGAACGATGAGTGAACCTCTTCCGACCCTTGTTTTCGCTCCATCTCCATTTGAGATAAAATTATCTTTGTTTTCTTGGAAATGC
Organism: Stenogyne calaminthoides; assembly: GCA_037126765.1. NCBI lineage: Eukaryota > Viridiplantae > Streptophyta > Magnoliopsida > Lamiales > Lamiaceae > Stenogyne > Stenogyne calaminthoides. The sequence continues at coordinate 37,548,868 of JBBCBC010000003.1, read as the reverse complement.
AAGTCTCCATCGACTGCATCAGCTGCCTCTCAATTCTTGATGTCTGATTCCTCAATTTCTCTTCAATTGAGAAAAAAAATCATTTAACCAGGTAATTACTGTGTTGAAAGTCGTAGAATAAAGACAGAATTTATTTTTAGCTTCTACGGTCAAATTCTTAACAGCTTAGAAGCCTAGACGTCAAGACTCAAGACCTTTGAAAGAAAAGATTTTGATTTAGGTAGTTATGACACTATACATAATACAAATTTGTTTCTTGGAGTTTCAATACATAAACCTCCACTTTAGGGATGTTTAAGAAGTTCCATATATAACAAACTACTCATAAACCATAAACATCTGGAGTGGCTAAATCTATCATAATTTTGTTGTGCCTAAACCTTTTAGGACTTAAAACTAAATAGATTTAGAAATATTAAATACTGGAAAACATTATGAAGAATACGTTTAATGAGAATTAGCGACCAGAAAGACCTCAGAATTTCACTAGAGTGCCATGATATGCAACATTTCAGCTTATTTGGTATTTCACAGTCGATCAAGCCATATATCATTAAACACACTTACCGAATAAAGAGAGATAGGTAACTATATGGCAAATTCACTGCTCCAAAACCCGAGAGTACAGCCATGAGAGTCACACCAATGACCCCAATTCTGCTAACCAACTGAGTCATGGTAAAGAATCCTGACAAAGATCATAAGAATTAATAGAGCTTAAAGAACAAAATAGTAAATCTAGGAGAAAGTATTTTGCACCACAATTTATGTAATGCAGAGAGACACAGATTTGAAGTAGCTACAAGAAGAACGATAGCAGTGATAATTTCTTATGTCCTTCGGCAACATAAAACAAAAAAATCCTAACCTTTTTCTGGAGAAGGCATTGGAAAGTGTATACCCATTCTCCAGAAGCCATAAAAAAAAAACTGATAAGAACAAAAAAGCACCTAGTGTTTCTAATACCTGAATTAAGTAAAAGCAAGGAAAAAGATAAATGGGCTGCTGGGCTGAAAAAACCAAAAGGACGCTCTTCTCTTCAGTCGTCTCCGCGGCAGGTTTCTACTTTTTTTTTTTTCTGAAATCTGATCCTCCTCCGATCACCTCTTTTTTTCTCTTTATTCTTTTAATCTTCTTCTTTTCGATAATCCCTTTTCCTCTTCTTTATTCTTTTAACCTTCTTTTCGATAATACAGGTCCAAAGTCTGTTATTTATGTATATATATTTTTAAATTTGTAAATAATCTGTAAAAAATGGGTATCGAACGAAGATCCAAAATGGGTATTGTAAAAATCCTGTAAAAATAAACAGATTTGAAGACTAGAATTGCATGTGTATTTCTATTTACTTCAATTTTTGCTAATTTTTTATGGGTTTTTTTTAAAGTTTAAGTAAGAATGGGGATCTACAGTTTATTTTCCAAAACTTCTGATATTTATATGTTTTGGTGAATAATAATCTGGGAAAAGGATATGGTATAGGCGACTTGGGCCACGGCGGTTCGGTGCAAGCCCAAACAAAATTCAAACGGCCAATGACGTTCTATATATTCTCATTCGGAAGTGATCAATTATTATTTCGCCATGGAAAATGGATTGGCCTCCGTTGGAAAAATGCCCGCAATACAAATATGGTATGATCGATGCACAAGTTTCCGTGGGAGGAATATCTAAGCCAGAGCGAAGAAAAAATCCAACATGAACTGTCGTTCAAACCCAGCGTCATGATGAAATTCCTTTTTCAAGTTCGATACTCCAGGGTATGTATGTATTTCGTTCGATCGATCGATTCATCAATCGCTTTCAATTTTTTATTTAATTTGCATTTCAATTCGAGATAATAGCAGGCAGGGGATGTTGATTTTGTGTTTCTGATTTGAATTAATTATTATTAAGTTTGCTGGTTCAGTATTTTGAAGAAATTCCTTGAACAAGTTCGATTCGATACTCCAAAGTGTGTGTATGTATGTATGCATGTATTTCGTTTGAATTTTTGAATTAATTTGCAGTTCAATTCCCTAAACAGTGGATGCTGATTTTGTGTTTCTAATTTGAATTAATTGTTGAGTTTGCTGTTTCAGTATTGATTATTTTCTGATGTAAATTTTGGGTGGTGATTAGGGTTATGAACTGGATGTTGATCCCCCGGGTTTTATGGGCTCTACTTTTTTACTTGTGGACTCTACTAGACTCCTCAACAAAAACTACGGACCGCTAATGGATTATGTAAAAGAGATCATAATTGAGCATATGAATACCAAGGTATTTTCCCAATCTCATTGTTAACTAATTATGTTAGATTACCACTCCCTATGTTTGTTTTTTTGGGCATAAGGATGTTTCACAAGGATTTAGAAAGTCATTATATAGAAATAAATATATGTGTAATGTGACTACCTTTTGTTTACTTACGTGGTCATTAATGGATGTTATCACGCTGAAGGACACTATTGGAATGTGGTATACAATTCTCCTAGATTAATGTAAAATGACAATTATTTTGGTTAAAAAATCTTATCGGGTGTATATCTTACTAATTTGTGTTGATGTTTATTCAAGTGCAGTTTATGAATATGTGTACACCGTAAAGCTTGTTGATTCCGAAAATCATATCTTTCTTTTGACTTTTACTGCCAAGGAGAATGCAAATGATCTTTGCACCATACCCTGGAATTTTTCATAAAGACTTTGAAATTCTAGAGTGTTTTCTTAAGCCGGGCGGTCCTGCACCTGGATATCCTCTGCCTAAGGTTTCAGTTTCGGTAGCTTTGGTTGTGTTGTGTGTTACACTTTTGCTTGTGTAAACAAAATGATCATTTCAAAAACCAATTGTGTTCTATCTATATGCTAGTTCCAAAATGATTATGAATGTTAGCAATAAAATGCTTGAAGAAATGTCGAATTTTTAAACCAAATTATATGTGTTCAAAATATAATATGAAGCCCCAACTAGTCATCTTTGTGTGTGTGCGCTATGAACAGGAGAAATGCCCTCGCTCGAGGAAAAAAAGCAAAAAAAAAGGACGAGGCAAAGAAAATAATCATGGAGGCAGTTCAACACGGAGGGTTCGTTAACAACGGTATGATCAAATGATGATGAGTTGGAAGAATCGAATGATGTGTCTTTTGTTTTTGTGCATGTACAAGTCCACGTACCTTATGCGACTTTAAACTTTTAATTTGTTTGGTAGACTTTTAATTTGTATGCTTTCATGCTTTGGACTTATTTATGGTTAGAGCAATGCTTTTGAAATCGGATCAGCACTTTACATATAAAAGTAATAGTGGTGCGGTGAACATGGTGTACATAATACCTCCTTTTAATTCAAATGTCATCATCTTACATAATAAAAAGCCTACTAGAACTGTCAGGTAAAAGAAACAAACACAAAAGAAATTGTTCTTAAGCCTAATTTATAACAATATCTAAATGTAGTAATTTATTTATATATGACAGTCCATTTTTGTATGTCGCCGAAAAATTAAAATAATTCTAATTTTGAAGTATCACCTAAGGTGCATATTTATTCTTATGATATTTTAAAATTTTCGACAAAAAAGAATGAAATTGACACATTTAGAATTAAAAAAAAAAAAAAATTAAAAATACAGGATTAAATATAAAATCGTCCAAAATTACAGGACGAAAAATGATATCTTTTACATATTATTACTTCTAAACTAAAAAGAATAGTTCATTCTAGAATGAATTTATGGACTTCAATTTGTGTAAAACTATATTAAAGACTACGTTAAGATACATTGTACTACAATCAAAAGAGAAATAGATAAAAAAAAAAAGGAGAAACGGATAAAATATACTCTCTCCATCTCAAATTTAATGGTAAAGTACTCATTATTTTTATCCCAAATTTAATGAAAAAGTTACTTTTTTACTTTATTACATAAAATACTAATAAACAACTCTTTCTACTTCCAATTATCCATTACTTTATCACTCATATAAAATACTAATAAATAACTCTTTCTACCCCACCATTTTATCATTTTACCATTATTTCACTAAATCTTTATGAACGGTCAAATTATCATTAAGTTTGTGACGGAGAAAGTATAAAGTATCATTTTGTTAGCACAATATGACACATTCTTTTTAGCGCGCAACATTGATGTGCATATAATAACACTCCTCATTTCACTTGATGTTTTAGGGCCCGATTGGTAGCCATGATAGAAATTTCTATAATATTAATGTTTAGACTAATTTAATGAGATGAACTCCTACAAAATTGATTGATAGTCAACATTAAAAAGTGAATGTAAAATATTATAAGTTGATTGGTAGGATGTATTAAAAGTGAATAAAAATAAATAAAAAAATTGAAACATTATCAAATTACTAATTTATCATTCATCTTCCATAGCACACCATCATCATCTTCAACACACCCTTCGAAACAAATTCAACAACAAATTCCAGTAGCAAAATTAATCAACAAATTCCAGTAACAAATTTCCACCAATATATCATCAAAATTGCAATTGCAGAGACTACCCTAAGATCTAAATAAGAATTAATAAAACATTGTGCACAGCAGAAGAACGCATGGTTGAAGGGAGGCAGCAAGAGCTCCAGCTACAGCCATGGCTTCTCTCAATCTCAAAAATAAATTAACACAAAATACTCAGAAATTAACACAAAATATACAAATTCCAATTAACACAAAATACTCAGAAATTAACACAAAATAGCCCAAATCAACACAAACCCAGAATAATCAACACAGATAGCAAAAACCCAAATACTCAGTAATTTATTCAGAGAAATACATATTCAAATCTGGAAATTGATTCAATCGGGAAATACTCACAAATCTTCAAATACTCAGAAACTCAAACACTCAAATACTCAGAAATTGATTCAATCTTCAAATTGATTCAGAGGAATAGCAAAAACCCAAATACTCACAAATCGGGAAATTGATTCTACACAGCATCGCCGCTCCGCCAATTTCGCCACCGGAGAAGGAGGTGGATTGCGGCGGAGAAGGAGATGGATTGCGACGGCGGAGAAGGAGGTGGGTTGCGGCGGTGGAGAAGAAGATGGATGGGCAGTGGAGAAAAATGGTGAATTTGGAATGAATTACACTGTAGAAGTCACTCAAAAATAATAACATAGGTGTGAACGATGATTCGCAAGATTAATAGCGGCGGGTCAGCCGATACCAGTCGAGTTGGCCGGTTTCTTATAGTGCCTACCAATCAGTGGACTAAATTAGTGGCTCAACCCTTTTAGGCCCTATAAGGACGTACCAATTGAGGACTTAATGTGAAATTTATGTCACATATTATTTGAAGATTTTAAGAAATGTTAATATTAAATAAAAATGTTAATTGTAAGAATGACTTTTTCAAACACTTATTGAAAACGAAAAAATATATTGTGATGATAATTTTATAAAGACAAAAATACGTATGTGGTGGTCTTATACATAAGACGGTTTATAAATTTACACAAATTAATATCTAGATATTTCAAAATGTGAAAACGTCATATATTCCAATTATATTTTTTTCTCACCGTAACACCGTTTCATTCATGTAAGAGTACCTATTTTATAATTTTTTTGTTAATTTGTGTGAAATCTAAAACATCTAATAAAATGTATGACGTACAAAGACACAAAAATTTGTGTTAATCCGAATTCACCGTGAACTCAATTTTTTTAATATCATTGTTATATATAAAAAATATTACTATTATATATAAAAATTATTATAATTTATAAAATATTTTATATTTTTAAATATGAAACTTTTTTATGCATAACAATGATAATTTTTATACATAACATTAATATAATTTATATATAAACTTAATTTAAAGCAGTATTACTTAGAAATTGTAGTATGTAATTGCATGTAGGGTGTTCAAGAGAAATGGAGGGGGGCCTCCCGCAGAGTGTAGAAGATGCCGCGTCGTAAATAGAAACAAGACTGAAAAGGGAGAAATGAGAAATAATAATGATTTTATATATTGAAAAAGACTAGTCGAAACAAATTAATTATGAAAAAGGTAGAATACAGAATTAATCATTTTAAACAAACATGGATTTAATTAAGGGGGTGCGTCGCCATTTTTTTATTTTAATATTTTCACTATATAGAATTCAAGTGCATTTATACTACTTTACAACAAAATCTGCTCCTATCTTTTTCTGTTCTTTTGGCCACCAGGCAACAGTCCTATTTTTATTCTATTTGATATTGCAATAAAATCTGTCCAAAGTGTTACTCTTTCCCTTCCAAATTTAACTATAACATTTTTGTTTTGGGCGTGCAATACTTGACTATTACTTTTTTTAAATAAAAATATTTATTTTATTATATAAAATATTTTTTTTTTCGTTTGAGAAGACTTATCACACTTAAAAATGAACATTTATTATTTTTACAATACACACTTATTATTCACTCATACACACTTACTATTCCCATAAAATAATTTTTCTTAATATCTGCGTCGAAAAGTTAGCGCAGAGTCTTCCGAGACGGAGGAAGTAATACAACTCTTTTAACCCCAACTATCCATCACTTTATCACATAAAATATTAATAAATTACACTTTATTATTTTTTTCTTAAAACCCGAGCACACGGTAATGTGGTAGTCGAGTTTGAGATGAAGGAAGTATTTCTTTTCAATATCTTATTATCCTATAATTAATAGTCCTTGTTAAAAATGGAACTAGTTTTCCTAAAATGGAGAAAATATATTCACAATTCAACCTGATAGATAGAATTCATTCCCAAAAATGCAAAAAGAAATTTATGATTCAATCCGATGGATAGAATCAAGTTAAAATAGATGAATTTTTGCGTGGAAAATATAATAAAAGTAGAATAACCATAATCCCACTTTTCCATTTTCTATTTCAAACGAAACAGTAAATTGATAAAGACAGATTATGTGGATGGGATGGGATATGGCGTTACAACACAACTGAGGGGCCGACTTTCGAGGACCACCAGATCACGCCACGTGTACGGTGGATATCCACAGTCACACTTCCATTTCCACTATAAATCAAGGCAATTGTTGTATCCATGATTATCGTTCTACATTTGAAGCATTCTCAAATCTCAAACAATTCACATCAATTCCAGTCGATTTTTCTTCGTCAAATTCAGAAGATGTCTTGCTGTGGTGGAAACTGTGGATGCGGGGCTAACTGCGGCTGCGGCAATGGCTGCGGCGGGTAATTATTCGGAACTCGTTTTCATTTTCCCCCAATTTTCCGAATAATCGTGTTTTTTCTTCGATTAATGCGTCTAGTTTTCCAATTATGTGATTTTCGTATTCCGATTTGGTAATTGATGGAGAAATTATTGATAATTTGATATTTGATGGAGAAATTATTGCGCAGGTGCAAAAAGTACCCGGAAGTGAGCTACTCTGAGGCCGCCGCCGCCACCACCGGAGCCCTAGTTCTCGGCGTTGCTCCCCAAAAGACGTACGCATCTGTCAATTTCCGTGATTATATTCCCCAATTTTGCATAATTTCTGTTTGATCCCCTGTTTTGCTCCAAATTTTCAATTTAATTTCGACCCGATTCGATTAATTGTTATCCTTTTCTGCAGATTTTTCGAGGGAGCAGAGGCCGGGTGAGGCCGCGGAGAACGGGTGCAAGTGTGGAGCAAACTGCACCTGCAATCCATGCACCTGCAAATGAAGGAACAGGGGATCTGAAGAAGAGGTATCAGAAGAAGAAGGATTTAGTATTACTATAGTATTTATAATAGTATCTATGTGTTTTAAGTATTTGTGTGTGTTCTAAAAGGGGCCAAAATTCATCATCTTGTAATGATGAGATTAGTGCCCCCTTTTGAAATAAAAGTAGCTATGTGTGTTTTAATGGCTGCTTTTGGGTATGTTTTTTTACGTTTAAATTTGGGTTAGTATGGTGTCATTATCTATGGAGTGATGTATTATTAATTATGTTTATGTTTGAGGAGAGTTGAGTTTGGATTAAAGTAATGGATGACTCCTTTCTTCATGTGTGATTTCCCTTTTCCTTCTATGTCTAATTTCCCTTTTTCTCATTTATTTATCTTTATGTATGTATAGATATAACTTTGTTTTCGGTGAGATTTTGGGATGTGTGTACAATTATTGGAGCAAGGGATGATTCATTCTTACTGGGTGGCATGTGTGTATGTATGTTGGGTAATTCATATCCGGGTGGATGGATGTGTTTTCTATTTTAGTCTTGACTTGTTGTCGTCATTAATTCAAAAAAGATACACTTGCATGAGATAGTCTATTGGTAAGATGGATATAAATGGGACATTGACGTTTTAATATTTTAAAAAGAATAATTGTAATTTGTATTAAATTATACACTGTCCTATATATAATATCGTCTGAGAGTTTTTGTCATTCATGAAAGTCTTTAAAGGGCAAATCAATCAATATACTATTAGAAAATGATGGAAATATCTTTTATCACCTTTTAACTAGGCGAGCGTCCGAAAAATAAATGAGGGATCTTTTTAGTTGTTTTTACCATGCCAAGTTAGACATTGACATAGATATCAATTGAAATTCATGTCACGATTAATCTTGTATTTATCATGTAAAACTCTCCTATTTTGCTCACTGGCATTTTATTATCTAATTTTCAACAAAATTGTTTTATGTACATTTTTTATTTTCGAATCAGAGGAAAAAGGCAATCATAAAATTCACAATTCTATTCAATCCGTTTACGTGTAAAATAAAATAACGTCAACAACTTCAAATCCAAACTTAATGGGTACGTTTGTTTCGGAATTTAGGTGTGCGGGGAAAATCATGATTTTAAAATTCTGTGAGTTTAAAAATATGTGTTTGTTTTGGGATTTCAGTGGGGTGAGATTTTTATTTTATGTCAAATCAATATGAAATAATGATTAATATGGTATTATTATATTGTATCGGGTGATAAAAAAATAGAAGAGAGAATAAGTAGGTGGAAGAAAAATGGTGATATAATTGTATTGAATTTTGTGAAAATAAGTATATAAGTATATTTTATAGGAGTGAATTTAAAGGTTGAATGTGAAATTTTTTAATTAGTATTTGACTTGGATCGCAAAGTTCTAAGTCCATTTAGGTGAATTTTATTTCTGTGATTGTTGTTCGAAGGAGCACTAAGATTGAAGAGTGAAAATTCCATGGTGCACGGTGCACCCGTGCACCCAGAAAGAATTAAAGAGTCGTATGTTATATGGTTGGGCCTTTTGGGCTATTATGTCATTTTGGGCTTACACATTAATATTTTTTGGACTTATATTAAATATGCCCATAAATTGGCAAATTTAGTGATAGCTTTTTAATTTTTAATACTCCCTCCATTCTGAAATCATTTGAAAATGTACTGTTTATACATAGTTTAGAGCACCTCCCGTTGGAGGTGCAAATCCTAGTTGACAAAAAAAAAAAAAAAAAATACCCACAATTGAGGTGTAATACCATTGGAAGGACAATTGAGGTGTAATACCATTGGAAGGAAAAAAAAATGGGTATAAATTAGAAGACGTATAAATGTTTTGCTACCGGGTACAAATTGGAAAAGTAATTTAATTGTGGCCCAGTTGTGGGGCCAGCCACACATTTAATTGAAAAAGTAGTTGAATTGTATTATAAAATTAATAAATAATGTGGACAGTGGGACCCTAAACAAAAATATTTGTATCTTGATGATTGGGAAATAGAGGATTAAATTTAATAGGTTTAATTAACTTTTAATGTGGTGTTGACATGACAAAAATTTGTACTTAAATTTGGGTACACAATTGTTTATTAATATAAATTGATTTTTTTTTTTTGAAGGTTAAGTGGTAAAGTAATGTCATGTAGTGTAAATCAAAGGAAATAAAATTGACTTTAGTGTAGAAAAAGTAATGACATGATGTGTAATATTTGAATGTATTGAGGATAGAATTTATATTGATGTAGATATTTTATTTCCATTTTGAAAAAAATGCTCAATTGAGTTCGGGATGGAAAGACTTCAATAATATTATTAAATAAAAAAAAAAAATTATATGAAATGGTCTCATATATGATATGGAGTATAATATAACAGAAATCACGCCTTTTACAAAATATTAAAGCGTTAATATTTAAATTATATCCCGTCTCATCATGAAACATTATCACACAAGCATATCTCATTTTAATTTTGTATGCTAGCATTTCATTGCATCATATATGAGATTAATGTACGTTGTATGATCATGCATTCATTATGGGTTGTATAAGCCGATAAAAAACAAATTATTTTAATCGATCGATCTTCATAATTTATTAATTAAAATATTATATTTATTATAAATTCTTTTTGTGAAATTTATTCATATAATGAAATTAATATTATTATATTTATAAATTAATATAATTACAAATTAATACTTATTATATTTAATGTTATAATATTAATTTATAAGTAAAATTATATTAGTTAATTGACATTATGATATTAATTTATGAGTGAAATGATATAATTTCATAATGTAAAATGTAAATTAGTATAACGGAATACTCTATATTTATTATTTAATACTCCATCCTTGACGTTTTTAGGCTTTTTTGAAATAAAATAAAAAAATTGTCGTTTTACCTTTTTTTTTTCGCATTTCTTCCAAATGTAACTCCTTAATTTGTAATTTCTAATTTTTTTTCCCCTTAATTTTACTCTCATTTATCTTCCCATTAATTGCTGGCCGATTGACAATAGTAAATTTGTAAAAAATAATATATTTCTTAAACTTTACCAAAACGGATGGGTATATGGTTTAAAAAAACATTTATTAATTAATGTAATAGTACATTAGTACTCCCTACTTACGAAGAATTTGTTTCACGAATATCACCCAAAAAACTGCCTTATTTAAAAAATAAAAAATAAAAAATCAACACACTAAATTCTTCAAAGAAGATTTTAACTAAAAAAAAGTAAATCAATATCCGGAGCTTAATATTTGTTGCTAAATTGATTTATAATCTCCTAAACTCTTGCAGAAATTAATTCTAATTTACCCTTGATTTCGTTCCATAACGTCGGTAAGATCTTCCAAAACTCAATCTCCACCGTCAATAATCCGGGAACTGACCAATCCAACGGCCACCATCGATCCAGCCAGACTCAGTTCACATAACGTCACGCGACGGAATTACCAAAGCACCCTTCCTAAATTAAATTCGGATACTACGTATCAATCACGCCACTACCCGATCAAATCTCGGCCGTCCATTATTTCATCAACGGCCGTTATTGCCCCGGGAAATATCAGCTCTTAACTTGTGATTAAACGAAGAAATGTGCCGTTTGAGGTTCAAACTTTTGTCCCTAACGGTCACGTGCGGCGTCACACGTCGTTTAACAATCGTTTGCATTTCCTAACCCTCGAGTTAACGGACACATAACGGCGCCGTCATTAACCCCTCTCGTAAGTATTCGTTACATACAAATGATATATAAAAATTTACTTCCTTCTCTCTCTTCTTTCAACGGGCAAGGTTTTTAGCAATTCGGGATTTTCTCTCTCTAAATTTTCCGAGATTTTTTTAGTTTTGTTAGGGCTCGGGGACCTGCGAGCTTGATTTTCGATTGGCAAGGTTAGTCACTTTAATCTTGTTCGAGATTATTGAATTGAGATATGGATGAATTGTTCTTTTTTTTGGTATTTTTTGTACGTTTTATTTTTTCTTTGCTGTTCGATCAAGTTAGCGCTGTTTAATTCGTTTGAGGAGCTTTAATTAATCGGGGATTTGTTTAAAGTTTTGTTATTTTGTTAGTTCTGGATTCTGTATTGTGATTTGGGATTTTAATTTGTTGATTATCGGTTGTTTTGAGATCTGGACTTAGTTTAGTTTAGTGTTGGAGCTAAACAAAATTCGTCAATTAGATTTACAGTTCTCCTAATTTGTTTTCAATTTTAATTGGGTGGAATTCAGGAAGGAAGGTTAGGGTACATGGAGGTTTATTGAGTAGAGATTAATGGCAGAGATGAAATCAGACTATTGTTGCCTCGAGAACAAGGAATCAGTTGCTGCTTCAAGCTCATCTTTTTCAGAAAATAGTAGCATCATTGCCGTAAAGTCACCTGGAATAAGTAGTCCCACTTCGCCAGCTCATAGGTATTGCTTTCGTTACTTGTTGGGATTAATTCTTATTTTGGATGCCTAGTTTTGTATGATTTTATTAATGTCTTTCTCTTTTTAGCCTAATCTAACATACGATGTTTCCAATGGTGATGGTTATGGTCTAATGTGGTGTGCTTATGGTTGTTAGGGTTAATGATTTGGTTTCTTACTTATGACATGGGGTTAGGTTTCCACTATGTTGATCATAACTTCATGTTACCATATGTGCACATCAAATGTCACATAAAGACTCTGTCTTTTGCATTTAGCTGGAGAATTAGCATGATATTATTGTTGGTTTTCCTATTCAATATCTTTTTTGGGAAAGTAGCATTACGATTACAAAGTTAAAATGATTTTCTTAAAATGAAATTAATTCATGTGTTCTATTGAAAAGATTTTTTCTAAGAAACAGGGAATAATGTAAGATACTGTTCTTACTCGGGGCGACAAGCAGTTAGTTTATATGGCTTATTCCATAGTTCTCAAGAAATGTTCTTTCCAACTTTACCATAGATTGAAATGATCAATTTTAAAGGAGTTTTCTCATGCACTTCTTACTATGAATAAATGTTAAAATCTGTCAAAAAAAAAAAAGAATAAATGTTAAAAGATTGTTTATTGATTCTATCATTATTATGTCTACTTTAGTTGTTCCATGTTTAGTTTGTTAACCTTTATTGTTATTTCCTTGTTTTCCTTGTTTTAGATTGTATCCCTAGGTCTTTTCCCCCCTTATGAATATGGAAGTCTTGCACAACAATATTTCACGCAAATTCCCTACTTTATTGTCTCTTTTACAATAAATAACCGGACCAACTACATTTTCTAGCATTCAAAATAATATTATATATAGTGCCTCAAGAGTCATAACTTTTATAGAAGTGTGGAGGCCTTTGATTGATGATCTAATACTCTCGCTGTTTTTGTTTTACAGAAGAACTTCAGGCCCAATTAGAAGAGCTAAAGGAGGTTGGACTCCCGAAGAGGTAATAACATTTTTAAAAGCGATTTATGCTTGTGGTGATGGAACTAAGAATTTTGTTGTGGTTTAGACCTTATTGTTGCATCATAAGATGCTGTAAAAAAAATGTAAAAAATTGCAGAAGTTGATAACGTAATAATTGTGTTTGCATATATTTATTTTTCTATCTGGCAATTTAATACCTCTAAATTATTTTTCTTTAGGATGATACATTACGAAAAGCTGTTGGAGCTTACAGAGGGAAGTCTTGGAAGAAAATAGGTATAATGCTCAAATTTCTGTCTCTTTCTATAGTTTGCAGTTTGTACCTTTGAGTTTCCACTTGGATTAATTGTATGTTTAATTAAATGCTTTAAGATATTTTAGTTTGATTGTCTTGATGTTAAGCTGGAAGCAATTGCTTTTTTTGACAAGGGATGGGTTATATTACAGTGGCTTCCTTTTAAACATTTTGTTGTAAAGACTTAAAATTAAATGTTGTTGAGATCATATAGCATGAGAAGTTACTTTTTTTTGTTAACAATGTCACTTTAGCTTGACATTATGTGTCCTCATTAACATTGATGTGTGTGCAGCTGAGTTCTTTCCCCATAGATCAGAAGTGCAGTGCCTGCACAGGTGGCAAAAGGTTCTAAATCCAGACCTTGTGAAAGGCCCCTGGACACCAGAGGTTGGCCTCTTTATCTCCCCCATCTGCTTAGGCTGTCGTGCAATTGTTTGAGTCACATCGTCAAAAATATTCATAACTTTACTGCTTCCTTTCAGGAGGATGAGAAAATAACAGAACTGGTAGCTAAATACGGACCTGCGAAATGGTCTGTTATAGCAAAATCATTGCCAGGTAGAATTGGGAAGCAGTGTCGTGAGAGGTAATATCAATTTCTACCTCATAATTAATAACTTCTTTATATGTTCTATGGCCTATGGGTAGATTTGAAAAAAAGTGATTCTGGATGCTGTTTTGTAGAATTTGAAAAAAAAAGTGATTTAGTGTCTAACAGGTTAGTAAGCTATGCAAGTTGGTCGTTTGAAAGATTGATTAACTATTTCACCTTAATCTATTAATTCTGAAATCATCCATGTATTACTTTAGAAGAACAAAGAGCTAAAAAGTGATTCATGTGGTTTCTGGTAGAAATATTTCTGTGCCTCCTTCACAGAAGTGTCACGTGCAACTGGAAAAAAATTGATATGGTATCTTTATAGTTTGTACAAATGATCCTTTATCTATTTGCTTTCTGCGCCATCACTTTTTGTGTAATAGCAGTAGGCTGTTCGTTCAGTATATATATTACTTGTATGTGGTAAGTTTTTTGTTCCTCACTATTTAATGTACTTGTTTTCAAAAAAGAAAACAGGGAAAAAGATAAAAGAGAAGTGGCGAGAGAGTAGGGCTAGCCCCAAAAGACAAAAAAAATCAGAGGAACACGTGTACATAGGAGACCTTTAAATCCCCCAGTATGTCATATGGAAAGTAGAATTTCATTAAGTAAAATAAAAGGGGAAAGGAGAGACCTAAAAAGGCTTGGGAGGAACTATTGAGAAAAAGATGTATTACACTTTAATATAACACAGAACATGTATCTCGACACACTATTGTAATGTTAAGTACGATTAAGGCTTAGTGTGTTGTTTTGTTGTTGTATCAAATTGAATGTGCTCACATTTTTTACTTTTATGTTTACATGACTTTCAGTTTTTGTGCTCAATCAACAATTGATTTGATTAATGTCAGATTTTTTTCTTATGAAAATGTTCAGGTGGCACAATCATTTGAATCCACATATTAAGAAGGATGCCTGGACTCTAGAGGAGGAACTTACACTGCTCAATGCTCATCGCGTCAATGGGAATAAATGGGCTGAATTAGCTAAGCTTCTACCTGGAAGGTATCATTCTTCTGCATAATTATAGTACTAGTGCTAACAAGGGTGTAAAATATGGTTTATATGATGGGCTGATTAAGAATGATTAAGAACTTTGCATCTATGGCACCGTGCATTTTTTGCTTTTATTCGAGTGACTTAGAAGTTAGACCCTCAAAATTCTCGAAACCTTTAGCAGCACACAGTATGTTTTTGTACTGCATGGAGTAGAATTATTGAATATGTCTATTGTTCCATGTTTTGTATATCAAATAGTTTAGTTCTATAGAGGCCATCAGTTTTTTGAACTGGTGGGGCAGGTAAGGGAGCTCTATACATTATGCAAAGCTATTTTGTAATTGATGAGAATTTCAACCTCGATTGACGTGAGCCTTTCCTGCAATTTTACTTTGTTTTGCTGTCAAGGAGATTATTCTCAAAAAATATAATGAAAAGATAAATCAAATGAATTTCTAATGATTCTAAAATGAGATTAATGAATTTGATTCTTCTATAACAATTGTCAACCCACAAAGGTTTAGAATTGAAGTGGACAATAATTTTCCATCAAAAACAATTTTCTTATGATGTTTATTGTTATGCTTAACTAATGATGATGCATGGTTCTTTGCTGATATTTTAGGACTGATAATGCAATCAAGAATCACTGGAATAGCTCTTTGAAGAAGAAGTTAGATTTCTATCTCGCGACTGGGAACCTCCCCCCAGTTGCTAAAACTGCTCTCGTAAATGGCACTAGAGACATCAATAGGACTTCTTCAGTTGGCGAAGTTTTTCTTGGTTCAAATAGAGTATCAAATTCAACTGTTCTAGTCCCATGTGAAACCACCACCGATTCTTCTCAAGCTGAAGATGAGAAGGATAAGCCTGAGCCTATAACTGAAGATCATGATATGAATCCCGGGTCTACAATGTGTGAACAAGTTCCATCAGAAGCAGACACTATTCATTCAAATGTGGAACCCAACTCTGTGACAAATGAAATATGTGGAGAAGTTGATGAATACCGTATAGTTACCGGACTATCGTTGCATTGTGATACTCCGATACACGGGACACTATGTTATGAGCCACCAAGTTTAGACAATTATGATTATGACCAGCTAGATTCAAATCTTGCAAATATTTATTTGATGCAGTCTGAATCAGACAATAGTGTGGCAAGGTCACCAACTCCTTTCTTTACTCCACCAAGTGTAAATAGTAGAAGCTCGTCTGCACAATCTCTTGAATCTATACTGAAAATTGCTGCACAAAGCTTTCGAAATACTCCATCCATACTAAGAAAGAGAAAGCCCGAAAGGCAGGTGAAGGAAACTGTTGTATCGAATGGTGAGCATGATCATACGAATAGTTCCGAGAATATGGGATTGCAGAACAATAGTTTATGTGCAGATCCTCATTGGGATGACGAGAGTGGGTTAAGCAGCAACAAGTCGTTTAATTCTTCTCCTCCTTATCGCCTAAGATTGAAAAGGACTTCAGTTAATAAATCTGTTGAGAAGCAGCTTGACTTTGAATTTGATATGGAGAAAGAGTGTAGTGATAGTAGAACGAAATGTGGAGACTCAGAGGCTAAGAGAAATCGCCCTGTAACAAAGTTTGTCTACCAGCGTCAAAGACGGCATGATAGGTAATAATTTCTCTTAAGCTCTTCGATATGTGGTTGTATACCCTTAGGTAACATATGGCTTAGTCTTTTGTATATAATAGTATGAAGTAGCATAGTTCTTTCCAAATTCTTCATTTTTTTATTTTTTTTTCTCTCTTAGTCGAGTGCTTTCCCACTATTAGGTGATGTTTGATTTGGGTTTATAGTAGATGTTGTAAGCCGGTTTCCAAAATCTTGATAAGTAGTAATGGTGTGTGTTTGTTATGGGCCTTCAAGTAGGGTGAGATTTTAGCGAGGTGATGGTGTTGTATTATTATATTGTTGTTGGGAAGTGTAAGGCGAGAGAATTGATTGTATCGGAAATTGTGATGATAAGTTTTATGTGTTTTACCCCTTTGGATCTCCAAATCCCAAAACTGGTTTGAAATCCCAAATCAAACGTCGCTCCTTAGGATATTACTCGTTTGTTGTTCTGTGTGATATCCTCTTTGCTCTCTGCTTTTCCGTTAGCACTGTTCTTACTGCTAATTTTGTATTGATCAGTTGACAAGGTGCCTGTTAATCGAATGGAAACGAAGATCATCCGAGCACCATACACTCACCGTCAAATTAGCCCTTGCTGTCTGGTTAGCATATCACGAAGATGGAGGGTTCGATGCTCATAATTATGAGTTCTCATTTTCCCTGTATACAAAATAATTAACCTTTCAAACTGTAATTGATTATGTACAGAAGCCCTCCAAATGGAGATTGATTAGATTGGAAGTATAGTCAGGTCAGTATCAAAATAGAATTAATGAATCTTCTTTCTTCATTATACTTGCAGGGGAATAAGTCGGTAGAGCTTTTCTAATTTATACAACATGGTTTTTTGGTATTTAGCAATTGTGTGTTTATTTTATTTTTTTGGCTTATCCTTTTATACAAAGAGTAATTTGTATGCACTAATTGTATGTTCACATCTATTGCAACGGCTCTTGCTGCAGATTGTAAATGAGCTTCAATTTGAGCAAAGATTAAATTGACTTTTCTTTGTTTTGTAATTTTAGAATTAAACAAGCTCGACTTCGATTGTAAAATATTTATGAAGAGTTGACCAACTATAAAATCTACCATCTAGCTGATCAATCATGTAAAAAGAGCCCAACTACATCTATAGCCATAACTTGCATTTGAATTGAAGGACATGAATTTGAAACATAAAAATTCACTTAAAAAATAATTTTGTAAATGTTTTGGTACTCCACCCTAAAAAATTAGAATACAGTAAACTGTTTTAAATTGATTATGAAAAACTTAAATAGTTACCTAAACAAAAGTAACTCATATAATCAACATTAATATAATTACTTCCAATTTTGAGATTAAAGTAAAATAAATTAAAAAATATAAAGTAAAATATAAGCCTGAACTGAAACTACTAAAAAGCCTATCAGACCAAACTTGAGCCTAACAATTATATATCAAATCAAACTTTTCAATGAGAAACCCAGCTCAACTCGGCTCATTCCCACCCCTAAATAGGTAGAGATCCTCTTTTCAAATCCCATCGTGTATTTATTTTTAAAGCACATCATGTCATTTAAAAAATGCAAAGTGCATTAAAAATAATAAAACACAAAATGGAACATCAAGTTAAAATAAAAGAACCCCTAACCAAGATAACATGTCATGCTGAAGTAATTGCACAAATTAAAGCTTGATTACATTTACTGCAATCTATTCTGTTTCTCAGTATCAGGATCAATGGGATGAGATACATTTCCCATTGCCTTGTAAACCTGCCACCATTCTTACATTCATTCAACAAGACTTTCCACACTACTATTTTGAAAGCACCAAATTTTATTTGCTCGACCGCGATTTACAAAACCACCATTCCCTAGGAACAGGAAGAAATAACACACTAAGTTACACAACAGTAGAGCAAATTTATACAGGAGACATATGTTACACTACGTACAGGGAATGGATCGGGGAGAAAATAGTCGTTCTCCAAGAAACCACTGCCTGTGTGAAGCTTCAAGAGGGAGGATATTATACGTACCTGTGAACAAAATTATCATCAAGCGCAACCCCAATTTAAGTATAGCAAATAATAAGCAGCATGAAGAATTTGAAGCAAACGTCGAATAAGTTACAGGCAGCAGAAACAAGATTTTTTTTTTCTATAATGAGCCAAAATATTCTACATCTGTTCCATTTTATTGTGCTGACAATTTTTTTTATGAGCAAACGAAAATTTTGATGCATGAAAATATTTATTCATTTCAGTAGAGTGTAAACTGTGAAATTTGTCCCATATTTATTAGGTGTTAGCGTTTTTAGTTTCATATGAATCAATTTTCTCAATTCGGTCCCACAACATTTAAAATGAAGCAATTTAGTCCTATATTGACAAGTTTTTGTTTTAGAATGATAATTAATTTGTGATTTCGTTAATTGAAATTAATATATTAATTGGGGTCTTGTTATGTCGCATAAGCGAGACCGAGTCATTAGTCAGGTTGCTAGATGGAATTTTGGCAGCTCACGTGCAAAAATCCTGCAATCTTGTCAATATAGGACTAAAATTGTATCATTTTGAAATTTATGGGAATTAATTGAGAAAATTAATTCATGCATGACTAAAATCAACAACACCCAATAGATAAGGGACCTCTGCATGCAATTTACTTGAAGGCAGATGATGCAATTTCTTCAGGGGCAAGAGATGAAATATTTATTTGACAATATAACAGCATGCTAACCTTTTGTGAAATATGTACATTCAAAACTTGAGCACTGCCACTGATTCTCAGATCTTCATTGAAGCCTGAATCTGAAACTATACACCATTTCTGATTTGAATCAGAATGCTATCCCACCTGCAATATATTCAGCCTGACACTAATTAATAAATCATACGCATCAGTTGTGGCTTACATTGGACAATAAAAAACAAAAAAAATCTACAACACATTCTTGCAAGTTGAAAGCTAAGGATAAAGCCAGACCTCATCTAAAGAACGCTTGTTATTACATATCGACAGGCTAAAACATGAAAAAAGAACCAATAGTTGTTTGCCGAAGCACCTTGGAACTTCGATCAAGCCCATGAGAAGCCACCTAAATTGCAAAATCACACATTACAAGAAGATAAAACCAAATGCAATACAGAATTTTACCCAGATGAACATTAGGAAGATATCAATGAGGGGGAAGTAAAGATTTCAGTTTACCATATGAGATAAAGCTGCATATCTTTCTTGATTAAGAAACAATGGTTTTCCCCTGTGCATTTCAACATCCTGCAAAATGACGAGAATTAACAGGTACACTGAAATGATGTAAATGTATGCACCAAACCAGACGGGGGTGGGGGGGGTGGTGGAAGTATTTTCTTAAAGTAACGGAACGGTCTTTCACAAGCACAGTGAACAACTAAATTGACACCATGAAGATATAAGAGAAGAAACTTCTCACACGGTGTTTATGCAAAACATATTGGGTTCAATAAGTTATCTACATATATCATTGAAAATTCACAGGATAAATACAGTCAAAACAAAAAACTTGTGTTCACAGGACAAATACAATCAAAACAAAAACTTGTGTTCCTAATATGGATATCAAAAGGGCTGTCAACCCGATTTACAAGCTCGTATCTTCGAGAAATATTATACCAACAATATTTATGGAGTTAAGGCTATGGTGGAGAAGAACTTTAGACTATTTAAGGTTCTGTAAGAAAATTAGAAAACCTTGCATTCATATCAATTCTAATGAATTATTTGAAAATTAAAAGTCCAACGAGATTTTACGCTTCTACCAAAGCCTGAATTTAAGTAGTGGATAAAGTAAAAATATCAAGTTCAAGCAATAGATATCTTCACAACAGCACCAAAATGTTCAAGTGTTCAGGCCCAATGAGTTCAGTTAACTTGCTGAATCAGATTGTAGAATGAGAATCTCTGAAATTCTTAATTAATACCTTCTTAAGTCCACATTTAAAGTATTCATGAATGAATAAGCAATTTAACAGTTTAACTACTAAATATCATTTTTTAAAATATACTTTGCAAAAGGGCACTGCATCATCCTAACTTAATATTGTCATTTATGCATCCCCTTCTAATTGCTGAAAAGCGCAGTTTCTTTTGAAGAATCCAACATGAACTACAGAAAAAACTGAATGCTGTTTGTATCAACTAATCATAATCGACATGATTTCGAGTCCCTAAGCTAAATGAGAAGGTTACAGTTACCTTTGGAAATAACATGCCAATCCCTATCACGTCACTGAATTATAATACTCCCTCCATCCAGTATTAATGTTCTCGCTTCCCTTGTAGGGATGTCCACACTTAATGTTCTCATATCCAAAATGGAAATAACAATACCCACAACACTTTATCTTCAGTTCTTCACCCTCCAACCATCTTTATAATTACTGAAATTGCCGTTGACTTTATTGATAAATGAACCCCAAAATACCCTCCAATATATCTATTTTATTCATAAACAATCACTTTTTCTTAAAACAAGTGCTAAAAGTTATGGGAACATAAAAAACGGCCACAGGGAGTAGCATATAACTCAAGGAGTAAAACCAACTGATAGACATTTACCTCTTCTCCAAAGACATCCAAGTACGGAGAAGGCCAAGGTGCCTGACGTGCAGATCTCTGAAGCAAGACTGTAGTTCTCTGAACAAAATAGTGTGAACATCAGTAGCTTCATAATAAGGCTGTAAAACTCAATCAAATAAAGAAATGAAATGGCCATATTAGACAAATAGTTTGGTGGTAGCATAACAAGTTGAAAGCCTGAAACATACTTTAACCAACAGGAATACACCGATACCAGCACCACAGGCTGCTGCATGAGTCTGACAACTGCTTTCCCTTTAGAATAAACGAGCCAGTCAGATTTTACATAAGATGCTTACCAAGGAATCTAGGAGGACATATGCACAAATATAATTCTATGAAGTTAGTGTAACCTGCAGCATGGTTTCCAGTTTGGCGAGCACAATTTACCACAAAGTAAGCACAATGCAGGCTCGTCCTTCGGTTTTCCGCATTCGGGACAGCACTTTTTAATGTACCTGATGTGAGGCAAATGACACATGTAATAGATGAATAAAAATAAACACAAAAACTTCTATGAACCCGGGTTCACATGAACTCTCTTCTTCAAAGTATCACTGTCTAGTATAGGAAGTGTTACTGTTTAGCATACAAAGTGTCACTGTTTAGTGATTATGAGAAGAATAACACTTAAAATCAAGCATTTAACAGTGATACTTCATATGCTAAACAGAGACACTCCATTACTAAATAATGATACTTGAAAAAAAGTTCACCAGAACATGGGTTCACAGGACACCTACTCATGCATAAACGAAGTAAGATACTACAAAAAGTTCCAAGTCAACCTTTGCAGCAGATCCTGGTAAAGATGAGGCAAAAGCATCAGCTTGAAAGGGACAGCTGGAGTACATCTCAAAACGTGACTAGATTTATGAGCTTCAAACACTTCGCAGAAATGAGACAGCCATTTTACAGCTGTCAATCGCGATTCTTCATCTTTAACAATGAGGTCAAGCGAAGGAATATTAAACATCTTCTCCAGCTTTTCAAGCTCCCGAAGCTCTTCCGTAGTATTAGTATGCTCCATATCATTAACTATATGTGGAAATCTATCCCAGGACTGGACCCCATCACCAAATGGCACTATATTAGAGCAATTTACCAGTTTCCAAAGCAAGGCACATCTTCGCAGGTAAGGAAATGTTAAGCTGCGAATTGCATTATTGGTATCGTATTCAGAATTGACACAATTGGACTCAAAAAACTGCATAGCTTCTTGATGCTCCAATATCACTCGGTCTATATCGGTGATCAAATTAACAGACTCTCCTTTCTCATAGTTGATGTTTTTTCGTGTCTTGTAGCATGTAATTACAGCCTGTAAAGAAAGGTGATAAGTAACAGGCTGGAGCAAGCATACATATCTACGATGGTCAAAAGGGAAAATATAGGTACCTGAGTTATAGTAACAACGTAAAAAACATGCACAAGCGATAAATAGGATTCCTTGCAGGATAATATTGGGGATGGAAGACAGAAGAGTATCCACATAAATGATGAAAAGGCATCACGAGCAAGGACAGGTTCATATGCTTGTCTCCACAGTTCAGTATCTGCATACCGAGCTTCCCGTTGGGCATTTTCCAAAACATATAGCATTTTACCTGCAGATCACAATGGATTAATTAAGTTAGGTTAAGCTAATTATGTGAAATGGATGCCACATCCATGCCTACCATGTGGATCCACGTCATCCAATTTTGACCAAGGACAGTAAGTAGCCAAAATTGCAACTAATTGGTCAATCATATAGATAAATCGACATTTTTAAAGGATTGACCAAAATTATAAGAACCCACAAAGTTGGAATTTTTTTTTGTCTAGGAGGCCTATATTTATCTATCTATGTATCCATCTATCTATCTATATAATCCATACATATATATATACATATATCATAGCATACATAAATGGATAAATGAATATGGAGAAGAGAATGAATTCTCATGAATAAATTGCATGTATATATTCTTTTTCCTGTGATTATTCTCAGTAACTTAGTAAATTAGGAACAATATAACTATCTAATGGATAAAATCTTTGTCGGAATGTCACATAATATAGGTGTTTCAATTTTAAAAACATAATAAAATTGAAATACAAAGGAATTTGGTAAATGAATCCTCAGAAAAGATCATACCTCCTGGCAGGCCAGAGTAACTGGATGATCCATTTGGACAAGTACCAGGGCACAGGGACCTAGCAAACAGCTGAATGCCTTGAAATCTTAACAGGACAGTCCGAGAATTTGAAGACCTCGTGCTTTGAGAAACATCTAAAAGCAAGGATAAGATAAAACCACTTGAAGAGTTAAGTTCCTTGTACAAAGCTCCAAGGCTGTAATTCGGAGTCAACGAGCTTTTTCGTGATCGAGCTGCAACTTCGGTTGACATGAGAGAGTACTTCAGTGTGTCCCAAAGAATCAACGAAGCGACTTATTCTTCCAGTTTCTGAAATCTTATCTTGGCTGGGATAATACATCCCACACAACAAACGAATAATAGGTTCAAGATTTGGCTTTATTTTGAAATTTCGTGCTGGTAAAGATATTAGAGTTGCATTATCTCCAGCAATATTTGCAGCTCTCAGTACCAGTGATAAAGCTTCTTGGAGACTAAATGTATGGGCTATATCCTTAAAATTCAAAGGGTTATTAGCATCTGTAGAACTAACAATCGAAACAGCTGGTGGCTGGGGTGCTTTTCTCTTATCGCCAGGTAGGACAGAGTTAGCGAGCCCTCGACAAACTGGACAAATGAACTCACCCTGCCAAATAAATGAACATTATCAAAACAATATTACCTCAATACACAAATTTCAGGGGGCGGGCGGGGCGCTTGGTTCAAATTCTTCAATGGGAATGATAATTGAAATTGAAACGGAAGCATGATTTGTAATACGAGCAGAGGAAAATCGCCGCTTAGCCCATAACTTTTTCAATTAATTTGCTTAATGAACAGTACAAAACGAAAGTCTACTTAAACTGGTAACCACCACTTATCAACACATCTGATAAGTAGAATGGCACCGTTCGGCTAACATAAGAAACATGCTACAATAAAAGAAACGCAATATGTGAAAATGCGACTTCAGCGACTTTAGCTATCTTCTTCAATAATAATGAAAATATATTTTCCTTCTATGCCCCCATAATGAAAGGTATATGTTGGAGGAAGAGTTGTCCCAATGGTGGTTACACTGTTAATGTATTGCCCTAATTTTGGAATTAAGCGGACAAAAAATGGTAGTTGGTTGAGAAATAGTGGAATGATCGAGGAGAAATGATTGTAGGTGGGGAGATGGTAACTAGAATGGGGTAATGATTAACTTATTTAGGATATGGAAGGTGGTGGACTGGTTATCTTTTGTTCTCATGAACCGTCATAATTACCCTAATCTCATTTTCAATCCCATTCCCATTGAAGAATTTTTAATCAAGCGCCCCCTCAAAAAACAGAAAACTATACCTGATCTGGATCCACAATGTGCCCTCCTTCAAAAACAATTCTTCTGATGCATCTGTGCACACAGAAACAAAAAAAAATCATATTTGCATACAAGTATGAAATAAAAGGTGAACACTATGGTTATTATGATACCAAAGGAAAAATCATACATGAAAATTTATGTGGCATTAGAACTTTTGCATTGTTCACTTAAACTGAGGTACTCAGAGTTCATTCAAACATAACATAGCAGAAGATTGCCTATGCATGTCTAAATAATGTTTCAAGCAAGTATCATAACATATAACTGGAGCCTATAGGAACATGTGAGACCAATGTAGATGCCTTTTCATTATCATCAATGAATGTAAGAACTCAGTCCATTCAATTAGAGATGAAGCATTACAACTCTTCTTACTATCCATAATGATCCATAATGATTTGGTTAAAATGGAATGCACGATCAAGAAGGAAACATGCCTAAGACCTATTCTATGCAGGAATATATCTAATCAAAACCATAATATGTTTATTGTTATTATTAAACAGTGACCAAGTAACTTAACATATAGGCAAATATTTTGTTTGACATCCAAAGAAGAGAAACCTTGTTATGGATGGGCATCAACATAAAACTTTATAGCTATAAACATTTGACAACTTGTCTACAACTCCTGCAATTTGTAGTGTTATTAGAAGTCCCCGACGCAGCAATGCTGTGACAAGTGATATATAAAGTCAATAGAACCTTAATTACCATTGATAAGGATGGTCATCAACATAACATTTTCTAGCTCTAAAAGTTAATGACTTCTCTACAGCTCCTAGAGTAAATAGTGTTATTAGAAGTCCTGATGGTGTGACAAATGGTCAATGAAGTCTATAAGGTACCACATAACCAATAAAGTAATATAGATCCATGAAGTACGAAATATGTAATTTCAATACAACGCAGAGAAGCAATGATTGAAGAAAAACAGCATAACATATCCTGATTATAATTTCTTAACAGGTTAACAATAAAGTTATGAGGACTCTGAAGCTGGATACATGTAATTGACTTAAGTATATAAAGGCTCACATGCATTTTATTTTAATTTCTACTCGTTTACCATAAAAATTATATCTACGATAAATTGGGATGAATAATTGAATATATCTTTAGACACCATCCAAATTTGGAATCAGTTTTTGACATAATTAAAAAATAGGTAAGAGATGATTTTTCATATCACATACTTCAATGAAAAGTCCAGTAATGCCTACCTTTCCTTTAGTGATGATAAATAACGATCCAGGCAACCTTGATGGACAGCATGTCCACACGAAGAAACATAAATACCATCGGCACCTGAGGGACAAAAGTTAGCATATCTTGGACGTAATATACTTGATTCCAGTTCCATCGAACCACTGCTGGAGCCGCTCTCTGAAGCCAAAGGGCTATCCAGGGGCACTTTAGGAAGAGTGGCTATGTATTTACCAAGCAAAAGAGATTCATCAGCTATACGATTTTCAGTATTTTTCGAAGACTCTGAGGTGTTCAAACTGGTTTGGAATTCCCTGATCAACAAATATATATGATGTTCCAATGCCTCAATAGAGGATGCTGTCCTATTTATTGAATCAATTGATACGGGGGGGAGTTCAACATTCTTAATGGACGGGAATCGAGCTCTAATATATGCCACAAAAGCATTCAGTTCCGGAGGTTGTCCTGTAGAAGCAAAATCATTTACAGCGCTCTGAACTGCATCTTCCAACTGAGACAATGAGACATCCGTGCTGTCTGATGTACTGCCTTGAGCTATATCATTAATTGGAGTTGTATCACTAGAAATGTGCTCTTTTCCAGATCGGCTAACTTGGTCCCACTTAGGGGGGCCTTTGTCCACAAAACTCAAAAGCCTGGATTTCTTTATTCAGAAAGTGACAAAGAATCAGAATGATATTGTGCTACTACCTCCTTTTAATTATCAATCTGATTTTATCCATTCACAAAGACCAATTTCATCCATTCACAAATTGGATATCAACAAGACTATTGCACCCTTATTTATTACTACTTGATGATATTAATAAGCTTATAACAAAAGATTGTTAGTATTTATTAGGGGTATTGGTGGAAAAAAAGGGTAAATCTTTGTTGATAATTAGCAAAGTGACAAATAATTAAGAACACCATTTTAGATAGAAATCAGACAGATAATTAGGAACAGAGGTAGTATTAGATTTTACATGACATCAGCAACATAAAGAATTCATAAAGCATCACTTGCCTGGAGAAGAACTAAGAAAGATACTGGACTTTTAGACTTGGGATCATGGCAAAGGGAGCAAACGACTTCAGCTGACTCTTGGGTACTGTTACTGACATCAGAATCACACACTTCTTGATCAGATACGGCATCTTCCATCTCTTCATCTTTGCTGGAGTTGACGCTCTCCAAAAACTTGGATTGCTGAGCTCTCATTTTTTCCTGTATCAAATTTCAGACACTAGAAAGTAAAATTCTGCTAGTTAAGATCAAACCACAAACAGTAGTGAGAAAGAAAGTTAGGCAATATTGCATATTTGCATTCCATCCATGATAACCTTTACTGGCTAGAAAGTACTACCTCCATTCCTAATTATCTATCTAATTCCATGCATTCACACAAACCAATTGTTCATTAATTAGGATATCAAAAAAATATTGCACCCTTATTTGTTACTACTTGATGATATTAATAAGCCTGGTTAGTATTTATTAGGGATATGACTAAGTGGAATAGCTCAAGTGGTTAGAGCACTACCTATGCCGTGACGTCATGTGTTCGAGTCATCATTTGACCTTTAAAAAAAGTTTTTGTTAGGGGTATTGGTGGAAAAGGGTAATTTTTTGCTGATATTAGGGTTTAGGGATCTCCTGACCCCAACGTGATTCTATTATTGGTTCATGTAACCTACCCAAATTATTTGAGATTAAAGTTTCGGCTTAGGAACACCATCTTAGATAGAATCAGACAGATAATTAGGAATGGAGGTAGTATATTTAACCTACAGAAGAGCTCAAATCAACCAAGCAGCTACGAACTAATCAATTAGCATTAACATAGCAAACTGGAGGATAGAAGAATTAGTTGTCTGCATAGGTAGTGTGGCCTAGGTTTCAATTAG
This sequence comes from Stenogyne calaminthoides, assembly GCA_037126765.1. Taxonomy (NCBI): domain Eukaryota; kingdom Viridiplantae; phylum Streptophyta; class Magnoliopsida; order Lamiales; family Lamiaceae; genus Stenogyne; species Stenogyne calaminthoides. The sequence goes on along the minus strand of JBBCBC010000003.1, from coordinate 37,520,994 downwards.
AATATTTCTAGAGCCAAGCAGACATCAATTACTGTAAACATTGACAACAAAAAGAAAATAGAAAAAGAAAAGGAGAGAAAACAATCTTATAACCCAAGGTTCTGTGTACTTATATATCAACTTGAATCATATTGCACCACTGAATAGTGAATACTTGACACATTCAAATATTATCCAACATCTATAGAGGTGCCAGCATAACTTCCAAAATTTTATTTCAGTTGCAATGGATTTGAAGATGTAATTCAAATCATCAAGGTATCTCAATTTATTTTAATGAATGGATTACTAAATCCCCAGATGTAAGTTATTAACAAAAAAAACTCTCACCAATATAGCAGCTTGTCTTTCTCGGGCCCTTGCTTTGCGCTTTTCGCTGTCATCAGAAAAATCTACGTCCCTGGGGTTATCATTTGAAATAGAATGTGAAAACTGATTAGCTAAATGTGGTGCAAGTTTCTGCAATTTGATCATGCATCCCGGTTCAAGCTCCACAAGTGTCTTGATCAAACTAACTACTAGAGACGATAGATCAAAACTGCCAGCTTCAGTGAAGTTTTGTGCAGTTTCTTTCTCATGCATCCTCATCAAAATCACAAGTAGTGACAACATGCTCTGATCACCATATGTGCTCGTTGGTATTTCTTCACTCGTAAATGCCAAAATTGGAATGACGTCAGCCACATAACATAATTGATCGCCCGATCCCTTGTGTAATCGGCACACATCCAATGCGAGCGCCAATAGATGCAATGCGGTTAAAAGAACACTATCCGGAGCACGCGGAGTAGTGCGCTGATCAGAGAAAACTGCGTAAAACAGAACTGCACGGACAATTTGGAGAAGTGTTTTACAAGTAGCTACTTTAGCTATCCCCTTGAGAGGATGATAAATCTTTGACCATCTCGGAAGTTGAGTGGTCAACGCAGAAACATTACAAAACCGCGAGTATCTTTCTTCTGCTGCTTGCTGGTCCCTCAAGTTCCAGCGTGGATGATATAAATCAAGGTCCTTCCAGTATGACGACCGTAGCTTATACATACCCTGAGACAAACAAAGTCAAGATGGCTCACACGTGAACTCTCTTCTTTAAAGTATCACATTTTAGCATATAAAGTATCACCATTTAAAAAATGCTTGATTTTTATATGTTCATCCCAAAATCACTAAACAGTGACACTTTGTATGCTAAACACAGATACCGAGTTCACCAGAAAACTTTCATGAACCAAGTTCATAGAAGTTCTTGTGTTAATACTTAACTATAACAGCAGCCATTCACTTGGACCATACCTGAGTCATGCCAGATGGATGTGAATATTCTGCAACTCTATCCAATACTTCTTGAAGTTCGTCAACTTTTGAAAGATCTCGAGGAAGAGATTTGACAAGCTGACTACGAGTGGCATCTCCAATGGAGAGCTTGTACACCAACTCTCTTTGCAAACATTCCGCAGTGGTTAGCCCACAAAACCGTCGCTCTTTCACTATTTGTATTAGAAGAGTAAGCATTTCAGCAACCAGAAGTGGTTCTTGCCTGAAAAATCAAAATCACAAAAGATACTTCCAGGGTTTAGTAGTATGCACTGTAATTTTCAAACAAAACAGGGTTCAAGATGCATAATAATGGAATTCGGAAGTAACAAGGAACTAGCGACAACTGAAGAAAATATAATATGCAAAAAGTTGCTATTTTACTCCAATTATGGTTCTCGAATATTCCATACAGTTTTGTATACTGTATGGACACGTGGACATTACGAAGAAGGCGATTTGAAAATAATGTGGGGAATAGTAATATGTCCAAAATAATCTTGGATATTAATACCCTAAATACAGTATGTATGCATGTAACCTTAACACAAATGTCATAGCTAACACAAATTTCTTCACAGCATTCATATGTGGCCAATCTAGAAACTATAAAGACTTATACAACAAATATTCATAACAAATTCTATTACATTGCCAAGAAATGGCAAATTATAATTTGATTAAATGATAAGCATCATATAACATATTTCACAAGACTACTATGTAAAGACCCTATAATTAGCAAATACTTAATAGTGCATGCCTGCGTGGAGGCATACCAAGAAACTTGAAGTATTTATGTACCACGTAAATACATTTTATAAAGCAACTAAGTCATAACCAGGTGGCTTAGCCCACCTGGCCACTGGGCTCCTCATTTGAGTGGGAGACCCAGGTTCGATTCCCTCTAGGAACGAATTTGGATTTATGGGAGTTATAAGGTGGATTGGCGATTTTGTGGAGTATTTGGGTGCTTGGTGTACTAACTACTAACAACTAACTTTGCCCGATCAAAAAAAAAGCAACTAAGTCATAACTCGTGACCTTTATAGCACAAACTGTTCTTCATCATGTTCTACTCACGTCGTCGTTTAGTGTAATCTTCTATATAACTGCTAACGAGTTTGACCGAAGACTAAAATAAGGTGAGAAGCATAAATATTTGCTCTGCATGAAGATGACATGAACAAATTACATGCAGCCTTTAAACGCACTCAATTGTCATGCCAAATTACAATAAAAAAGATCATCTGATAGGTACTTTTACAAGCCTAAATTTCACATAGAAGGCTCATGTGGAAGAATTACATGCTCAAGTGGTTAGGTTAATGAAGAAATACATACTCACTAGACTGTTCAAGATTCAACGATAGATAGTTTGATAGCCCAAAACGTTCTAGGATTCTCTGGACATAAAGATCTGGTGGAGCTAAGGCAGCACAACACTGGAGCAAGAAGAGATCGAGCTCTTGACCTTGCTCAGACCTGCATTAAGAAAACCAACGAGAAGAAGAAATGCTCACCATATAAATGCACAGAAGAAAAAGTGTGAATAGATAGATATTTATAAGTTGTACAACCCATTGCAGCAATACATACCAGCGGACCGAAAGATACCACTCGCTAAATAATATTGGAGCATCTCCATTTCTGCGCCACATTCCAGCATGAACCTGAGCACAGAACACCCGTATTCGAAGAGGATGCTCCATCACAAAGGCAGAAAACCCACAAGGATGGGCCCCATCCAAAATCTGGCAAAGGAAGTCACTATATCTAACAAAAGAGCTCTCATTTGATAATCCAGAATCACCATAACACTCTTTGAGTGCCCACCGCAAAACCATTGAAAGAAGTCGGTGTAATGGAATATGTACAGAGATTTCCTGCGAACTAACATCATACGTGATGTCAGGCCAATCTGATAAACTCAGAACTCGCAGACCTTCAGGCTCGGAGGAGCTCTCTCCTTCTAGAACATTCTCATCACACTCCAACCCCAGAGCAATGTTAAGGGATGGTGAACATTGTTTGAGAAGAGCCTCATTTCTATCTGAAGTGGATGATTTGAATATGTATCTGCCTCTTCTGAACCTAGAGAGTGTCCTTTTCAGAGCGAGGAAATTAGTGCTGGAGCCATCACTTATTTTTAGAGATAAGGCACTGAGAGGACCCAATGTGTTGTCCAATCCGATCCAATTTTCGATAGATCTCAAGCACTCGTATACTAACCATAAAGCAGACGACGGAACAGGAAAACTGTCGCCAGACTTGGCCTCATTGTCCAATGTGTTCTTTCCTGTAATACTACTGACAGAGCTTTCCTGAGATAGCCTTCCAACTTTTGCATGTCTTAGGTTGTCTTGGTCTTCCTGATCTGTGCTGCAGAAAGTTTCTTCGGCAGTATCATCAGAGAAAGCTCCAGCCACTAGTAGAGAGAGAATGTTGGATATGGAGTGACATAAAACGAAAGGCAAATGGACATTCTCGTTTTCGTCTTCTATGTGACTGCCGGCTTCTCTCTTTTGAGTGTTCATCCATTGAACAGAAGCCAAGAGTCTCATCCATGCTCTAACTAAATCTCGTCTACGTTGGCATATATATTTGGGTACAGCAGAATGGCTCATTATAAATCTAATATCTTCAACCACACGGAGAGTAATTTCATGCAGGGTTGCCCATTTAGAAACCTGCAAAACAGCAGCATTTAGCCTTTTTAATCTAAATTACAATAAACAGACCCGGAAAAAAACTTCCACCAGCATATTTTCATGCAAAAAATCCTCATCACGAGTTATCACTATTACCAAAACACCAACCAATAAGTCCCACAAACCGTAGTAGTTAATAATTTTTCGTGCCATAATTTTGTATACTGATCCACATCTTTTCACTAAATTTGAATTTGATCAATGATCTACTGTTGGATTTAGGATGTCTACGCTAGCAAACTAAGTTTCACTAAGAAAATACTACTAGACTGAAAAAGCGGGCCTATATGATTTTAATAGAGCCTAATTTTCGTATCCATATAGAAAAATATAGATATTCTGATTACTATTTCACATGTTACATCTGAATCGAGGGTCGCTATATATTAATACTTCCCCAACTATAGACATGACCCTTAAACTAAAATTCAAACACAAACAATGACTATAAATTTCGCCAGGCAAATGAGTGGTGGTTCATTTTTAACATGTGAACAATTTTCTACAGTCCCATAAATCACTTCAGATGCTGCACCATTGCTTGCATAATCATTTCAAGTGATGCATATTGCATAATCATTGCAAGTGATGCATACAACTTGGGTATAATTATAATATAAGCAGCCAATCACGAAACTAAAGCCTAAAGACAAGAATTACATACCAGCAGCTTTCCATCTTCTCCAGCACAATAAGAGAAAATACTTCCCAAACATTGCAACAATACACCCAACAAATTCATTTCCTCTACAAGACGTGGAGTAAGAGTAGGTACAGTCAAAATTTGGACAGAGAATGTTGACAGAAGTGGATATTTTTTGAAAGCAATATCAGTGCCCTCTCTTATGACTGCATTTACAACAGTTGGGTAATAGAGTACAAACACTTTCGCGAACTCATATTTAAATATTGGTTCGCCTAGCATTTTGAGAAGTAACTCATGAAGCTTCTGAACCACACTAACATCCATGAACCTCTCCGCTCTCAACAGAACATCCAATAAACCTGCTGAAGAATACACTCTCTGGGAAATAAAACTGAGTAAACTTTCACTGTGCTTACAAAAATCCAAAAGCATGTCCACCACACTAGAGGTCAACTCCTCTGCTGCCTTTTCAGCAGTATTACTAACCATTTTAGGACTTCCTCCAGAAACATTCTTCGCAAATACTAACTTTTCTTTCCAATAATTAAGCAATAAATCCAAAACGGGCCCCAAAGACTCCGCAATATGCTTGGGAAGTGGTTGAATCTGCTCAGCGCCTTTGTGCCTTGAGCAAAATCCTTCGCGTTTCCATGCGGTAATGTCCCCACAATCACAACACCCACCACCGGTATATATAACCGAATAGTCATGGTCCTTGTGGTTTCCATTCTCAAAACAAGGAACACAAATTGCACATGTCGGGTCATGCTCACATTTCCTACAGCGGTATGCAATATCATTGTCCCCCCAAATAGCCCCACAAACACCTCGCTCATTAGCACTCATTTTGGCTAGGAGCCCTAGTGCTACTATAGGGTCTCCCTCAAACATCAACCACAGCAACCAGTTCAGGCTCTCATCGAATACTTCTTCGTCCACCTCCTCTTCAGCTGGCAATATAGCAGAGACCAACCCTCCAACAAGGGATTTGTTGCTCTTAGCAAAAGCAACCAAACCACGTGGCCCTTGATTCAGATTGTCCTTGGGAACCCCCAGCCATGAAAGCCTCTGGGATACAAAATGTATATCAAAATATTTTAGTTTATATAATTCAGATGAAAATGAGCTTTCCACAAACAGAAATAGAAAATTAATCCTCCAAAAATAAACATTGAAATTTGAGTTTTGTGTTAACATCATGTAACATTAGCCACATGCTTTTTTTTCTTTGAAAAACACTAAAATTCAGCAATGAGATAAATTAGAAACATACCGTGCTTCATTCCATCTATCGATATGACATTCGACACTCATTTTAATACAGACAAAGCACCAAAATTACCAAAACAGTGAACCCGTCTCAAATTCAACAATAACGTTGGGTTCTACAAATATTGTCCAGGTCAAAAGGGGATGTTGAAACAGAATTCTCATATTTTGATCGCATTCCAGTATAATGAGGACTCTCAATTCTTTCAAGGAAAAAGTAGTAAGCACTTTTGCAAATCAATCACACTTCAAGTGGCATAGAAACTACAATCACTAAATTGATCGAAAAATTATTGACCGCTTCAAATTTAAACTTCATGCGAACTACCAACCTGAAATATAAGATCGGAATAAGAGGGGGCGGCGGATTCCGGCGACGAATCAGTGTCCATTTGGAGCATTTTCTTTATCCAACCGATGCAGCCACACTAATTGATTCCACCGCTTTCACTCCCCAGGACTGAAGCTCGGCCTCACTCCACACACACAGACACGCACGAATAGGAGCAGAAAAGTTCATCAATTTGCAATTGACAGGAAACAATCTCAAAACCCCATGGAAGTTTTTGATGATCTTCAAATTTGTACCCCTAGTATTTCCTAATTCGTTTGTGGCTTGTACGCACAGCTGTATGGGTTGTACACGCGAAATGACGGTTTAGCGTATGCCTCCTCTCTCTGGAATCGGCTTTAACAAATAGTGCTTGGATTTGGATAGGGCTATAGGGCTAATTTGGTGGGCCTTCGATTTTTATTTTATTTTATTTATTGTATATAATAAAATTGGAATTTAAGTATCGATAAATTTTTAATTTGAGATCGACTAGTATTTTTACCCGTACGATGCACGGAATTATAATTTTTTATTGATAATATTATACCATAACGATGCATAGATTATAATTTAAGGCAGTTGTCTATCTTCATATCTTTATTACCATAGTACTAATTTCGTCATAGTAAATCCACCTAGAAGTAAATCTAGCATTATCGTAAACTCCAGGGGGACGAACAATACATATTTTCGTCTGTCAAGCTAACAATCATAGATTCTAATATTCTTTTGAGAAAATTACTCATAGGTCCATTTCATGTGTGTGTATTACTCATAGGTCCATTCATCATTTTATTACTCTTAGGTCCAATTTTTTGTGTGTTAAAAACCATTTATACCCTTAGTATCCCTTAAGTCAATATTATGTACGACTTTTAGGAATCTTTGTTGTTTATTAATTTTTTATATTGAATTTTGTCCAAAAAAGAAAACCCACACCTCTCTTCTCTCACAAACATATTATGAGGAAACCGAGGAAAGCTATCTATCGACGTCGGTGACGTCAAATCTCCACAGTAGAAGTACAAGATGTTAGGTAAATTAGCTTTTCAAATTTCAAATTCAAATCCTTACTATGGGTTCCATATTCAGCCTTGGAGATTAGATTTTCATTCTTATCTTGAGAGAAAAAAAATTCGCGAGCTTAAATTGGGGGTTTTTTATTGCGCGATTTTGAGGGAGGAAGAGTAGGCCAGAAGTGTTCGATTATCAATAGCATCCCGTTTTGTGTTCAAGGTCAGTCAAGATTTACCTGGTATTTATTGTTTACGGCGCCGGGAACTATGTCCGAAAATTTGTTTATTAATTTTAAGAATGGGTCTGAGTCAAAACTGATGTCTTTGAATTCATCCACAAAATTCATTGATTTAATACAGTAGGTATCTTTGGAATGGCCTATACTAGATAACATTGAGTTACATTTCTCTGTTGGTGATTTAAGCAACTGTAGTCTTGATGATGATGAAGATGTTAGGAACCTGATTAGTATGTGTGTGCTAACATCCTCCAAAATTATTGTTGTTGACATCTCCCAAAAGACTGGTCAACAAGATGACATGCGAAAAAATGATAAAGATGAAAATGTTCATTTTGATGGTCTAGGAAATGATACTAGTTATGATGTAGGCCAAGACAGTAGTATCAGAAACAAGATCTCATTTAAAAATGTTAAGAAAAGATCAGATTCAGGGCAGAAATCTGATTTTAATGGGATGGAGTCTATGCCATTCTATGATGTTTGCCCTGTTTTGAAGAAAAAACCTCTCTTGTCTGATAGTTGGTGTCATACTTTTGATGGTGGTGTTGGCACAATTTTTAGTGGAGGTGCAATTGAATGTAGGGCAGAACTTATTAAGTATGCAATTCATGAGGGGTTTAGGTTTAGGTACAAGAAGAATAATAAGACCCTCATTTACGTTGTTTGTAAGGAGTTGGACAATTGTGGTTGTCCTTGGATTATAAAAGCCAAGCTTAAAAAAAATATCAACTGTTTCGAGGTGACTGAAGCAGTTTTAGGACATTCGTGTGCGAGTAATTTGGTAGGGAAACAGACTAGCAGATTGGGGGCCAAGATACTTGGCAATCTTTTTGTCGAGAATGTCAGGTCAAACCCAAGTATAAGTGGAAAGAACATAAAAAAATCACTTCAGTCTAGTTACGGGTTGCATCTCTCATATTGGAAAGCTTGGCGTAGCTACCAAGCTGCTATGTCACAAGTTTTTGGAAGCTACAATGACTCATACGACCAACTTCGATGGTATTGCGATGCAATAAAACGCACAAACAAAGGTATGTAACAACTTATATACAAGCTATTTTTCAACTTGCCGAACCCTATGTTTTTACAACTGTTTTTTGTAACATGTATTTTAATTGATGTAGGTAGTGTTGTTTCATTGGAGTCCAACTCAAAAATCGGTTGTTTTGAACGAGTTTTCATTGCTTTCAAGGCATGTCTAGATGGTTTTAAAATTTGTAGGTCAATTATATTCATCGACGGTACATTCATGATTGGTTGTGCACAAGGGACGCTACTAGGAGCGACTGCTAAGGATGGAGACAATGGTACGTTTTTGCGATGAATTTGTTGTTTTATACATGAACATACAAACTAAGTGTGAAAACAATTTTAAAATTGACTAATATACCTGATTAACTCATCATTTTCTCTCAAATGTCTAGTTTTTATAAAAAATCAGCACTTTTGATTTTTGAATTTGAATATGCTGTATTTTTGTTCTGTCATTTTTCAATACATTCGGAATGAATGTTTTCATGTTATTATGGTGTTAGACCTATGCAATAATGTATAATTTTGGTTTTTATCAGGATTGTTTCCGGTTGCATTTGCCATAGTCTCTGCTGAAAATACTAGTAATTGGGCGTGGTTTCTGGAAAAGCTTCGCGATTTTGTGGTTCATGACAAACATATATGTTACATTTCAGACAGGAACACTGGGCTGTTGTCTGCTTTACCAAAAGTATTTGAAAAACCTCTCCATTTCTATTGCATGTATCATTTATTAGGTAATCTGAGAGGGCGTTTCACAAAGGGATGGACCAATGATCAACGTGAAAATTTGGGCAAACTATTTAAAGATTGTGTTTACGCTCCAAACGTAAGAATATTTGATGAGAAGGTGGCGATATTCAAGGCTGCTGGCGGAAAGGCGGCCGACGAATGGATTAGTGAATTGCCCAATGAAAAATGGGCAGTGGCTCATTCAATTCACATCAAGAGGTATGGGGAGATGACATCCAATGCTGCTGAACAGTTCAATCGTTGGATAAAGGATGCCAGATCACTCCCAATTACACATATGAGCGACCATGTCCGTAGAGGTAAATCAGTACGTTTGGAGCTTTCATTTTGATGAATATTATACGAATTAAGTAGGTTGATCAATGTCATTGGTTTTTATAAATGTTGTTTGTGTTGTATATATCATGTATTGACAGATATATCTCAGTGGATCGTTGAGAGGAGGGAAGAAAGCCAGACATGGACAGGGGCTTTATGTCTAAGAAAAGAGAATATATGGAATTATTGGAGAGATATATCACGATCTTGGACTGTTACGTTGTCCAAGCGGGAAGTTCGAAGTTTTGTCCTCCCCGTCTGCTGAGGTCGATTTGAAAGACAAGAAATGCTCGTGCTACCAATGGCAAGTACGTGGATTCCCCTGTGCGCACGGAGCTGCGGTTATTATCCGTGAATGCCCATCTGTTTATGATATTGTTGAGGATTGTTTCTTCACAAAGACATATAGGAAGTGCTACAGTTACGATATCCACGCCAAAGCAGAGACCGAAAAGTTTGAATTTCAGCCCACAGCACAAAACGGTGAAAAGATTCAGCCTCCCATACTTAACAAGAAACCGGGACGACCTAAGGAGAAAAGAAAACCACCTTTCGGTGAGTGGCCAAAGAAGAAGCCAACGGTTGCATGCTCTCGATGTGGTAATGTTGCAAACCACAATGCTACTACGTGTCTTATGACCCCGAAGACATCATCAGTTGGTAGGTACATATATCATGTACCCCTTTTGCTATCTTACAATTTAAAAACTAAAAACACTACAGATCAGTGTTCTAGGAGAGTCAACATCTTTAAACTTGACTAAGCTTCCTTTTTGTTCAAGTTTGATCAGGTTGACATTTTTTGTGTTTTTTGTCTGATAAATATAGCCACATATTTTTGTATGAAACATTTTGAAGGATACATGCTGATTAGTTGTCCAGTTTTATGATATGGTGCATTTTTATTTATTTTTTTGACATTTTGTGTTTCTATCATTGTGTATTCTACAATTACATGCATAACAGAATGGTGTCCAATTTAATGCACTCATCACACAATTGGTAATTAGGCTTAAAATGTCATTGAATATACATAATCATTGCTAAATCCATACAAATTTGCCCAAATTAATAAACAATACAGGATTATGATAACACATTTTCTTGAGCATTGTTGCACCATTAAAAAAACAATTTACTTATCACATTCCAAATCAGAACAATTGCAACAAATGTCACTATAATTGAAAAAAACAAAGTTGGTAGTGTGACGTGATAGCAAACATTAGCAACGGACTTCGGAGCACGTTCACGAATTTCCCGACGAGTAAATTCTTCATGCTCATTATTCACAGAATACCAATTTGTTGATACACACCAATGTGAGAAACCATGTAATTCGCACCTATAGTACAATCTTACCAGAATCAGATGTCTCTGACCTATAGTCTTTCAGACGCTTTCCTACAAAAAAAAAACACATTCATTTTCTGGAAAAAATTATAGCACACATGAATGTGTTCATGTCAAGTACATTTCTGGTCTGTCAAAAAACTAACCCTTGTCCGTAATCTCAAAGGTTTTTCCACGGGTTCTTCGACGACGAAATCCTATTATGATTTAACTATCACCAACAAACAAAATAAACACAAATATCTACAAATTCAAGGAAAACAAGTTTTGAACAAAATATGAACTCCAACTGTAATATATACATATAATACCTTCAGATTTCTTATCTGGTTTAGACCTTTTAGATCTAGAGCATCTCGTTACACTTTTACCCTTTCTTTTACCCATTCGCTGATAATACCTGCATAAAAAAAATGAAACTAAGAACAGGTATTACAAGTACTAAAAAAAAGAACGGTAAATACTCATATCTTCAACCATTTATACAAAAAAATCGCAACTACAAAACAAAAAAAAAAAAAAAAAAAAAAAAGAGACCGAAAGCGAGAAACCTGTTCAGACGAACAACGTCCACTCCTTTGTTGGTGTAAAGTCGGAAACCCCCTTCGAAAGATGAAGATCTTGGCCGGAACCCTTTTCGCCGGAGAGAGAAATGTGCAAATAAACACTTTTGAAATGAGAGAATTGAGAGTGGCGTGAGAGAATTGAGAGCGCCGTGTAATAGAGAATGGAAAGTGTAGAAAAAGTTTTTGCAGATGATTAGACACGATGGGGTAAAAAGTGGTTGCTTAGAGTTTCAATTTTTTCAGACATAGGGAGTTGTGTCAAGATGGGGGTTTCTTTTCCTAATTGATTCTAACCGGAAAAAATAAGGGCAAATAAGTAACTTAACACATGTTCTTAAGACCTATGAGTATTTATTTTAGAATGTTGGACTTATGAGTAATTTCTAGTACCAATTAGGACCTATGAGTTTTATTCTTTTAGAATGACCCAAGACTTTATCTTAATCCTCCAATATTTAAACTTTTGTTAATAATACATGGAAAAAGAAGAATACATTTCAATTAGGCTTTTTATTTTTTTGTTAATGCAACAATTGATTCCAAGGGACAAACCATTATATTTATGCAAAAAAATAGATGACAATCGACGACGGTAACAAAAGCACTAGCACATTTTTAACTAAGACAACTTGATGATCCCAGCGCATGAAACTGCAAATCAGGAGAATCACACAAAAGGGGTAAGAAGTACTCAAATGCAAAATTTAATTTTTGAACGAAACATAGCTTAGGTATGGTGATTACGAAACACTGAAAGCTAACAGGCATGGATAACGGAAATTAATGTCATACACATGAATAAAATAAAATGCATACTTTAAGGGGGGAATTTATTTATATTCTTTGTGAGCTAACATGCTAAATTGGTAATTCCATCAGCATATGTAAAAGTCATTTCCATTAACATAAGTTTAAATCAGTTATCCATAAAACAATTTATCACAAAGTTGAGCATACCTAAGACACTAAATTAAACTGAGTGAAGAAATCTGAAAGAATCATTTCAAATAGCTCTACTACAAAATATGTTCATACATACATACTCACAATGAAATAGTTCATTAAAATACACAATGAACCTTTGTTCAATGAAGAATAGTAATAAATCAAACGAACAACTTTAAACATCATAAATGAGTAAATCAAACTGAGTCTGTTAATTTAATAGTTTAGATTATAAAATACCTATTTGCAACATCATATGTCATTATGTACATATAAATAAGCAGGACTTGTGTCAAACAAAAGTCAAAAGATCATGCTACGTCAATTGTAATTTCTGAAGCACTTAGGCTCATAAAACTAAAATCAATTAATTATACCTTCGTAATATGTTATAAAAAAAATAAAAAAATCCCAAAATTTCAAACTGTAGCATAATCATTTCACAGAACTTTGAAAATAATGATTGTGTCAAGCTTTTAAATCGATTAACCATAATTCATAGTAGAATTCTTTTAGCAGATGATGTCTTCTCAAATAAACCAAACAAAAAAATGACCATGCATTTGTTGTGATACAGTTTGATGTCCTGTGGGATGTATTGTGTCGTAAAGCACGTTTACCTCTTTCCTAGTGTCAAAGATCTACCTCCTGTCTCAATTAAGTGTCTACATATTCTGCTTAATTAAATTTGTGATTAGGCTAGATTTTGTATGTACCCGAGTTGCATGTTTCTGTTTGAAATAATTACATGTTTCTATTTTTTATAGTTGCACGCTTTTAAAATGCACTATGAGTGTATGGTGCACATTAGACCCACTCTTGTAATTATATTTAACAAAATTCTTTAATTAAACAACCCGATATATATATATATATATAGAATTCCGTCTTAGAACGGCATTCTTCGTGAAATGTCATATGAACTTAAATATGTATAATACAACTCATACGAATTTAATCGAAAGTAAACCATAAGGACGAAACCAAGAATATAATATATTATTTTTACAACACTTTGTTTGGTAGCAGAGGGACGAAACCAAGATATAGATGATAGAATTCATACGAAGTTGGTCTGAATTAAGTTTGTTTCATTATTTTATTGCAAGTTTAATTAATGTCCCAACTGTATGTAGATATATGAATGTAGATATTATGGAATGGGCTGACATCTTAAGTAATACTATATAGGTGAAGATGGATTGATAAAGAATCCACAGTAAAAAAATATCAAAAAAAAATAAAAGAAGAAGAGAAAAACAGATGAAAAGAAAGTACCCTGAATTCTCCGGCGAGGATTGGGAAGAGATGAATTGGAAAACAAAAATACCGCAATAAATAAAAACTCAAGAAAATCTATCTGAAACTCCTTGTACTATCACTTGCAATCTCAGTATTTGACGGTATGGCCGTGAAGTGAATGAGAAGTGAAGGAGAAATGAAAAGGGCAAATGTAACTACGGGGAAAACTGAAAATATAACTGCCCTTAACGTGGGAGTGTGATAGTAAGTTGTGAAAAGTGGAGAGAGAGTGGGGAGAAAAAAAAAGTGAGCGAGAACAGGTATTTTACCGACTTTGCTATTTTTATATAAGTATAAATTGCAATAGAAATTTAAATTATACTTTTTTCTATTCAAATTTTTAAAAATATATACTCTTGTATATGTCTTTTATGAGATAATATATATACAAGCACTCTAAAGTCACTAAATCAATAATATAACTTTTAGTTTACATTGAACTCATCAAAAACACTTCGATTCTTTTGTTCCACTTTTTTGTATTTCATTGATGTTTTATTTTTCTGAATCTTTAACATATGAACTCGAAATATGGTGATTCGTTGGATATATTTTATTATTCCACTTGTCGTTAATTCATATTATGGAATACAAAATGGAACACTAATTATAAAATAGGTTCTCATCAAAAGTACTATATTTTCTATCTGTGGGCACAAAATCATGCTCGACTATTTTTCCATATTCATCTTCTATACGATTCTCACCCTAAAAGCCTCGTGTAACCATTTTGTACTATTTAAAACTCGTATAATAAGGCTAAAAGATTTAGAAAGAATGGGGGAGCGAGCTTAATTCCGAGAGAGAATCCACATCATCGAAGTCGACAAGAACATTTGTGATGCCGACGAATTATTCCACTAAGTCGGCATTGTATTAACTAAAACTCGCATGAGACTAAGAATTAGAAAGAATGGGGAGAGCAAGATTACGTTTCCGATGAGAAAATCCACATCATTGAAGTCGACAAGAACATTTTTGATGCTAATGAATATTCCACTAAGTCGGCGTCGTTCTCGTAGCGAACCTATTGTCGTTCACGTTATCTTGAAGATTTGCGTTAATGAAAAATGTGAGGGAGAATGTAAAATTATATGAGAAAGTGAAAGGAGAGAATGGGAAAGGTTTCTCAATGTGTATGTGTGTACATATATATATACACACACATGAGTACGTTAGGTATGAATCAATTGTTGGAGAATTAATTGTCAGGATCTATTCGGGATGAATATTTAAATACAAACTTAATTATAACAATTATTACTAGCATAAATTAATCCTATATTAATTCAAATAATAATTCAACAACAAATCACGCATATAAACAGTTCACATAACTAACCTTTTGGAGTGACAATCGTTGAGAAGATGGACTTCGTTGACACGAACACACCAAAAGACCTTCTCAAGTATTCCCAAGCCCTTGCTCGTCAATCCGGTGGTAGGATGCTCGCGAACAATTAACAAAAGGGAAAAATAAATTATTTGTTGCACCACATTTGTGGATTTCTAATTTTTCCAACACATGGAATTGCACTTGGGGATGAAAAAATCATCCCCTATTTATAAGAGGTAGTGGCCGATTTTTTCATAGGAAAAAGGGAGAGAAAATCTATTTCTTGATCTCCAATAAATCTTGAATATATATCCAATATATTCTTTTCTCCATAATTAAATATTTCATAAAAATCTCACTCTCTTATTTGTTATGGAATTTTCGAAAATAATGGGATAAGAACTCCAAGATTTGGATCTTCTTGAATTTATGAGATATACTTGTATTCCAAGAATACATATCTTCCATAATATATTTTCAAGAAAATAAAGAAAATATTTTATAATCTTTTTCGAAAAATCCCATATAAATAACAAAGTGGGAGATTTTTTGAATTTAATGAGATAATCTTGTATTCCAAGAATACATATCTTCATTCCATAACAAAATTCAAAGAAAATCTTTCTCCCATTTTTATTTATATTTTTCAAAAATTTTAGAGGAAAAATAACAAAAAAATTTATTTTATTTTAAACACTTTTTTCAGTTATTGGACATTATGTTTGGGCTACTTGAGGGGCCTTTAGGAGAATTAAGATTGGACCTTCCAATGGATCTTGAATTTTCAATATTGAGCCACAATATTATTCAAGTCCATAAATATTAATTAATCCTACTACATAATTAATATTGAACTATCTATCTTAACCCATATTACTGTTAATATGACTCCCGGTTATTATTTCTCGTGTTTAAGATTATCTAGTCCATTAATTAATTCAAGCCACTGAAATAGTTTTCCATTAATTAATATCTTTTGTCCTTGGTCAAGGAACGGTTCAACATTATTATCCATACCGGAAACTAATTCCACTTGCAAGATTTGGTATGATAAATCTTATGAACCTCCCCAAAGGGGCACCGTCGAACAAAGCGTATTTGCACACGATTCTTCGTATTAAATCTTAGCAATCGCATGTGAACAATAATATTGCCCAAGATATAAAGTATTGAATCTCATTGATTCTCTACCCGTCATAAGTCAAAGCAATAATTACTAACCACGGACGATCCTATTTAAGGGACGAAGATTAAGAAATAACGAACCACTGAGGTCTAATTTTTTCTAGTTCGGTCTTTCAAGAATTTATCCTCCTCAGAGGTCCTATTCAAAGGTCATCATCATGCACTAGTGTAATCTCTTGGTCAAGACAAGTCAATCTGAGCCATAGACTTCAACCTTTCACGATGGATTGTTCATTTCCATCAAGGTCGTGAACGGTGTACTTTTAGTTACAAGAGACTGTTAATTTAATCTTTTGTGATCTGGTATCACTAAATTAACTACAATGTAACACGTACTATTTATTGAACAATTATGCAGTAAATATATGTAACATTCAATGATATTTAAAGCATCAATGATAAATAATTTATTTCAGTAAATAAGACAAAAATTCAATTTAATTATACAAAGTAAAAACATAATTTTCAGTATAACCCCAACATCAATTGCACATATATGTATACATTCAGTCACCCTTTCTCTATCGTCTCGACTTTTCTCTCTCATATCCACTAATGTGCGGCAAAATAAGGGAAAAGGGGAAGAATTGGAGAAGAAAATATAATCTTAATAAAAATATATAAAAGACATTTTAGGGATGTATGTGACATAAATTAAGAAAAAATTGTGAAAAATTAATTTAAATAACATTAGCCTAAAATAAAATTTAACCTCTAAAAACGACACTTATTATGAAACTGAGGAAGTAGAACCATAAAAATAAAATTGACAATAAATTATTGAACTTTGAAAATGTAAATGAATAGATTGACTAATCTTCTTGCATCAATAATTAAAGAGCTTTAAAGTTATGTCTTGATGCTGAAAGCAAATGCTAAGTCTTGTATGCATTTAGGTGCGTCTAGCACTCATGATACATTTTAAAATATTTATCCAATTTATTATACTAAGTATTGTAATTTTAGATAATGATTATGTATAATCTCCCAAAAAAAAAACCCATGTAGCATGCGAGACTATGCTGAAATGAAATAAATATGAGTATATTTTTCTAAATAAAATAAAATTACATGGTTAATATTAATGCTCAATAAATTTGCATATTGGACTTGAATTCAATTTCAATTTGGATGAAGCATCTACACCCTAAATCATGATTTATTCGGGCTGGGTGAACCATGAACCACTCAAGCCGAGTGAACCATGAACTACTTCGACCGGGTTTGGGCCCGGGTCGAAGAAGAAAAAAAAAACTGAAATTAAAATTTGCTAACTGAAATTTAAAAAAAAAAAATTGAAAAAAAAAGCTCATAAAATTAAATTGTTTGATGCAAATAATGCACGGAAAAATTTGCCAAAATAAAATCCTTATTCTTGTGTTTATAATCTCCGCAAGTACCTGAGATTGCTTAGATCGTGTCATCCTGAATTTTATGTTAGAGAAAATCGTGTATGCAACAAGTGTACAAATTTAATGTATTACTTATTTTTAACGAACAAAATTAATTGATTAGTAACATGTGTACAATATTAATCGTGTATGCAATAAGGGCAATATTAATTATTTTTACTAAAAATATTCTTTATTTCCATTTAACAATATTAATTGTATATTAGTTGCACAGTGCAACTAGTTTACAACAGAAATAGAGAACATGAGACTTATGACCCGTTTGGTACAACTTATAAGCTCTTTAAAACAACTTATAAACTGTTTAACGGCTTATGAACTCCTTAATTTTGTTTGACAAAATAAGATGTTTAGCATCTTATAAGATTTTTTTTAAAAAAAACTCTTTAGAGCTTATAAGCTTGAAAAAATAAGTTGGGATATCCCAACTTATTTTACAAAAATTATATAAGCTTCACCCTATCTCAACACATCCCGATCCATTCCCGGCCCGAATTTAATCCAATATGTCCCGTTTTCTGCGAAAAGTTTAGAAAATAAAAAATTTTTGAAATAAAAAATTTATTTTCGGGGAAAAAAATTTATTTTAAAAAATAAATTATATATTATATAGTTAAAAAATATACTCCCTCCGTCTCAAACTTATTTTCCTGTTTACTGTGTGTTCGGGTTTTAAAAAAAGTGATAAAGTGTTGGGAGTAGAAAGAGTTGTTTATTAGTACTCCTATTTTATATGATAAAGTAATAAAGTGATGGGTAGTTGGAGTTAAAAAAGTTATTTATTAGTATTTTATGTGATAAAGTGATAAAGTAGAAATCTCCATTTAAGGAAATAGGAAAATAAGAATGGGACGCCCAAAACAGAATACAGGAAAACAAGTTTGGGACGGAGGGAGTATATTTTTAAAAAAATATTAAAGAACTTATAAGGTGTATTAGTCAAACACTTTAACAACTTATAAGCTACTTAAAAATTACATCTTATAAGCTCTTAACACAATTTATAAGATTTTAGAGCTTATAAAATATTTAAAATAAGCTTAGTCAAACGAACCTTTGCTCTATCATGGAGAAAGTTTTTGTTAGACAATATCTCATATATGAATTGTATTATTTACAATCGGTTCTACTTTAAAACATGATTTAGATAAAGTCATAAAATATACTCCCTCCATCCTAATTTTAATTGGCCAAATACTATAGACACAAAAATTAAGAAAAAATGGGAAATAATAGTATTAAATGGTATAAAGTGGGTAAAGTGAATTTAATAGAGGGGTATTGTGAGTGTAAAGTGGGTTTGGTGGAGTGAAATAATAGTATTAAATAGTAATGAAAGTTGTTTTATTTCATTTTTAGGAAATGACCAAACAAAATAAACACGACTATTTACAGAAAATGATCAATCAAAATCAGGACGGAGGGAGTATATTTTATGAGAACTCATCTCATGCATGAGAAAATCTTGTATAATTTTTATTTCTTTATTATAGATTATCTATATTTATTATGACGGTTGTTACATTAATTGCAATTATTAGCATCAGATGTTGTAAAATTATAACAATCATATTACTTACTTTATCACATTTCAAAGTTTTCCTCTTTAACTTTTAAAGACGAGACTATATTAAATTTAAAGATAAGGCTGTAATGAAAATATGATTTTATATCTCATTTTTAAAGGTACAATTTTCCTCTTTTACATTATGTATTTATTACAATTTTATCTATAAAGATGATATAATCTTATCTATAAAATTAAATCAGATTTTCTTTTTGAAATGTAACTAAGTCTTTTAAAGTAAACTATGTCATTTTTTAAATGGGCATAAAAAAATATTTTTTATGAGAAAAATATATATGATAGTTTTCACCTTAAAAATGATCGATAAAATGGTTACAGACGAAAGAGCAGTTTATTTCGAATTATATCGATGTCATGCTAAGGATGAAACTTTCCTCGTTATGACAGAGGTTAGTGATCCATTTTTTTTAAAGTCATTTGTACTATATTTGTTAAACTCAAATTTTTATAAGCAAAGGGTGAACAAAAATTTAGAAAAGTCATTTGTACTATATTTGTTAAACTCAAAACTTAAAGTCATTGTGAACTTTTTTATTTTTTATGGAATTGTTATTGTATAAACGAAGTGTCATTGCTATAGTGCATACACACTACTATTGTGGTGCATACATAATGTTAACACTTTATATATATGATAATGACACTAATAAATAAATAAAAAATTAATGCGATTGTAAAACTAGATTTATGAGTACCTACTCATAGTTATAAAATGATAACGAGTTAGAACAATACTAATAGATCATATACATATGTCCAAGTTAGAATATAAAGTTTAATATTTTTATTTACTTAAGATCTATTTCGAAACACTAGTCAAATTTAAAAATCACTTATTTTCAAAATAAGCTTGGTTATAATAGCTTTTTTTTTAAAAAACACTTATACACTATATATTAAAAGTTGAAAACACTCCCTTAGTCTTATATACTCCAGTTTTTTTTTTTTATGTAACTTAAATATTTTACATTTGTTTTGTTCTCTTATTACAGGTTGATACCGATTCCAAGACTTTTTATAAATTATCTCCGATTGAAGAAAATGGGAAAAAGAAGATGAAAGCAAAGGAAATAAATCTCGAGAAAACGATAATTATTCGCCATTTGGGGAAATTGCCTCGGAATTTGGTAATAATTCAGATTTACCAATTTCACAACGCCTGCAGGGATGGAAAATGGAAACAAGAACACACACGGGTAACACTAAAAACACAGAAAAGGTATTTTACTCAATTATTAATTGTTAAGTATTTTATAAATATTACTCCATATTTAAGAAAATATAATACTGTTTCTAGCCTAAATTTACTAATCAAAATATTTTTATTTCAGTTTTTTAGTCACAACCGTCGTGACAAGATCTTCAGATCCATGACTCATGTCAGTACCTTTATTGCATACAATTACGTATATTAGACATGAGTGAGTTACTTATTTTTTTTTCTTCTCATTTTTGTTATATATATATATATATTTTTTTTTAATGTAATCTATTTATTTATAGGATTGCAGAGAGAAGATAATTTCGCCCATGATGAAGAATAATTATGCATTTGCTTTCTCTCACAGCTCCATTGATTTAAATGTAATATGTTGTTAACTTTTTTTTTAGAAACTTGAAAGTATTTACCGTTTGCTTGCCCAATTAATGGTTAAATTCGATGTCTTAAAATTTGTTCTTTAGTTAAATAAAACAATTAATAACTACAATTTAATTAATATGTTTAATTCAGTAATACTACTAAGTCCCTAAAACATAAAACATGATTGAACATTTGCAAACTCAGTACACATGATTCATCTACATAAAAACATATTCAAATTGATCAAACCTCCACACGAAGTTATTGCAATTCCCCAGAAACAAATAATTCAGTATAGTATAGACGACGATCGCCTTCGTCGCCCATTAGGCTCGTTCGATTGATCTCAGTCAATCGAATGACACCCCACCTGCTCGATATCGCATTCATTGACCATTAGGCTCGTTCGATTGACCAACCGAACGACCGATATGGCTTTCATAGCCCAATAGGCTCATTCGACTGACCAATCGAACGACACCCCACTTGCTCGATAAACTTGGTCAAACGCAAATGCTTCGCGGTCCATTGCTCCGCCAGTTTTTGCTCCTTCATCTCCACCTCCCGTCTCAGCCCCGCCAACTGCTCTCTATACTCAGCTTCGATTCGATCAATGGCCGCCTTCTGCTCGTCTCTGAGCGCTTTAACCTTTGCTTCGATATCCTCTGTTTTCTCCCTCTTTTGGCTCGCCTTCTCCGATTCCAACTGCAATTCGACCCGTTTCAACCGTAACGCCGCCTCCTTCTTATGCGCGGCAAGAGCCCGATGCCCTTCCTCCAATTCTCTACAACACTCAACGAGGTCACCTACGACCGGATGATTCTCCCCAACCAACGAATGCACGCCACGTGCCATGTTGCCATCCGGAGCCTGTAGCCACGGGATAGGCGCGGCCGGAGGGACCGTCAACGGCGACAGGCTCAACGTCACGGATGGAGACGACGGCCGAACGGGCGTAGTCGTTGCCGAGCTAGTGAGCCACGGAGGCAGGGCAGAAGCTGACGGCCCACCACCCCAATTCGTAGTAGGCGGCATTGCGGCGGAGGCGGTGTTGACCAACTTTTCGGCGAACGTCTCCAATAAAATGTCGTATTTGCCCTCGTCCAACGGCTCAACAACCCTGTTATTCTCCTTTTGCTCCCTCTGCTGCTTCTCCTTAAAAACTTCCCACCACTTTCCTAGTCTTTTCGCGGTTCGACCGGGCACCTCAGCGGCGATCTTCTTCCACTTGTTGCTGTGTTTGGCCTGCAGGTTGATGACGAGGCACTGCTCGTGCTCGGTTAAAGAGTCTTTCTTGATTCCGGGTTTGAGATAGTTTTTCCACCTTTCCAAACACGACTTAGCGTCCCTGTTCAGAGAGGGCTCGTTCATACGCACGGAAACGAGGTGCCAATCTCTCGGGCCGTATTGCTTAACGTAAGCGCGTAGCAATGCATCCTCTTCAGGCCTCCAACGCTGCCTTTCCTTCATTTCCCGATTCCCATTGCCTCAAATGCTTCATAGTTATCTGATCATTGTATGTCATTGCAGCAATTAGGAACAAATTGAATGAATTTAGCTCAATATGAGTCAAATAAGCCATGATTATCTGATTATATGTCATTTTTTGACAGTTGGTGAACATATTGAATGATTTTTTTTTATGAATATGAGTCAAATTCATCATAAATATCTGATTATAATGTCATTTTTGCTCATTATGACACTCATATATGTACAACACTTTATGCACTATGTACCATCATCTTAAGAAGATATTTCTGATAAGTTCAAATTTCTGCTACACAACTGCATAATTACACACCTCTGTAATTTCCTAATATATTGAAGTAAGGAACAAATTTCACAATTAAACAGGCTTTTCCTCGTTAATTAAATGAAAAACAGGCAATTAACAAACTATAGATTGCTAAATTTTACTAAGTAAATTTTACACTGGAAACAGGGCTAGAGATCTCAAGAAAATTCCTCAAATAACCATCAATTACATAATTACAGAGCAGTTCTACAGAATAAATTATGCATTTCAACAATTTATCAAGTCAAAAACCATAATTACCAATCAAAGAATTCCTGAAACTCCCACATTTACCAGAAAAGTTCAAATCCAGGGAGTTAATCACAAAAAAATTCAGAGTGAGTAAACAGAGCACCAAAATTTCACATGAACAAAATCTGCATATAGTAAAGAGAAGACTTACAGAAACGGTTCAAGAAACCCTAATTTCTCCACACCCATTTGCTGCAAGATGCAATCTTTAGCAAAAGTAAGAACACCCCTTCTGCTGAAAAGCTTCAAGAATTAAAAGGGCGTGAAAGAAAACAAAAAAAATTCACGCGAGTGAGTGAGTGGGGGGTAAAAAACAAAATCATTAAAGAAGCGTATTTCTTTCTTTCTTTGTTTATAGTAATTGTGAGGAATTCTGACGTGGTGACTGGAATTTGGTGACGTTCACAGCCCCTTGATGTCTGATCTAAAATGGCTACAACAGACGCACACAATTATTTGTGTAATGTGATTAGTGATACTACCTTGCTCCCGAACTCAACGCTACGGTTACTGTATCGCGGGTTTTAAAAAAAAAAAAATAATAAAGTGTTGGGGGTAGAAATAATTGTTTATTAGTATTTTATGTGATAAAGTGATGAATAGTTAGGAGTAAAAAGAGTTGTTTATTAATATTTTATGTAATAAAGTGATAAAGTGGATATTTTCATTTAAGAAAGTATTCAATTAAGTATGAGACGACCAAAACGGAAAGGTTAAGTTTAGAACATAGAGAATATTATAGGGGGGTCAAATTCAATGGGAGGGAAAATGAGAAGATGTGGGATTGAGAATTGCAACTTGCAATTGAGAAAAGTGCAACTATCATGATCATGGGTTGGGGAGTGATATTTCACTGCTCTGCTCTAAAATTTCTCCCACTGCCACTTTTTTCCAATTTCTGCAAAACCTGCCCCCTTGAGGTGACTAGACTAGTCGACCTTGAGTGTGACAATATTTGATGCTGTCCCCACACCTCTGATTTTGAGATGGTATTCTATTCAATTTAACTGTATTTTTATACCGTATCAATTGTTTATATTAAACAATATTAATAAAAATAATTAGTACTCACTCCGTTTCAAATTCAACCTTACAGTTTTTGTTTCGAGCGTTCTAAAACAACACTTTCTACCCTCAACTATTCATCATTTTATCACTTTATCTTATAAAATACTAATAAACAATTATTTTTCACCTCCAACACTTTATCACTTCCAACTATTTGATTTGCATGATTTACTTTGTATAAAAGATTATTCTCTTTTAATCTAAAAAATTCTGCATATACTACAATCCAAAATTCCTTATTATTTTACACAAAATATCATTACTTTTAAGTCCATAAGGCCGGGTCGATTATAGAATAAAGGGATTTGTCCCAAATAATAGACACTGTAAAAGAGAGATTTGAGTCTTACATTGTACAACACCGTGATGTGCAATAAACACATGCAGGTTTATAGTTTTTTGATCTACAACAAAACAATGTGATATTCAGCTAAAAACACATATAGACCCATACGAGGTTTATAGCATGTTACGATTCTGTATAACACATGATCCAAATTCATGGGGGAGAGTGAACATAGGTTGTAAAATCGAGCGATATACTCAAGTAACAGACACTTATTGGAGATGACCAACATTTTTAAGACAAACCTCACGGGAGATTTTCAATGAAAATTTGTCCAACGGAGCCACGAAATTTCTCCCAGTATCACCATAATTCTTACCACCTGACTACACTCTACTATAAAAAATTATAAAACTATTCCTCAAATTCTTACTTTTTTTTTTTTTTCGATCATGAAAAAGTTTTTATTATTAATGTTAAGTATAAGGAATACCCAACAGTGTAAATTTTCAGTAAGTTCTTAAAAAAAAAAATATTGTAGAATTTACAAATCAATCTTTTAAAGCGAAGTTGCCTAATACAAGAAATCTAAACAAATACCAACTTCAAAACCTTCATTTGATTTCATCGATGATCTTACTAATTACTTTTATAAGGAATGAATATTGATCTATTAATATTGATTTCACCAAACGGTACGTTACGTTTCTTTTTTCCCCCTTTCCCACCCCCAATCCTCCTTATTCCCATTTTCACCCCCACTACTTCACTCTATTCCCACATCAGCCCTCAAAACCTTTTTCCACACTAGTACCTAATTAGTAATTAATTACTCTGGACCCAATATCACCAACACATACGTAACATGTGTAAATAACAGATGTACTCTAAAACATGATATCTTTAGTTTAACAAAATGTCAATAACATAACAGATGTCTCTCATAAAATAGTGCATTTTAAAATTATGCAATTTATAATATTTAAAGATGTAATTATTACACAATTTAGTATAAATAAATTGCATGATTCTAAAATACATTATGAATGAATACAAAACTTATACTATAAAATTTGTCATATTTATTTACTACAAATTTGTATAAAAATCAATCTATTAAAAAATGCTCCTATATTCATAAAAAACGCATCTTGATAATGAGAAGGAGCAAAATCAATTAATTTACTCATTCAATTTCTTCAAAAAACAGATTCTATTCCGCTTCCCCATAACAACCAATATTATTCGCATCTTTATTTATATAATTAATTTTGTTATTTAGGTCAACTTAGGATATCGATGGGCTGTAACGTAATATTTGTCATACATCAAAAAGTATAAAAAAAATAACCCACAAAGATATAGCAGAATCGAGTGCAGAATATTTCCAGCTTCCTGTAACCAATTTCATGTAAATCTCCAACATATTAATAGTAATTAAATTAAAATAAAATTTATATATACATAGCTTGATATTAACCTTTGCAGATAGGCTAGCTGTTGTTCAAACGACATCTCCGTTACATCTATTTCCCAATTTTAATTTTCTTCATCTTATGTGTCACTCTTTAAATTTCACTATTCAAAATCTTAATTTTCTCATTAATTTGTTTTTTTATTTTATATTTCTATGATTAAAATCTCCTGTGAATTCCTAATTTTTTTCATTATTTTACACTTTTTAAATTTCTAATTCAAACTTTTCAAATTAAATTTTATCTTAACTGCTTAAAAAAAATCATCGATCATTTTTTTTATGTATATCTTAACCGCCCATTTTTTTCTCCTCATCTTAATCATCTCAATTTCTACGGTTTTTTATTCTCAGTATGTGTCTCTCATTTTTTTTACCTTTTTTTTCCTTTCTTCTTCCACCATTTATGCACTTTTTAATTCTCTCAATTTTTGCATATTTCTCATTCTTTTTATGTTTATTTTTTTCCTTTCTTCTTCCACCATCTATTTGACTGTCACCCCTTAAAAAATAGCATATCACGCTGTCACCCCTTAAAAAAGAGCATATCACAATAAGGTATAAAATCGTGTAGTGTTTTTTTTTTGTAAGTTTTAATTTGATATTGTTTCATATATTTTTCGTTCACAGTTTTTTCTTACTTCTTCCATCATCTATTTGGACTGCCGCCCTCTTAAAAATGAGCATATCACAATAAGGTATGAAATCGTGTAGTCTTTGTTTGTTTTTTTTTTTCTTAAGTTTTAATTTGATTTTGTGCCTTTGATATTGTTTCATATATTTTTCGTTTCACTGTTTTTTCTTAATTTATTTATTATTACCAAATATAAATAATGGCAAAATATGTGAATCGTCTCTCTGTTTTTTCTTAATTTATTTATCATTACCAAATAAAAATAATGGTGAAATATGTGAATCGTCTCTCACAATTTTTTAATATACTTTTAGTAGATATTTTTTTATGTATATATTTATTATCTATGTTTGCTCATTATCTTTTGTTACTAATTCATTATCTTTGATACACTTAACTTTATATTTTTAAAATTTTTATTTGATACTGATTCATACTAATTTTTTTGTAGGTTTAAAATAATACATAGTCATCTTTTTTAAGTTTTGATTATTATTTATTAAATTTTTTATTTGTCAAATTCTGAACTTTATCTATATATGTTATGGAGAATTTAACCCGTAAGTATTCAAATTTTCTTATTAACGAAATCTTTGAATACTGCCTATAAAAATATATCTTTATTTATTGTTAAGTAAATATTAAAAAAAATTATTTTTATAATTTTTAGATATATGCGTATTAATTCTTTTTATTTTTAAGTTTTTAAAAAACCAAGTCAATTATGATAATGATTATCCCAACAATTTCTCAACCGTCTCAATCTTGATTTAGTTTGTTTTTTATTTAAAAAAAAAAGTCCTATCAATTTAAAAAAATTTCTTACGTTTGTTATTAAAGAAAAAAAAACACCACTAATAAAATCAATAATAAATGAATAATTAAATGATTAAGGAATCTTTTCAAAAAAAAAATATGATTAAGGATTGAAATTTGGAATTGGGAAATTTGTTTGGTAATTTGACAATCTCGAGCTTATTGTAATGTATCCCTAACATTACAAACTCATGATTTATATTATAAACATGTATGTTAAAAGATTTAGTGTTTTTTTTATGATATATAGATAAATGAAATAATAAAATTGTATATATGGGTAAACAATATCTATGGACAAAATCACCATTTTCTGATGATTTCGACATTTTTAAAAACTCTCTTCGCAAAATATGATATCTCATTTCCCTTAATGTTGTGTTTGTTGTTTATGTGAAAAAAAAATGTAAGAGGGGAATAGAAAAAATCCTTTCATTAAATTTGTCTCATACTTAGTTTTTAAAAAACCATTAAAAAACAATAAAAATGTTATGTTTTTTTTAAATAATATTTAACATTATTGTTCAATTTTAATCCTGAAACATCTTAATGTTAGATTAGATCTATTAGATATGGACTCAATTCTTAATACTTTACCGTGTAAATGTATAATTGTATTTGCTGTTGTGCAAATTATTTCAAACAATGTTGTAAGACGAAATAAATATTTGATAAACTAAAACGGATGTTCCACTATTTTATTTAATATTTTTGTAATATTAATAAGTCATGGGACTTAACCGCTATTAGTGAATTTTGTAGATGGATTTTTTCTGGAATGAGAGCTTTATTAATTTTACATTATGTGCTACTCATGTTGTGAGCACATCGCGCGAGGTGGGCCACAGCCCAATTCGCATCAGCCCATTATGCTCTGTTTTAAAAATCAGGTCCGACCAGTGAGCCGCTCGCCAGCGGTCCAATGGAGGTGTATAGAACTGCTATCGGACCGCCCCCCTCAAAACTGGAAAAACCGGTGAAAATCGGGAACCGGTGAACCGCCGGTTTTCACCAAAAAAATCAAAAAAAAAAAAAGAACTCGCCTACGCAACCCCTCGCGGCGCCTGCGCTCGCCGACTCGCATGCGGCGCCCCCTGCTCTCGCCGCCAACAGTGGAGAAAGAAGACGCTCGCCGACACGCGCGCGCGACGCCATCTTCTCTCGCCGCCCTCTGCGCTCGGTGTCGTCCGCTCTCGCCGCCCGCTGTGGAGAAAAAAGATAGAGAAAGAAAAGAAGAAAAGATGCAGAAGACGGCTGTCATGGACACCAAGATGGGAGAATCACATATTCATGATAAGGGATTTGGTAAGACTTGTGAAGATGAAGATGGAGAGAAAACCCTTGTTTTATGTCATGATCACCACGACTCCTAGGAGGACGAAGATGGTGGATTACCAAAAGGAAATTAAGGAGTCAGATTTGAGTGGAAATCAGATTGAATTGCTAAAGGAAATTGGGGTTTTGAAGAGAGAGAAATGGGAAGATGAAGTGAATATGGGTTCTGAGTTAACACCAAGGACTTCTTGTCTGAAAAAGAAGCTGGAAACGTGGCAACATCTCAGCTATTCAAATAAATTATGGAGCATAGGAAGTCACCGTACACGTGTTGGTCATTTAGCCAATCTGGCCCTATCTCTTTTATTTACTTTTAGTCCCTAGGTTTATGCATACTATATATATAATATTTATTATGACGTCACACCGGCTCAATCCAGTTCAATCCGACTCAACCGATCCGACCCCGGTCCAGCCTTTTTTGAGGGTCGTCCGGTTCAACTTCCGGTTCCAGTTTTTAAAACATAGCCATTACGGGTCGATAACCAGGCAAGACATTGCGAATATAGGAATCGACGGGATAATGGGAAAGCCCGGACGAGGCGAGAGCTCATCAACCTCGCAACTACCCAAGCCCCGCATATTAATTATGACAAGACGTGTGTCAGACAGTAGGTATAGGCGATCACTCCTAAAGGGGGATTAAATCGATTAATCCAAAGAAAGGATGAGGCAAAGCGGGCGGTCGTAACATAAAAGTGGCTAATCCCCAGTAAATCCGGGAATTACTTCGATCGAGGTACAAATCGGGGTCACGAGGTCCTTTTTACATTGAGCGACCTCCCGCGACCTCTAGAGCAGATCACATCAGTCTTGTAACATTTAATGCTAATTAAGGTTATTTTCGGCATTATAGATTTGTATTCCGGGAGAGTGAGCACCACTCTCTCAACTGCTATAAATACAGGTCATTTATGACCAGAAAAATGAGAGAATTTATGATCCTACCCAACCTCTTACAAATTTATTATTTGACACTTATTCTCCAATCCAATCATACGACATAAATACAACTCATATAACTCATTTGTTGTTTGTGTCACTAAGATCCGTAAGCCACATCATTATCCGTAATCAACATATTTTGGTGCACAACAACTCACTTACAAATGAAGACAACGAATTAAAATAACATCAATACCATTATTTTATAAACACTTTCAATTTTATAAGATATTCATAAAAAATAATAATATAATTTTATCTTCAACCCTTACGCGGGTTTTACACTAGTAGCTATGCTATAGCTGGTGGTGATTCAGAAAACTATGAGAGCGGTTAAGGGGACAACAAATCCTGCACTCAAGATTTTATTTTCAAATAATTTCCATATTTAATTATTTTAATGTATTACATGATATCAAAATTATACCTTAATTTAGTGCATTATGACTTATGAGATATACCGTGAAATTTAATTGTATTTTAAAGCAATATTCCATTCAATTTATAATGATTGTTGTTTTGGGGGGATTTTTATTTTTAATTGATTGTTGTTTTACTTATTTTTCCTTTTTTCATCTTCTACCCTTACTTTAAGAGTTTATATGCTGTGAAACTTGTTTCACCGTAAAATTGATTTTTTTTATAGGCATACTCTTTAATAATATAAGTCACACCCTTTAATGGTATAAGTCACACCAGGATCGGAGCCAGGAATTTGGGTGAGGGGGGGCCAAAAAATTACCATTCAACTTACATCAATATGAGTGGGTCTCATGTGCATTCGAGTGCATAGACACTTATTGTGCATTATAGAAACATGCAACTTATTTACTGAAAGATGTAACTTATTTACACTAAACTGTGCAACTATTTTTTCATATTAATATATAATTAAAATTCAGTGTAAATAAATTGCATATTTCAATATAACAGTGTTGGGATTATACTGAAAAGTATGCTTTTACTTTGTATAATCGGTTGGATTTCAGAGACTTATTTCTTGAAATAAATTGTTTATCACCGATGCTTTAAATATGATTGAATGTTATATATATTTCTTTGCGATAACTGTTCAATAATTAAATGCGTGTTACATCAGTAGTTAATTTAGTGATACCAGATCACGAAGATTAAATTAAAATCCTTGTAACTAAAAAGTACGTCATTCACGACCTAGATGGAAAATGAACAACCATCGCGAAAAGGTTGAGGTGTAAGGCTCGGGATTGGTTTGTCTTGACCAAGAGATTACACTAGTGCATGGTGATCTGTTGAATAGGACCTCTGAGGAGGATAAATTCTTGAATCGAACAAGGAAGAATTAGACCTCAGTGGTTCGTTGTTCTTAACCTTCGTCCCTTAAATAGAATCACGTGGGATCGGTAACTATTGCTTTGACTTATCATGGGTAGCTTAATCGAGGTGAGATTCAATACTTTTTATCTTGGGCAATATTATTGGTCACATGTGATTGCTAAGATTTAATACGAAGAATCGTGTAAGTACGCTTTTGCTTTGATTTGCCCTTGGGAGGTTCATAAGTTTTATCATACCAAATCTTGCAAGTGGAATTGGTTCCCAGATGGATAATAATGTTGAACCGTTCTCAACCAAGGACAAAAGATATTAATTAACGGAAAGCTATTTCAAAGGGCTTGAATTAATTAATGGGCTAGATAATCTTAAACACGAGAAATAATGACCGGAGCCATATTGATCGTAATATGGGTTAAGATGGATGGTGCAATATTAATTATGTAGTGGGATTAATTAATATTTATGGGCTTGAATTATATTGTGGCTCAATATTAGATATCCAAGATCCATTAGAAGGTCCAATCTTAATTCTCCGAAGGCCCCCCTGAGTAGCCCAACATATAGTCCAATAACTGAAAAGGTGATTAAAATAAAAAAATATTGTTGCTTATATTTCCTCTAAATTTTCGAAAATTATGGATAAAAGAGGGAGAAAGATTTTATTTGAATTTTGTTATGAAATGAAGATATGTATTCTTGGAATACAAGAATATCTCATTAAATTCAAGAAATCTCCCACTTGGTTATTCATAGTGATATTTCGAAATTTTTGAAAATAGAGGACAAGAAAGATTTTCTTGATTTTCTTGAAAAGATATTATGGAAGATATGTATTTCTTGAAGTACAAGAATATCTCATAAATTCAAGAAGATCCAAATCTTGGATTCTTGCATACTATATTTTTCGAAAATAATGCCATAAAATAGAGGATGTGGAATTTTGTGGAATATTTTAATTATGGGAAAAATAATATATGAGATATATTCAAGATTTCTTGGTGATCAAGAAAAGTCTTTTCCCACATTGAAATATCACTAAAATTTCGACCACCCTCCCTCTTATAAATAGGGGGTGATTAGTTCATTCCCAAGTACAATTCCATGTGCTGGAAATATTAGCAAATCCACATAAGTGGTGCAACAAAGTTTATTTTTTCCTTTTGTTAATTGTTCGAAAGTATCCTTCCAATCGGATTGTCGAGCAAGGGCTAAGGGAATACTTGGGAAGTCCTTTTGGTTAGTCCGTCCGACCAAAGCCCTTTGCCATCCCGAGAGGCGATTCACGTAAACCCGTAGATTCCGCGACGCCGTAGGTTTTACGTGGCTTTTTTATGTGCATGATATGTTGTTGCAATTATTATTTGAATTAATATAGGATTAATTCATGCTAGTAATAATTAATGAATTAAATTTGTATTTAAATATTCACCCCGAATAGATCTGTACAACTCATTCCCCAACAAACAGTGCACTATATTGCACGGTGCACCTGGGTGCATACAAAATTTGACCCACTAATATGTATTTTTTAATAATTAATGTAGAATATATTAATATTCATCTAAAAAAACAGTTTACAAAACACAATTTAATAAATATATGTATTACTAGTTTTTTTTTTTTTTTTATCGGACAAAGTTAGTTGTTAGATGTTAGTAGTTAGTACATCAAACACCCAAACACTCCACAAATTCACCAACCACCTTATAACTCCCATATTTCAATTCGTTCCCAAAGTGAATCGAACCTGGGTCTCCCACTCAATTGAGGAGTTCAGTGGCCAGGTGGGCTATGTATTACTAGTATGTACATCTTTCAAACTTATGAGAAATCTGTTGGGAAATTTATAGTTTTGATGAAAAGTTCCAAAAACACATGTAATAGGACCAGTCAGACCTGTTAGCTGACTGATGTTTCCATTACTGCTATAGGAGACCAGTTGATAATGATTGTATAAAACAACTGATGTAATAGATAGGTCACATATTGAGGGGGAACTCAATATGTATAGGTCAGATCTGAAGAATCGAAGAAAAGTTCGATATCCGAGGCGTAACTTTAAACCAGAACGAAAGATCAGATCGAACTGATCTAGTCAGATAACTCAGCAGAAGTCATGAAGCTCAAACCTCAATACTAGAAGATCGATGACTTCCGGAAGATAAGACCAGAAGACCTACATCGCCCGAGTCGGCCGGTTGAAGCTAAGTCAACAGCGCCCGAAGACTTATCGGGGTAGATCGAATTCAGATCGATCAAAGTCACTCATAAGACAAAAACCGATGTTTCATCTTATCAACGATCTAAACAAGAAGAATACCAACCTTAGTTGAGGGAACAACACCGCAAAGCAAGGCTTCCATCCAATAAGGAAGAGACACGTATGAGAGCCGACATCAAGGATTCGATGTTGCTCTCTCAAACGGCTATAAAATAGACATTCACGCCGCCATGCTTTTTCAAGACGCCACATATCAAGTTTATTTAAAATAGCCCGAAATTCAAATTGCTCTCCAACGCTCTTTGATTTCAAGGTCTATAAATATGGGATCACACTTCGAAAGTGAAACACGGAAATGCTTGGACAAACAAAATAATCAAGAAGCTCAAACTATAGTCGATTTTCGCAGACGAAGAACACAACAAAAGCTTATTTTATATTGTGTTCATCCCATAAGTTCTTAGCAAGAAATCTTTTCATCTAGCTATTAGAACAGCTTTTGCACGCTAGCGAAAGATTTCATAGTTGGAACTTAAACAACCTTACCCAAACCCCAAGTTAGGATAAGTTGTTTAGCAAGATCTCGATCTAGGGTTTCTAAGATCGATTTAAGGATCGGTTGAGTGAGAACTCTTAAAACATGTTGGTGTCTAATGTGTTGGACTAACACACAAAACTAAGTCCGGTCGGTTAAGTTGGTGCCCTTGTGAAAGGGAAGAGAGGACGTAGGACCTGGGTTTGTCCGAACCACTATAAATCTTGTGTGCTTTTTATTTGCTTTGATTAATCGCTCTCACATCGCACAATCTTAAAAAAGATACATATTCTAAGTTAAGATCGAGATAGCATCAAGCTTCGATCCGACGGTTTGATATTTACGTCATATCCGATTAAAAAGATAAAACTTGGAATCTGATTTATACAAACTGGTTTTTCACACGGGTAAAACTTAAGCTTCCAAGACACATCGCTTAATCCGATAGTTATCGAACCGACCTGTTTTGCGCGCTCAATAAGTTGGCTATCGACTAAATCGATTATTTCAATGACTGATCAAAGTATCTCGCTCTCACACCGACCAAGACGAAAAGTTTTTTAAGTCTATTCACCCTCCCTCTAGACTTCGCCTCACATAACGGATTCGGGACCTACAAGTGGTATCGAGCGGTTGGTTCTTCCGACCACCGACTCGGTGTCTTTGTGGTCAATCGAATCGATCTTGAAAAACCGTTTTTAAAACTCATTCATTTTCCAAAATCACTCAAAGATGGATAACACGTCCGGTATGTATCATGATCTCAAGTTCTCAATCGATGAGTATGCGATTGGGCCATATATATGTCCAACCATCTAGGCTCGACAAGGGCGTAATGATGGAAGTCATCGAGAGAGGACCCATCATCATTTACTACGACAATCCTGCGCAACGGAGGAGATCCGCATTTTCCTGCGGAAGTCTTGTGCGAAAAAAGCCAAAAATGATGGACGCAGAAGAAAGAAAATTGCATATACTGGACACCATTGCAAGACATATTATCATGAAAACAATGGATAAGGTCACCAAAAGAAAAAGATTAAGTATCTCAAATCTGCGAAAGGAATGTGGGATACTCGCTGAGAGATCTGCGAGGGAAATGAACAGATAAAAGACAACCGTCTTCGTTTAACCGGTGAAGTTCGAGAAATCAAGATGTCTTTCAATCTAAACCATCAACGAACTCGATGGAAGAATTACAATGTCTATAAACAAGCTTCGAGAACTTGGTAGAGAGATGTCCGATAAAGATATCAACTATAAGATCCTAAGGTCTCTCACCAAGAAGTGGGACATGAAGGTCACAGAATCAAAGATTGCCGTGACATTTCAAGAATGAAACCTAGTATTTTGTTCTTGAGTCTTAAAGCTCACGAGTTCCCGATTGAAAAGAGGTCAAGTCGATGAAGACGAGGTGCCCGTCAAACCTCGACTCCAAAATCGATTGCTTTCAAAGCAACCAAGAAGCGAACAAAGGCCAATGAACCCATTGGAAATATAATAAGTCGAAGTGTAGCAGAAACGCTCTTGAAGCTTTTTCGGACATACAACTTGGTAAGTATCGAAGATTTTATAAGGACTATCAACATAGCCGAGACGAGATAGAGATCGACTACGATCTCCGTGAAAGAACCAGATCGATGATCGAGGGATCGAGATGAAAGAAAAGAGATAGTCGACGAAGGAAAGAAGAGAAAAATCAATAAAGAGGGTTCGACCATCATCGAAAGAAAAGTCACCGATGGGTCATACAGACGGAGGATTCGAAGAAAAAAGTTCGGTGGATCGCCGTTATGCTTCATCCGTAGGAGAAGCCAGTCACTATAGCACAGATCGCCCGGACGACGCCGGTGAGAGAGGGAAGAAAAGAGAACAAAAGAGAACAACGCTTATAGAGAGACAAGAGCTATGGTTGCCGATACGTCAGAATTGATTTATTCTTATTCGCCTTCCGAGGACTCGGGATATATCAGAAGACTTCGCCCGACAAGAAAGGCCGAACTTCTATGAAAATGAAGATCCGATATTTCGCCGACGATGATGAACTCGCTGATGATGGGGTGGAGGACCATCCGAGGTAACTCCCAAACTCGCTTCGCTTCGCTTCTACACCGCCATAGCACAAGACACCCGGGGAGATTGACCAAGCACTCTACCGAAAGCAATTTTGAAGATCTCCAATGCAAAGAGACATTTATGCTATTGTGGAATTCGAGAATGATAAGCCGAGACCGTAAATAATCAACCTTTGTCAAGAAAATAATCTCGGAAGCTCTTCGAACTTAGATCACCAAATCGCTGAAGGTAATCGGAGAATTTAAAATTCTCGGGTTAAAGCTTCCGACAGAAAAGCAGATCAAAGATCGATGGCAATTAATGACAAAAAGTCGATGACTTCAAAAATCCGCAAGCAAAATTCGATGAGCTATTCCGAATGCATGAAAGTCCAAATCCTCCGAGGATAATCTGCGAAGAAAATAGAGGTTTTTTCAAAATCATCTAAAACCGTTCAAGACATGAACGCCTATTTTCGAGTAAAGATTGATAAGGAGGACTTGGCTATGAGAAACCCTCCACATCCTCAAAAAGCCCCGACCGATTCATCTCGTAAAGGTGTAATCGCATTTAATTCAAAAAAAAGACACACCAAAAGCTAAACTTGTATCTAATAGGGGTAAGAGACCGGGTTGAAAGCGGTAGGGTGCAAGTGCCTAACCGAAAGGGAAATGAAAATGGACCCCAACCGGTAAAGCATCACCGAGGAATCAACGGAAGAACCAGTTCTTCGAAGAGACCTCAACCGATCAACAGATCAGAATCGAGAAAAGACAACCTACAAAAGGGAAGTCTAATCGAGACCAGTCAAGGTCACCGCCTAATAAGCATGCTTCGTAAATCGCGAAAACCATCTATAAAAAAGGATATGAATCTTTTGATGGTAGCGGTCATTACCTACCCCTATAGTCGAAATTTAGGGGATTCAAGACTGAACATTACATCGATAAAAAAGAAGACAAACTGAAAAGCTAAATCATAAGTCTTCTAAGTCATCCAAGGTTCACACAAGTAATCATACAAATCAAAAACATATAAGGATAAGTATGATTATGTTGATAGGTATGGGAGACAAATCAGCCTTCGATCCGACCGATCACAATAGAAGTGCTTCGCTTTTGTATGGATCCCCAAATCCAAACCTAACCCTCAGACCCAATCCAAAAAGGGTACCTAAAGTCCGATCCGATTGCGTGTTCGCGGGTCCGCTAACAAAGCGAGGGTGCAAGCAACTATCCGGGTACATCGATAGTGGATGCTCAAGGCACATGACCGAAGCAAACATCTCTCGCCCTACATAGAATGTAAAGGGCCCGCGGTTTTCTTCGGTGATGATAACTTTGGTTATACCAAAGGGTCTTAACCCAGAGAATGATGATGTACAAATAACCTGAGTCTCGTATGTCAAGGTCCAAGACAACCTATTATCGGTTTCACATTTCATGACAACGGATTAGGTGTTGAGTTCTCGACCGATCAATGCACTATCAAGAATCGAGTCACTCAACGATTTTGCTAATCGGGTTCAAGAAAAGGGACGATCTACGGTGATTGGAGCAGTTGTCCAAGAAATGCGTCTTTCGATTGTTAAGAGTTCCAAAAGTAGCGATTGGCTCTGGCACAAAAGAATGAGCCATCCGAACTTTAAAACTCTTAATAAGATAGCTAGGATGTCTCTAGTGGAAGGACTTCCGAATGAAGTGTTCTCAAAGGATCGGACATGTATCGCATGTCGGAAGGGAAAACAGTCAAAGCTTCATTCAAAGGAATTTCGGACCAAAGATCCAAAGCCAGATCTGCGCAACCGCTTCATATGGATCTGTTTGGACCCGCTTACACGGTCGACCTCAACGGACTCAAATACACTCGTAATCGTGGATGACTATTCCAAGTTTATTCGGGTTATATTCTTACATAAGAAGAATGAGACGACAACCAAGATACCCGAAGTTGCTAAGAAGATTACAAAATGAGAATGGTGTCAACAGAGTAAAAATCGGGACGATAAAGCGTACTGAAATTTCGAACTCTTTATTACCGATTTTTGCTCTAAGTTTGGTATACAAAGATGAAACATCACCGCGAGGACGCCTTACAACAGAATGGAGTATTTAAGCGGAGAAACAGAAACCTCAAAAGAAGCTCGCCGAACAATGTTAAATTTAACACGCGATACCAAACCGTTTCGGGCGAATAATCAACACCGCATGCCATACGCAGTAACGATGTCTCCCGACTAAGGTTTCACTACAAAACACCTTATGAACTATGGG
The DNA here is from genome assembly GCA_037126765.1 of Stenogyne calaminthoides. Classification (NCBI taxonomy): domain Eukaryota; kingdom Viridiplantae; phylum Streptophyta; class Magnoliopsida; order Lamiales; family Lamiaceae; genus Stenogyne; species Stenogyne calaminthoides. The sequence continues at coordinate 37,483,081 of JBBCBC010000003.1, read as the reverse complement.
CGTAAAACCTCGTGTTTCTTACTTCCATGTTTTTGGGTGTAAGTGTTTCATACACAATAATGGGAAAAGTCGGGTTGAAGACTTTTGAGGCCAAGTCCGATGAGGGTATATTTCTAGGGTATTCCTCATCTAGCAAAGCTTTGGTGGTCTACAAACAAACTAACCCTAATTGTGGAAGAAACACCCCTATGTAATTTTTTGATGAAGCATCTTCCTCGATCAAGAGAAATCGCCTCGTAACAAGAAGTACCGATCTACCGTAACTCGATATTGAAAATGGATCGACTAACGATCAAGGAAAAAGGATCTAAACTATATCAATTTACATTCCGGATCTAGTCGATTCACCGGATCAATCAGATCCTAAGGTACGAACAACCTGTCGATGAAAAAAAGTTCGATTCAAATTGAGATAAGAAGAATCGAACCATCCGGTTCAGGGGAACTCGAAGTTCTCACGAGCGACATCAAGACATGATGAGTCCAACATCACCGAGACTTGTTCTTATCAAGTGGACCATAACCTCAAGACCACTCCCAATCGCTAGTAATAAGATTTTATCGAAACGGACGATGTTCTCAAAACCGACGCAAATCGTAATGTAGGACACGGATAAACTACCATCCAACCGATCGATAATCGGAGACCCGGTCGATAAAATTAAAACTAGACATCGATTGGTGAAAGTGCCATGTATTTGTTATATCATGAAAGGAACCAACTACAACAGAGGAAGCATTACAAGACGAACCGGATTCTAAATGCAGAGAGTCGAACAGTTCGAGAGAAATGAAGTATAGGAACTAGTAGATGCATCAGTCATCAAGACGAATTGGCAATTTAAAATGGATCTTCAAGAACAAGAGAGATGAGAAAAATGTTATCACCGTAAATAAGGCAAGACTTGTTGCTAAGGGGTATTCACAATCGAAGGAATTGATTACGATGAGACCTTTTGCACCCGGCCGCCGCCTTTGAAATATTTGTTTTCTCGCTTATGCTTCCCACAGAGGGTTCATTGTGGTATCGATGGACGAAAGAGTGCTTTCTTAAACGGGGTACTAGCAGAGGAAGTTTATGTTTAACAACCTCCGTGCTTTTGAAAAGAGCAACCAAGTGTATCGTTTAAGAAAAGCTCTTTTATTCAAACAGTTCATGAGCCCCGGTATGATACACTCTTCGATTTCTTGATTGAAAGTGGGTTCACTAAAGGAACAAAGGGGATGTAACCTTATTCGGTCTGGAAGATGGAGAAGATATTCGATGGTTCAGATTTACGTGGGCGACATCATCTTCGGATCTCCTAACAAGAGCCTATGTGAAAGATTCAAAGAACCGATGCAAGGAAATTCGAGATGTCCATGATGGGTCGATGAATTACTTTCTAGGTCTCCAAGTTAAACAAAGTACGTAAGGATATTCATCCGCCAAGCAAAGTACACTAGGAATCTATTGGCTAAGTTTGAGTTCAAAATAGTAAGGAAGCCAAAATTCCTATGATGACCGGATTCAAGATGGATCCAGATGAAATTTGGTCGGAAAACAAATCGGCGAATATAGGGCTCTCTATTGATTCTATTATACCGACCGCCAACAGACCAGATATCACTTTTTAATGAGGTGTATGTGTGCGATTTCAAGCAAATCCAATGATCACCACCTAAGAAATTTAAGCGGATTCTTAAATATTGAAGGAACAATAAACCTTGGTTTATTCTACCCATCGATGATAATCTAGAGCTTAGTGGGTATTCGATTCGATTATGGAGGTTGCAAGATCGACGTAAAAATCAACCTCGAGAACATGTCGATTCTTAGGAAGTAAACGTGGTTTTCAAAAGTTATACATCGATTTAAGACATCTACAATCAAGCGAGAATATATTTGCGGAAGTTCGTTGTTCCTAATCGCCTTGCGCTCGATCGGCCGAGGGATTACAACATTGTAGCTAAAAACGCATCTATATTCTCGTCGATAATAGTGCTTATTGCAATCACTCGTAATCCGGTTCTACATACAAGATGCAAGCATGTGGATGTCGACACCACTTTATAAGAGATCACGTTGAAAAGAAGAATATCGAATGGAAAAGATTCATAATCGATATACGTAGGGTCGATATTCTAACCAAGCCACTACCGAGATCGATTCAGAGATTTATGCAATGAGCTAGGACTTCTAGATCTTGGAGAAAAGTCACCTAAAATGTTTGATGGAATGTTCTCGAACTAAATTTGGTTAAGAGACTAACCGGATCGAGAGAAATCAGTTGAGTTTGATATCTTAATCGATCTCAAGAGACCGATAAGCAAAAATCGATCGACTTATACGTTACCAGATCCAAAGGAACCGATCGTATTTTTAGTTTATCGATTTAAAAGTCTATCGATTTAAAGGTGAATCGATTCAAGGTTTATCGATTAAAGGAAAAATGCTCGGTTTAAAGGATTATCCGATTAAATCAATTTGGTTATAGTATTTCTTGGTGAATCGATTTAATTTGATATTCAACAAGCAAGATTCAGAGATTAAGAGCTAACAATCGCATAAGAAAAGGTGAATTTACACAACGATGAAATAATGTAACTTTTCATTGATAAAAACGAAGGTGAGGTTACATTACGAAGTTACAAGTACAAGAAGACCTTGAGGTCAAGACATAAATGTTAACCAAAAATCCTAAACATATAACCCTAAACCTTCATCCTAACCCCGTAAGGAAGTGAAAGAGAGAGATTTTAAACTCTCATTTTCCCCACTTAACAAGGGGTGAGAGAGGCTTTAAAGAACAAAATTTAAAAGTCAAGATCAAAAAAATGGAGCGACAGCAAATGCCTTGATAGGATTCTTAAGCCGTGAGCCCTAAAAGGAGAGTAGTAGGGCTCTCCAAATTGTTAAATGGAGCACGTGCCAAAAGAGTTGGTCGCCAGATCTCATGGGCACATGTGTTGCATGTTTTATACCGTGACTAAGTCGATGGTTCCGTTACGCTATCCGGATAGACACACAAGGTGCATACGGTTAGGAGAAGTGTCTTCTCGGTTGCAATAACAGATCCGCATACTGGTGGTAGAGAAGCTTTTGACGTCGTGATGTGAAATCGAAGATGATGAAGAAAACAAACAATAAGGGATGCAAAGGGTTGATTTGAGAAGGTGAAACCATATAAAAGGGTGTAAAAGTGTTTTTAGGAAGTCTCACCGAAACAAGGGTTCACCTAAGATACATGATTCTTACAAAGAAGATAAGTATGGTGAATGGGTGATGTTGTGTAAAACATTGGTCCAATTTATAGAGGCCAAGCAAGGATGCAAATGCAATTTCCATTTCAAAAGCCTATCCGAGAAATTTGCAGATCAAAAGGACAAAATGTAGAAATCACGCCGACCGATAATTGGATAAATTTACGGTTGATTGACATATCGAGATTCGGACGATATTTAAAGATGTCAAATCACGCCTACTTAGGAATAGTTTACTACTCAAAAACTAAGTTTTTGGCGGTAACACTTATCCCAAGAATCGCTTTAATCAAAAAAAATCGATGAGGTCAACCAAAAATCGACATTTACTACGAGTATGATCGGATGAGAGAGATCGGTGAGCTTAAACTCCAACAAATCGGATATATCATCTATAAAAAAATATCGGTTGAAGGGGAACTTCAAATCGATCAAGGAGGATCAAAAAGGAAATCGACGACTCAAGGAAAGATCGGCTAAGCTTGAAGTTTCAACAAATCGATGCAACTGGAGAAGATCGGTTGAAAGGATCGGGTTGGGAAATTTCTTAAGGCTTAAGCGTAATGATTAAGATCAACAAGTGGAATCAACATTGACAAGTAATATCGACCGATTATTATATCACCAACCGGACACGATCTCTTTTCTCTTGTTCTTTACTTATTTATCGGATCGTGATTCGATATTATTTGCCCATTGCACTCTACCCTTGTGCGTGTACTCTGCAAATCATTTAACGCGGACGTGGGGTACATGTATTAACCGCTATTTGATCGTGCTTTTAAATCCAAAAGTTTTTTTACGCGTTTTTTCCGACCCTACGATCAAAACCGCTAACTGGAGCGCATAATCTTTTCAAAACGTTTGATCTTCCAAATCTTGTCTTATTGTTCCTCCGCCTATATAAGATTCATCAAACATTACCGAGTTTTTTACATTTCACAAACTTGCATTATTATCACCGAAAAACTTCAAATTTTTCTACGTTTCAAAAGCGATTTCTTAGAGTTCAAAATCATCTCCGAAAATTTGAATCGTAATACTTTCTTTTAAACTTAATGATGAATCTTTCTTTCCGTTAAAAACGTTGATTTCAAAAGTTGTTTTTCGGAATTTATGCTTCATTGCCTCTTGTTTTTCCGTAAAGATGATATTGATATTGATTATGCACAAAATTAATGAGTCTATCTCACCTGTAGATGGCCACTCATGGACTAGGAAAGATCATGTGCAACTATGCGAATCGGGCAACGAAGATCTTTGAGGATAAGTTCGTTTCAGCTTTGGAACCACCGAGGATCTTGAATCCATGGAGGTGGAACAAATTCTGAAGAAATTTGGATCGAAACATATTGCTCGCTCAAGCTTGAGTTTATCTCGCTAAGGATCTAAATCGAGCATTATCGATCAACTTTGGTTCTCGACTTCCTCAATGCACTTTTTGATCAAACCAAAAAGGGGGAAGGATCTCGAGAAACCAACCGACACATCGTAAGATCGATTCATACGGATAAGGCCCAGGATCAATCGCAAGAAAGGTGCCGCTGGTGCCGACATCAAAATCTGGACCGCCATCGAGACAGAAAGTCACCAGAAGATGTAATCGATCTGTGCCGAGCAAGCGAGCTATTAAGATTGTCCAAAAAAGAGACGATCAAGAAGAAAGGGCGTAAAAACCGCACAAGCGTAAGGGTTGAAACGGAAGTTCGAATCAAGGGCTAAGAAAGGATTGTGGGAAATTCGCACGTAACCTCGGTTACGCCAACAAAATCCACGAGATCATACCAAAAACCGCCGCACACGCTAAGAGGTTTGAGGAATGGAATAAGATCGTAAGTGAATGGCTTTAGATGCTTTTGTCCTTGATCTTGTTCCACAAGAAGAATCACCGGATGATGAGTTCCTCAACCGGGTTACGAATAAATATCCGGACTTTTCAAGTATCTCGAAAATGAGGCCAAACTTATGAATGTAAAAATATCTCGCCAGAGTTTGATATGCTAGTATACTCGAAGAAGGCAGATGGCTCATTTGATGGCATTTGAGAGATTCTACTTTGACATCTTGAGCAAATCGCATATAATCGATCAAGTGCGCATAACCGATGTCAAATGGAAACTCTATCGATTTTCAACGTTCCACAAGACCAAAGAGAAATGCCGAAGGATATCCCAAGGAGTGAAGAATCGTAAGACGTCTAGGATCACCGCTTTTTAAATTCAAAACTTTTCGATGTAACATGTAATCAACATACCTAATGAAAAGTTTATTTTTCGATCCCAAGACAAAATCTCTTTTCTTCTCCGATTACCGCTCTTTAACTGTTATATACTTATCATTTGTTTGGTTTTCGGTGTTTTGGTTTCATCAAAAGGGGGAAATTGTTGGGAAATTTATAGTTTTGATGAAAAGTTCCAAAAACACATGTAATAGGACCGGTCGGACAATTGATCGATGTTTCCATTATCGCTATAGAGACCAGGTTGATAATGATTGTATAAAACAACCGATGTAATAGATAGGTCACATATTGAGGGGGAACTCAATATGTATAGGTCGAATATGAAGAATCGGAAGAAAGTTCGATATCCGACAGGCGTAACGTTAAACGTAGCGAAAGATCGATCGAATCGATCTAGTCGATAACTCGGCCAGGTCATGAAGCTCAAACCTCGAATCTTGTAAGATCGGATGACTTCGGAAGATAAGACCAGAAGACCTACATTAGGGTGAGTCGGTTGAAGCTAAGTCAACAGCGAGAAGACTCTATCGTAGATCGATCGATTCAGATCGATCAAAGTCGACTCATAAGATGAAAACCGATGTTTCATCTTATCATACGCCCGCGATCTAAACAAGAAGAATACCAACCTTAGTTGGAGGAACAACACCGCAGCAAGGCTTCCATCCAATAAGGAAGAGACACGTATGAACGAGCCGATACATCATGAGGATTCGATGTTGCTTTCTCAAACGGCTATAAAATAGACATTCACGCTTTTTCGCCATGCCGTTCTCAAGACGCCACATCAAGCCCGCAAGTTCATTTAAAATAAACGAAATTCAAATTGCTCTCCAACGGCTCTTTGATTTCAAGGTCTATAAATATGGGATCACACTTCGAGTGAAACACGGAAATGCTTGGACAAACAAAATAATCAAGAAGCTCAAACTATAGTCGATTTCAAGCAAGAAGAACACAACAACAAGCTTATTTTATATTGTGTTCATCCCATAAGTTCTTAGCAAGAAATCTTTTTCATCTAGCTATTAAAAAATTTTCATGCTAGCGAAAGATTTCATAGTTGGAACTTAAACAACCTTACCCAAACCCCAAGTTAGGATAAGTTGTTTAGCAAGATCTCAGTCTAGGGTTTCTAGTACTGATTTCTGGGATCGGTTGAGTGAGAACTCTTAAAACATCTGTTGGTGTACTGTGTTGGACTAACACACAAAACTAAGTCCGGTCGGTTAAGTTTGGTGCCCTTGTGAAAGGGAAGAGTGGGCGTAGATTTGGTTTGTCCGAAACCACTATAAATCTTGTGCCTTTTTGCGCTTTGATTAATCGCTGCTCTCACATCGCACAATCTTAAAGCGCATACATATTCTAAGTTAAGATCGGATAGCACCAAGCTTCGATCCGGACGGTTCGATATTTCGTCATCGATTAAAAAGATAAAACTTGGAATCTGATTTATACAAACTGGTTTTTCACACGGGTAAAACTTAAGCTTCCGCACACATCAGTTAATCTGATAGTTACCGAACTGATCTGTTTTCAGGCGTTCAGTAAGTTGGCTATCGAGACTAAACCGATTCATTTCTGCGACTCTGACAAAGCTATCCGCTCTCTCACACCGATCCGCGAAAAAAGTTTTTCGTAAGTCTATCACCCTCCCCTAGAAACCCTAGCCACATCTTAATTCGGGACCTACAAAATCCAGAAAAGAAAACGTGAATGGTGGAAAAAACTATAATCATCCGTTTAAAGTCTTTTATATTTTTTAATTATTTTTTGCAACTAAAAGAAAAATATTTGAAATTTGAAAATTTGGGCTTAGACTATAATTGGACTCTAAAGAACAGGCCCAACTTGTAAACTAATTTAATTACCGTGCATTTTTTTTTGTGTTATGCTGGGAGTGCTGATATACATAACAAACTATTTAATAATTTAAAAAAATCTGACCTAATATATCAATAAAAAAAAAATCTGGGGGGGAGGGGCATGGCCACCCCAAAGCAGTATGTTGCTCCGCCCCTGAGTCACACCCTTTAGTTATCACTACGACACTCTTTGCTATAATATAAATCACAATCTTCACTTTTATGAGTAATACTTTTTTATAGTAAAAAGACACACCCTTTACAATAAAAAGTCATATTCTTTAATAATATAAATCACACTCCTTAACCAATTTTATCGTGAAACTTGTTCACACTATACTTTGACTTACTCTAGTTATCTCATCAATTTTACACAATTCTAAAACTTGTAATATTGATAAATAGATTCATCAATAAGGTTATATGTGTTATTATTTTATATTTTTTTTTAGTTTTCACTTGAAAACTTAAAAAACAGTCATTATGAATTTAAGGGAGTATAAGGTTATTTTTACTAAACAGTTACAACCATTGTCGCTAAACTTAATTTTATTGAAAACAATTAATATTATTTACCAACACATTTAAATTTCATGATGCATAAAAAACTTACTTCAATATTATATACATGTATAAGGTAAATTTTAAAATAGAAGATAATTATCGTTTTTATTACTCTATATAATCATGTGTGCATAGCATGGAGTATCTTTTTAGGTCAGATAAATAATGATTCGAATCCACGACCACATAACATAAGTAGTAAAATTAAATTTAGGGTTAACAATTAAAAATGTTCAATGAAAAATTAATATAATTTAAAAATACATTTAAATTGCAAACTGCACCTGATAATACATACACTAAATTGCGCCGCGGGCTAGAGAAATACTTCAATAATATATGCATATACAAGACAAATTTTGAAATAGAAGATGAACCGTTGTTTTTTTATTATAAGATGATGATACATGCTTTTAAATTAAAAGACGAGTTTTGAATTTTTAAAGATGATTCGGTTGAAATGTTTGGAGTTGGATATATGAAAAGTGCTTATTTTTTCTTTTATGTTGGGGTGGGGTATAAGGGGTATTTTTGTCAACAAAATTTAGGATGTAGCATGTCAAATGTATTGTAAAATTGAGGGAGATCCTGATCTATTCTAATCTGATCTTCTCCCACCCCCCTCCCTCTGTCTTTGTGTAAAAGCTGCTTCTTTTTTTGTGGTTTAAAGTGCAAAGAAAATCCTCCTTTGAGTTATTTTTTTCCTATGAATGTAACTCAATTATTAATACAAAATATAATTTAACATAGATTTTCTTATTCTCCGATGAGTTTGAAGATGTTAATTCGAAGGGTGTCTATACTGTTACATGCTCGATTTCAAATTTATATAGCAAAAATGATATTTTAATGGGTCAAATTATTTATCGTCTAAAATTTAAATAGCAAAAATGATATTTTAATGGGTCAAATTATTTATAGTCTAAATTATTTCATGTATTACAAAATATTGTTAGGATTTAAACAACAACTATAATAAAATTAAGACAAAGTTTAGTATGAAAATTTTCATACATGAAAAAACTTTAATTTACAATCAAATTATGTAATTGGTGAATGTAAGACAAAATTGAGTGATTCATGGTTCACTCGGCCCAAGTGATTAATGGTTCACCCGGCCCGAATAGGTCGTAATTTAGGGTTCATTATTTAGTGTTTAGGGTGTAGATGATTGATTTAAGACAATTTTATAGATTTTCATACATGAAAATTTTCACACTAGACCTACTCTAAAATTAAATAACACAAATTTAATTACCCAGCTCATCAAGAATGACTACGTCTGGACACTACTAAGACATGAGATTTACAAATATTTCTAGTGACAGCAAATAAAATGAATCAAATAGGTATTTATAAGTGAAACTGGACCAAAACCCTAAAGACACAATCTGATTAAACATTGCTAGAAAAAGGCCCCAAAAATTAGCGGGGAATTGAGACGTGAAACAGTGGATTACGCTTCATAGCCCAACAAATATATGTCACTCAAAATCACTTGCATGTTTGTTTAGAGATTAGCTTGTTTGTATGAGTAGGTTTACTGTATAAATTTATATAGATACAAATCAATCAATTTAGGAAGGGTCAGCGGGTCAGGTGGTCAAAAATGGGTCAAAGCGGGTCAATGATAGGTTGAGTAAAGCGAAATTGGGTCTCAATTAAGATTTGTATATATACAAATTTGTATCCTAGACTTTGTCTGTTTGTATTTGTGATTTCAAACTAGCCCACGTTCGAAATCATAAATGTAAAAATAAAACCTAAACATGCGTCTAGAGCAAGGTTTAGATTTGTTACCCTTAAAGATCGAGATGTTGATTCCACTACAGATCTTTTAGTCTGTCTCCCAGCCTCGTCCGAATGCCGAGTGGACAGCAGTCTATCGAACGTGGAGAAGGCGCCTGCTGTTTCGTCTCCTCAAACCCTAACTTGCCCGGCTGCTGAAATTTCGATTTCGTGTGTTTTGGGTTTTTAGACGAAACCAAGCTCCTATATTTATACTCCTCAGGTTTCGTGGGCCAGACTAGGGATCCATTAGAAGGTATAGAGTTTGGGCTTTTCACGGACCCAAATACTCTTATGTTCAGCCAAGAACATTATTTGGCCCGAGAACATTAATTCATCCCACTAGAGAATTAATTTTGAACAACCAATTAACCACAATCTAATCAAACAAAAATTAATAATCCTAACAACAACAATTAAACTAAATTAAACAATCTAATATTCAAACAAACAACAATCAATTAACCAATTAATTAATCTAACACTATATATATATATATCCTAACATATATAGATATATAAATATATATATATATATACACATATATATATACACATACATACATATATAAAATATTAAATAAAATAAATAAATTACCTATATATAGAGGCGACGACGGCAGCGGTAGGGGAGGAGGAGGAGGAGGAGGAGGCGACGACGCGGTAGGGAAGAAGGAGGTGGAGGGCAACGCACGGCGCGACACGGGAGGAGGAGGAGGAGAAGGGCGACAGTGAGAGGAGGAGGAGGAGGACGGACGACGGGCGACGGTGAGAGGAGGAGGAGGACGGGCGACGGCGACGACGACGGAGGATATATATATATATATGAGGAAAATCGCGTGCGCGCGCGGTAATATGCAGAAATAGGGGCTGGATCGGGTTTTAATTTAGGTCGCACACTTGCACAGCGGTTATGAATCGCTGTCCAAGCTTTAACTTAGACAGCGGTTCTTAATCGCTCTCCAATCTCACTTGCACAGTGGTTTTCAACCGGTTTCCAAGTGTAATTCTTGGACAGCGGTTGTAAACCGCTGTCTATATATATATGTTTTTTTAATAGAACCGCTCTCCAAGGGACCACTTGGAGAGCTATTCGAAAAAAGGAATGTCCAAGTGGAGCTCTCCAAGCTCAAATGTGTAGTAGTGATATTTCGTATTTTGGGTAGTGACATCGCTCGCATGATATCTATTTATTGTCATTGGGGCACCGTGTCCTGGACATCCAGGATGATGACGTCCCCTTGAGGAAACTCATAAAGGATTGTCGTATTAAACCCTGCAGGTGGATTTAATCCGTACGACAACAAGGTTGAGTTGTACTACTCAAGGAATAATATATATTAATTAGTTAAAGCAGTCGGAAGCTTTAATAATTAATGGACGTGCGATATCTTTAATATGGGGTATTATAAAGTCTAATAGAAGCCCTGATTCGATTCCGACTGTTTTTAGTTCTTTACTAAATCGGAATTCTCAAATTCCAACACATTTCAACTCATTCAATTAATTATTATGACACAATTTTTATAATACAAATAATAATTTATATTCCCAATATAATGATGTGACATATCTAGAAAAAGATATATACATTTGCTTAAATCAAATTAAAAAAAAAATCTCGACGTTCTCTTAATTTACAAATTTGTTCACATATGACAACAAAAATACCTTGGAAGTCAGAAGGGGACATATACATATAGTTAAATTTGGACAATTTCTAGAATTTGTTGAGAGATTATTTCAAATTAATACTTCGAGGTACAACGCTTAGACTGCAGATTGTATAGGGATCGGTGATGGGAATTCTTAGGTAAAAAATAAAATAAAATTACACACTATCATTTTCTTGAAAAAAAAGTGATTTTGACAGTGATTTATAAATTTTGGGGACAAGGTAGGAAATACTATAGCTTTAATTTGAAGAAAATGACAAATTTGCTGCTATTTAAAAATCCTTGTTTTTGGTTCCATGTGATTTTGGGCTTTCACTTGAACCCAATGTATTGGGTTTTATGGCTCAATTTCAAGGCCTATTAAAACCGATTACAAGACCATTTTGAGAAAAAGTTCAAAACAAAACCCAATTTTAAGATCAATTCTAAACTTAGGCCTCGAGTTTAGAAGTTGAGGATCTAGAATGCACGGTACTTCAATTTTTTTTAATAATATAGTGTCGAATGCTCTGCGTATACTTGGGTACGCGTAGATGGGTGGAATACGCACCCGATACGCAACGTGGCGTGTCTCAATTAAAAATAATATTAATAATTTTGGGTACCGTATCAGACACGTTTGACCAGTGTGTCGGACACGAATAGAATACACGCAAGGTCAAAATTGCAAAGTAAATTTATTTAGTCTTAAAATAAACATGTCTTATATTAAATTAACTCAAATTAAATCTAGGCCACAAGCAGTAAAAACAATATTGATTCTCTTTGTTGTTTACATGATCGTCACAATGTCAATCTGTTCGTCGTTCACATGTTTTATTGTGGTGTTTCTCTTGCTTTGACTTTATGTTTGTTTAGGTGTTTAAAACAAATTGCATAGGGGTACAAATACACTTATTTAGAAAAAAAAAAGTGAAAATATTTATATATACATGAATAATATAAAATAATTTAAAAAATTATAGTCATGTCCCTGCCTTATCTTATTCATTTTTTTTTTGAAAATATGTGCCCAGTACCCCTACCCACGCAATCTAGCGTAGGATCAATATTTTCTTTATTTAATCGAATTCGAAATTTCTTTTAAGAAAGACATCCGCTCATTCTTTTTTCTTTCTTTTTAAAATAAAAAACTTATTCTAAAATATTACGGCACTTAAATTTTAATTACTTTTATAAGTCCATAAGAATCGGGCCAATATGTCCTGGCCCAATAAACATGTTGGATATATGGAGTCAGGACCATTTGGTCTGTTGGTCATTTAAAAAAAAAAAATTAATGCTTATGCTTAATGTTAAAGAGGATAAATAATCATTTAGAAATGAAAATAAATTATATATTTGAATAATATAGAAAAATGCAGATATTAACACAATATTTTATAATTTTACCCAAAAAAATATAAATCTTTTGAATATAGATAACAGATAAATGTAAAAGATTACAAAATAAAACATTTCTTACATTCCTATAATTTTATATATAGATTTATTGTTTCTATTTTGTATATAGATCTTTCAATTACATTAAATAATTGCTTAATATTTTTTAAAAGACAAAAACTATTATGAGGCAGTGCAAATGCCTCACGATTTGAGGCGGAATGCAAGATTTAAGACAATCAACACCCACACCCCAAAAAAGTGTTAAAGCGCCTAACGACTAAATTACACTGGCCTTATCTTATGGTGAGGCCGATCAAATGCAAAGTATTATTTCTTTTTTTAGAATGGGGGATGGGCCCAGTAAGGATGGGATATACTCTGTTTGAACAGGCCCAATTAAATGATGTGAGCCCGGTCCAGCCCGATAGCATAATTGACACTTTGGGCTGGGCTGGACTAATCAGAGCCATTAAGGAAATACAAAAATTCATGAAAGCTGAATTAACGATGCCAATTAATACCAAAATTTATGCCCATAGTCAATTGAACAACATTTAAGGGACGTAAATGTAATAAAAAGCCCAATAATCCCACATTTGATTAGGTGACCTCCCATTTATAACAAATTCATTTATTTAAATTCCTTTTTTTTTGAAAAAGTTTTGGAAGGACATGCCCTATTATTGAAAAGGTTAATTATTTGTATATTCCAAGAACAATAATTAAATTTACGAGTGGATCTCATGTGTATTCAGGTGTATCGTACACTTATAGTGCATTTTAGAATTATACAACTTGTTATATTGAAATATGCAATTATTTTACACTTAATTGTATAACTATTTTTTTATATTAATAATTACACGGTTCAGTATTAATAAATTATATATTTTAATATAACAAGTTGTATGTGTTTAAAATGTACCATGAACAGATAATGAATCTGAATGAACCTTAAATATACAAATATCTAGCATCTTCCTCAAAATTGCTCATTTACATGTGTCAACACAGAAGTGATTCTATCATTTAGGGTCAACTGAACAAATCTTTAAGCACAAGCAAACTCACTCATTTATATTACCTAAACATTTACCAATTTATACACGTTTTCCTTACTGATAAATTAAATAATAATTATAAATATTTTAATTAGAAGTTGATTTTACGTGATTGAGTTTTATTACACCTATACACATTTTGATGTAACAGTTCTAATGAAACAATTGATATTAACACCCTGTCAAAAAAAATGATATTAACACATTATTATTACGTTCTAACCAAGCAACTAATTATAGGTAATATCCACAAACTGTAAACTGAACCAATAATAGATGTAAAATTGAATTATTTAATACTTTGAGTTAAATTAGTATATTTTTGCAGACATTTTCAAATTCCAAATGATATGTCTATTCTTTATTAATAATTTAATCATGATATTCGCACATATGGATAGACTTGAAGAAATCACACCAAATCTAAAACGTAAGCAGCTTCGAATTAAATCCTAATAAATATTGTTTATTTTTAATCATTTGAGATGTAATTTAGGTCCCATCTAATTTGATTCATACTAGAACAACTCTTAATTTGTATATTTATTTATGCTATCATTCCAATTCTTCGATCTCACCAATAACTTTAATTAGGCATGGAACACCAAACGCAAATAAATACAATAACCACAATATGTAAGAGTTCTATTTTCGTCATTTCGTCCATCCTATAAAAACAGGCACTTGGTATATTTAATGTATCATTAATATTTTATTTTCATCTTTTTATTCCTATTTAATATATTCTGTTTTTACCAAATCAATATGTCGGTAATATTAATAAGGGCAAAATGGAAGAACAAATAAAACATTTAATGTTTTAACGATAATAATTTTTATTTATTAATATGTGTGAAAATAACTATAAGTCTATCATTATGGAAATGAGGGAATGTTGATTATTATTTTATGAATTTATATTATAATTTTGTTATTGCACTGAAATAACTCAAAGTTTTTTTAATCGAAGTGTGCAAGTAAATTGAGCTAGACTCCCAATCTATTCATATCCGACTTTATATTTTATTTTTTAAAATTGCACTCTAAAATTGCTAGAGTTGCACATTTAATCGAACTTTAATAGTTATACTATATACAATTGTACACTAAAATTCCATTTTCAAGCTTTTAATTATGTGACACACTTAGACATTAACTAACTTGACCTGCAAATTAAAATTCACTACTTCTAATGATTTTCTATGCCAAATATAATAATTTCATTGAATTCTCGACCAAGAAACTGTTGAATGGTTCAGGTCATTAAATCTATATTAATGGTTATACTACATTATTACAAAGATCACATGTACAGAGGAATTATAACGCTATGATAGGATAATGTTTTCTATATATTTAAACTATTAATTCAATCAGTAGTTGCAATATAAAAAACCAATTTAATAAAAATATCAGTGTTTTCAAAAATCGGTTGAACCGCCTGGGTTGAGCAAATTCGAACAAATGAACCGCTTTCATATCGCCGGTCCAATAACTCCTTAAAAACGGTTAATTCAATTTTATTATTTTTATTATTTATTAAATCATTTTTTTTTATTATTTTTTTCTAAACATCTCTATATAATGTTATTGTTTTTATCTCAATATCATTTTTTCTCAAATAAATTCATTCACAAGTCATTAATTTCATTTAATCTCTTTATCGTCGTCACATATTGTGTGGAATTAATCCACAACGCCATTATCTTTGGTCTCCAAACTCTATTGTATTTATTTTAATATAAGATTTATAAGTTATAAATTAGTATAATTTTAATATTTTATGAATAAATATTTATTTTTTAAATAACATACAAAATATAAAAAAAAATATCATAAATCAATTTAACGGTTGAGCTGTCGATTCAACCCATCCCAACCGATTGGGCCAAAAGAAATAAATCAGAAACCAGGTTTGATTGACGGGTTCGGTTATAAAAACATTGAAAAATACTTGAATTGAATAAGATGGAAAAGACAACAAACTAGTCAATCTTGCATACCATAAAGTATGGTCTTCGAAAGGCGTCTTCTTTTTAAATGAACCCACATTAGCAAGAAACCATTTTTATCAAATAAATCCACCAATCCTCGAAGTTTCATGTTGGAAAAGTTACACATCTTCTTCATCAAGATTCAAGATTGCATCTTTTTTTGTTCATCTTTTAGAAAGGGGTTGTGAAGTTGGGGATTAACACCAAACTTGAAGAAATAGGGAACACCAAATTTTGGGGGTTTCACATTAGATCTGTGGCTGATAATGATGTTTGATTCAGTTGATATAAGCATCTGAGCTGAGAAATTTGTGTGTAATAGAGGAAAAAATCGATTCTTGGAGGTGGGTTTTGGGTTTTGAGCTGATTCTTGAAGATATAACAGAGATTTGAGTTTTGATTTTTGGTGGGTTTTTAGGGTTTGTGATGGGGATTTGCATGAGCAATCAAATTAAGGCTGATAGTTCTTTCCAAACAGGTACAGGTACAGCCTGGATCATTTTTCACTTTTTTCTTTAAAGTGTTCATTGCTGATAAGATAATCATGAGTTTGGGATACTTTTCCTTTTCTATTTATTTTAATTGTGGGTTTTGGGAATTTTGGGGCTGAAATGATGATATTGCAATAAAGTTTGGGTAGCTTCTGTGAAGGGCTTTTTTTTTGTGCCTTTTTTAAGTTTCTTGATCTCATATTATTTACCATCTAGTAGTGTTTATGGTCTCTGTTTGCCTTATTTGATAATTGCTTAAGATGAATGATATTTTGTAGCTGGAATTGAAATTATTATTCCATCTGCTCTGCATTTTGGATTTGTGGGAAGCTATAGAATCAACTGAATTGCATAATTTTTTGGCTCAAAAATCTCAACTATTGAATTCTACAATTAGTCACTTTCGGTTTTCTCTGAAAAGATTTGGTAATTGTGGTTATAGTCTGTAATTGAATCCTCTAAATTCTTGGCATTTTCACAAAATTACAGATGGAGGTCTAACTTCATCTAAAATGGTGAGTGGCGAAGGGACCGAGTTAAGTAATCTCAGCAGCAAATCGTCAGCTTCCATCCCGCCAACTCCTAAAAGCGAAGACGAAATACTGCAATCCTCAAACTTGAAAAGCTTCACACTGAGTGATCTTAAGGCAGCAACGAGAAACTTTCGTCCAGACAGCGTGATAGGGGAAGGTGGTTTCGGTTCTGTTTTCAAAGGCTGGATTGACGAGAGCACGTTTGCAGCTTCGAGACCTGGCTCTGGTATGGTAATAGCTGTTAAGAGGCTGAACCAAGAAGGGTGGCAAGGACACAAGGAATGGCTGGTATGTAAATTCATTGTTGTTGATTGAACATTGTAGTGTTTGTTTGAGTCGTGTTTTTGAAGATTTTTTATAAGGATTTTTATGTCACTTGATCCTGATTTTACATGAACCTGATGTTATGAACACTTGAACAGGGGAATCAGTAAAATCAATCAAGTGGAATCAGTAAAATCAATCGGATACAGTCATTAAATTTTAGTAATCACACATCATCATATCCAATAATCGTATGGTCCCTTCTCTGTGTTTGTCGTCCTGAGTATTATATCTAGATATACTTTGATTCTTGTTAGGAAAAGTCTTATGTAAACCAGTTTTACCGTGCAACTGTTTGCATTTTGAAACAATATTAGTTGTTTCATTAAAAAGTATTAGTTTGATAGTATTAATTGTTTCATTGTAAAGTATTAGTTGTTTTACTATAAAGTGATAGTTGCGAACTAGTTATATGGTGAAACTGTTTTACAGTTATGCAACTATCGCAAAAATTAAGTCGTCATATTGTGGGAAACAATTAAGTATATTAAGAGCACCAAATGTGGGGCAATATCATCTCAAGGAAAAAAAAAAACAAGTCTACATTTTGCCTCGGTTTTTAGCTGTTTCATGCTTTCATTCGTAGCTTTTCGTTGACACACTTCTTCAATACTTATAGTCCGAAATCAACTACCTCGGGCAGCTTCACCATCCTAATCTCGTAAAATTGATCGGTTACTGCTTAGAAGATGACCACAGACTCTTGGCCTATGAGTTCATGCCAAAGGGTAGCATGGAGAATCATCTATTCAGAAGTGAGTGCACCACATATGTAACTCTATAATCTAACTTCCCTTTTCTTTATGTGCGAAAGAATCTAATAAACGACCATTTTTCTTGTTAAATTAGGAGGTTCGTACTTCCAGCCACTATCCTGGAGCCTAAGAATGAGCATTGCTCTTGGTGCTGCAAGGGGGCTCGCTTTTCTTCATAGTGATGCAGCAAAAGTAATATATCGGGACTTCAAGGCTTCTAATATTCTGCTTGATTCGGTATGAGTTTAATTTCCTAACTGTTTTTCATTCAGTTCATGGCTACTTCCAGATGATCAGTTGGTAATTTTATTTTTTTTAATTCTTGTTCGCAGAACTACAATGCCAAACTTTCTGATTTTGGGTTGGCCAGGGACGGGCCAACTGGCGATAAGAGTCATGTCTCGACTCGAGTCATGGGAACTCATGGATACGCCGCTCCTGAGTATCTATCCACAGGTACGATTAAGCAACTTTTTTAGAATTTGCATCTGTGTTAGCCCGCTTTTATCGTCATGTTTCCGGTTTTCAATGTTGGATTTTTTAAGCTAAAGAAAATAGTGTAAATTGTGAAAACCCCACCTCGAGGTTTGTCCAAATTACCAAACACTCCATCAAATACCAAACTTTTTGTTTGAGTGATCGAGAAATGCAATATCATTTAACTTATTGTGATTTTCTTGTATCTGCATCGAGAGATTGTTTCGTTACTTTTGCATTCTTCGTTAGTCAAATGAATATTTTGGTCTTACTGGGGGATTTTCAGTAGTTATTCAAACCACATGGCCTTTTGGGTAATTTGGACCAATCTCGTGGAGGGTTTTCGTAATTTACCAAAGAAATGCTGTCTATTTGTCTTGTGTCTTTATGTATTATGTTATTTTTGCTGATAATATCAACTAATAAAACTAATTTTCATTGGGGGTTATAAAGGTCATTTAACCGCCAAGAGCGACGTATACAGCTTCGGAGTAGTCCTTCTCGAGATTCTATCGGGTAAAAAGGCAATAGACAAGAATCGTCCATCAGGTGAACACAATCTAGTCGAATGGGCAAAGCCTTACCTGACCAATAAACGTAGAGTTCTCCACGTTTTGGATGCTCGTCTCGAAGGGCAGCACTCAATGAGTCAAGCCGTGAAGGCGGCCCAACTCGCTCTTCAATGCCTAGCCCCCGATGCTAGGTCAAGGCCCAACATGGACGAAGTCGTAAAAGCACTAGAGCAGCTACAGAGCTCGAAAGATGCTTCAAAAAACGAGCAAAAGAATCACCCTTTGAATAGACGAACACAAATGAACAGTGGAAATAAGTCGTTCAAGAGAACTGACGAAGGAGCGCGCAAAATGACGGCCTACCCTCGACCAACGGCCTCAGTTTGTTAAACGGTCTGGTCTTGATCTACGTTTTTCGCAGAAGATTGTACAGGTTTTTTTATAATTTAATTATATATTTTGGAATGCGTGCATTTGTGTGTGTGTGTGTTTTTTTTATTTTGTAGTTGCGAGTTCCATTTTGATGTTGTGGGAACTGTAATTTTGTCAAAAAGAAATGGAAAAAGGAAACCCAGATGTTTGTATTGTTAATTTGTATGATGAGTTCTGCTTAATTCAAAGCTAAAAAGCATGGTATTTTGTGTATTTTTGAATAACTGTGTTGTGATTTTGAAGGAGAGCCAATTGAAATGATTTTTGTAGAAAAAAATAGAAGTGAGTATTATTTGAAAATAAAATGTTTTTGGTAAACAAATTATTAGAAATATTTGCTAATTAGTCTTTTTTTATTTATTAAAAATTAATTTAAAGCCGTTTAAGTTGATTTATGAATTATGAGTACTTCTAATGATCAGTTTATATGTGAATGTGATATGTTATTAATTACGTTAAAAACAACCTACAATCATTTTATACTGAAAATAGATAGTACTCCAAACACCAATTTTAGTTATGAGACATACAATTAAATAATAAATGAAAATTAAATTACAAAATCACACAATGTGTCTTCAAATTTATAAAATAATAAATGTATAGAATTCATTTTCAGTTCTTGATTGTAATTCGCGACTGAAATGCACCCTACGAATCCTACAATTTCACGCACAATTAAACGAGTGTGTGTGAAAATAATTATAAATGTGGTTGATACCATACTTTAGGAAGAAAAAATAAAATTAAACAGTCGAAAAATCGGCTTAAAAAAGTAGCAACAACAAATAACAACATAATTGGGAACATGGATATAGAAGTGTTGTTAGATTGCATTTGAATTGATAAATGTTTTCGAATATATTCCATCAATATCAAATAATTTCTGAAAAAATTGGACAAATAATTTTTGCACACATAAAAAAGAAGATAATACTAACATATATAACCCAATTTAATTTAATTTAAAGCTGAGGGCCACATCGCTTTTTTCTGCAGCCACCATATGTCTCTTTTTTTAACCTTTCTATAGCAAATTCCTACTAGTAAATAAAATTCAAGCTTTTCCGGGGATAAACAAAAGGGAGGGGCCCAGTTACAAATAAGGAAACAAATACTTTTATTTTCATTCCACCATTCAAGCCCTGAAATTCCTGCCCATGAAAGTCTGGCCAAACTGCCAATTAGCCGGCGCCACGTTCAATGAGGTGGTGGTACGACGGTCACTGCCGGTGACTCTAAAAGACAAGGCTTGGCCACCGAGGTCGGAGTTGGATTGCCAATTTTGCCCCCAGTTACGGCTCATGGGCATCCACTGTGTGTTTGTGCCTTTGATGCTCACGCGCACGATATCACCTGCACCCGCCACGTTGGTGATCAAAACCAGGTTGAAGTAACGGAAGCCGTTGATCGTGAATCTGATCCCTCCTCGCTTTCTGCATGCCACACTGCAAACAAAAATGCAATATAATTTTTAGGATAAATTAATTAATGGGGTAGATTAATTTTTTGAAATGCAAAAAATAATGTAATGACGGATTTGTACAGGTTGGTTGGGGAATAGCGGTGAAAGGACAATAAAACCAAGGGTAGTTGGACAATAGTAATGTAAATGTACCCCCTACTTTATTCTTTCCAAGAATTAAATAAAAGCATAAGCACATTCTTCTGAAATTTTGAGATTGGGCTAACATTTGCCAATGATACCGGTTTTTAAAGGAGTGATATAATAATTTAAAATGATCTATATACAAAAAATCAAAAGATATTTAAATAAATCAACCTTTTTGTTAAAAATCAGTTTTTAAGTTGATGAAAAACGTGCTTTCAAATTTAACTTGAAAATGATTGTTTAATCTATAAACATCGGTAATCACCTAAAACAAGTTGCAAACATGAGAAATTTAAATAGTGAAAAAGTGAGATTCTTTTTATTAAAAAAAGGAGAAAAGCAAACAACCTGAGCTATGAAATAGAAGGAGAAAGTGGTCCATGAAACCACAGAGAAAAAGCGCAGTAAAAGGGCACGAAAAAGAAGGTAAAAGGGATTTTGTTAGTTAAACGACAACAGTCCAGCAACTAACTTCACCAGAATAATTAAACACCCACCAAGTTTCAGAAACCACGTAAAAATAACTGAAACATAACAAAATGCTGTACCCCAATAAATTAAATATAACATTAACATTTTACTAAATAGTGTAGACTCATTATAATTGACAGAAGCATTTTTTAAAAATTTACCAGAAATTCACGTTATTAAAAATGTTGATTTCTAAATTGATACGATTAATCAGCAATTAATGTTAAGCAAACACAATTAATTAAGTGATTAACTGAAAGAGTAGTGGAGTTCGGAATCATACCGGCGGTAGTTAACGGGGACGATTCCGGCGCGGTACTCGGCCATTTTGAGGTACATCGGCATAGCGAGATCGAAATGCGGCCGCGGCGGGTTGCACCACCCGCCGTTGTCGTTGGGGAGGTCGAAATTCGGGGGGCAGAAATTGGTGGCGGTTACGAGAATGGAAGGATTTCCGGCGTTGCACGATTTGCCGCCCTGCGCATTTCCGGAATCGCACTTGATCTCGAAGCAGGATCCGCACATCTGGCCGTTGTTGAACAGCGCCGTGCTCAGCGCCGCGTTGTTCACGCCGTAGCCCTGGCTGTACAGATTTCCATAACCACAAGCACCGCCTGCATAAAAACAGAGGTTAGTAAATCGTAATTAACAGAGATTCAATTTTGCGTAAATTGGACGAAAAAATGGGGAAATGAAGTAACGGAGACTCAATTTTGTGAAAATTGGACGAGGAAAGGGGGAAATCAAGTAACAGAGATTCAATTTTTGAGTAAATTGAAGGAGGAAAGGGGGAAGCGTAAAAAAACAGAGGTTAGTAACAGAAATTCAATGTTGCGAAAATTGAAGGGTGAAAGGGGGAAATTGAGTCGGCGGTGAGTTTACCCATGGTGCCGGAGGCGTCGGAGCCGCCGTAGAAGGTGGCGTGGGCGGATTGCCAGGGGCCGCCGGCGTAGACACCGGGGATTCTGGCGTTAGCGAATGCGGTAAAGCAGAGTATGACCGCAATGCAGAGGAAGAATAACTTGATTGCAGCTGCCATTTTTGGATTTTGGAGCTCTAGAGAGAGAAAGTGGAGAGAGAAAGTGAGGGGTTTGGGGTTTTGGGGGAAGGCGAGGGGGCTACTTATGGTGGGAAGGATGGCGACTGTAATTCTTTCAAAATGGCAGGGACCGTAATTTTAGCAAAATAATTAATGCTCATATTTATTGTATTTTTTACTTTATTGTTTCTTTACATTTTAAAAAAGGTGAAAAATTCAAGGTTTACAATTATGTGAATTAATTTATGGATTATGAGTGGTACGGTGTCAATTAAAATTTTATCCAACAAAGCATCCATTTATATTCTTTAGTATTTTTTGTGAATTTTCAATATTCAATTTTTGAAAATATTTTTTCCCTAAATTGACCGGGAATAAGCGGCAAAAATAGTTTTGTGTGTGATTATAATGTTAGATTTGGTCGAAATTAATCTTTTTTTTTTTCCATCGAAATGAATCATTCGGATGTGAATTTAAGAATAGAAAATTGAATCGCATTAAAATAAATTGAAATTAACCTAACTAAATACTCTTACTCATCCGCCAAGTTTATATCTTTTGTATGCAAATTGATATTTTCCTAGATTATATTTTATTGTCCTTTTTTTAGAAAATAATTTTTGTACAAATAATTGTCGGGATGCACTAATTTTAGGTTGGAGAATTAAATGTTATTTTCAAAATTTATTTTATATTTATTGTTTATAAATAATAATATACATTAAATTACTATTTAAATAAATAAAAAATGACACATTATACATATATATATTTTATTTATTATTATTTAATAATTTTTTTAATGCGTGTGAAATATTTCTAAACGACCAACAAAATAATAAGAAGGGAATACTTGGTTTACTCTAACTTTCACCAACTTCAAAATCTTATTTTCTACCTTAGTTGACCACATTTGTTTATAGATCATTTTTTTTATCGGATTTATAGATCAAGTAATGAAATAGCTCAATTCTAAACTTTATTTTGATAGTTTCAGTTTTTAAAGCAGAAATCAGTTTTTTTTTTAAATGAATTCGGGTTAAAACAATGTGTAATCATCGAATGGAGATTAAAAAAATAAAAAAAGCCTGAAAATTAAAATATTTGAATTTTAATTAAATAACCTTTTGATTGCTGCACATTACTAAATACCAGTTACTATAATTTTCACCAAATTCAAATCTTATTTTCTACAATAGTTGACCACATTTATAAATCAAGTAACGAAAAAATAATAATATAGGAAAAAATATTGTGAAGGACATGATTTTCAAACAGAAATACAATTAAACCATGATTGAGTTTGAAAAACTCTTTTGATCTTCAAGCTGTTACTATATTAGTAATATGGTGAAAATAGTTAATAGCATTAATGAAACCATTCCTTCAAATTTCAAAAACCCAAATAAAAGACAAATGAAATAGGTTCTTCAATTAACATTTGTACCGCACAGTCCTAGTGCACTTAAATTAGCAGCAATATTATCATGAATCAACTCTATACATAAATTATATTACTATTATGAACAATTTTATGCGTAAAAATTATTATTATTTTTTAAAAATAAATATTTTTTAAATAATGATTTTTTTTATAAATAATAATAATAGTATATGTATATAACATTAAATTTAAAAATAGAGTTCGATTTACGGGTTCACACAAACTTTTATCAAATTTAAATTATCCTTACAATTAAATATGATTTAATTACATATAAAATCACCAATTTTTCGTGAATTGCAATTTAATCTCAATTCTTAATTTTTGGTAAATAAAACCTTACTTCATTTTTTTTTTTTGCAATTCAAACGGATAAACTGAATACCTCTTGCCCATGAATGACGTAAAAACTTACCAAGAAAAATTAAACGACGTCCTTTCGTCTAATAAAATCAAAACAACATTATTCAACCTAATAAAAATTAAACAACGATATTCCTAGTTAGGAGATATACATGGACGGATGTTAGTGCGGCTGCACCGGGCTCCAACCCAATGCAAGCCCCCATTAACCTGTTATATATTTATTTATAATATGTGAAAAAAATTCAATATAAATTTAAGGTCAGTCCAATGTTTTTCTTTTATTTTATATTCTATTTACAAATCTCAATCTAAAATTAAATTTATTTATCTAATTATTAAAAAAACTTGATATAAATTTATTTTCTTATCTATCTAAATGTTTTCAAAAAAGCGGTTTTTTATTTTATATTCTATTTTCTTTCCTTAAAAACAGTTAATTCGATTTTATTATTTTTATTATTTATTAAATCACATTTTTTTATTTTTTATTATTTTTTTCTAAACCTCTCTATATAATGTTATTGTTTTTTTATCTCAATATCATTTTCTCTCGAATAAATTCAAAGTCATTAATTTCATTTAATCTCTTTTTCGTCATCATATATTGTGGAATTAATCCACAACGTCATCATCTATCTACAAACTCTATTGTATTTATTTTAATATAAGATTTATAAGTTATAAATTAGTATAATTTTAATATTTTATAAATAAATATTTATTTTTTAATCTAGGCATAAATCAATTTTTAATTCGGTTTTGGGTTGAACCAAGAATCGATTAGAGACGGTTTTTCTCTCCTTCTTTTTTTCTTTTTCTTTTTATAATTTAATTAAAGTATTGAAATTCACAACAAAATTTTAATTTTATTGTAATTTTGGATGTACTTTCTTGAGGCTCTCACACCCAAACATTTAGAGTTTAATAATTTGAACATGGTTCTATTTTTTTCATTTAGTATTTTTATTTATTTAACTTGTTCAATATTATCTACATTGTTCTCTCAATTTTTATCCTTTTCTTTTGAAAGAATACGTATTAATAATTTATTTTTTATTTATTATATATTGTGATAATGATAATTTTTTGGCCTCTTTAATATTAAAAAAGAGAAATTATAAATGTAATAATATATTAACATGAGTTAAATGAGATATTTTTAAAACTTATAAATATTTCTTGAAATGATTAAAAAAATACTGAGCATAAGTTATATGATTTTATTTTTACTATATATTATTTATTAATAGAAAAACAATATATTTTACAAATAACATCAATCTTTTGAAATATATTTTGCTAAAAATATAGATAAATTCGAATGTAACTACCGATGAGTTTTATATTATGAAGTCTTATATGACACACCTAAATTAATATATTAAAAAATGCTATATTTAAATATAAAATTTTAATGTGACAAATTTTAAAAAATTCAGCCCACCCCATCGTTAAATCCTAGATCCGTCCCTGGAGATATACTATATATGAGCTCGAATTGAAAAAAAAAGAGTTAAAATTGGATGTTTTATTTATTAACATTTAAAAGTTTAAATTGAATAAATTTTTTTAAAAAGTTGATACAATTCATAATTAAATCATTAAATATAAAATAACCATATATAATATGAGAAAGTATTACGTGTCAAATTTTTATCGTGCATCGTTATTATTATTTCGTATAAAAATCAACAGTTTACCAGCAATAATAATAATAATGTATGGTAAAGATGATACATATAATATCTTGTCAGATAGTATTAAGAAACAAAAAATTTAAACAAGGGGACCCACCTCGCATCTAAATCACCCTTCCCTACTTTTACAGATAACGCAGAGTTTATTGTAAAAATTGACTGGTGCCACGTGGCACCACAACATCAAATTTCAACCAATCACAACGGTTTGTACCTATGGAAATTAATGAGGCTTCACTTTTTGAGGTGGTTTCGTATCTCTGTTTGTAAAATGGAGTAATCCAATTTAATTCAGGTCTCATCCATTTCTAATCAATTATGACCAATTAGGCATTGTTTGTTACCAAAGTTATATCAAATGAGGTGAGTTTGTTAGGATGTAATAATAATTTATGGAGTGAGTTTAATTTTCTGTGTATCAGGGTGCAAGGTGCACCGTATGGTTGTATTTTAAATATATATAATTTATTACACAAAAATATACAATATATGTTCATTGAATAAATTACACATTTTAGTGTAATAAGTAGAATATTTTAATGCAACAAATTATATATTTTTAAAATACATTATAAAGTACACGATACGCTGAGTGCATAGAAAGACCTAACCTATTTATGGGAATATTTAGTTGTTTGCACAATTTTCTAATGTGGTGGTGAGTACAAATATAGTACAAATTATTGCTGAAAAATTGGTGTTCATTTTCTCATTAAGGTTCATCTCCACAAAATTAGGCAATATCCGTGCTGGGTATGATCAATCGTTGTATTGATACACCACTATTTGAATTTAAGCCATTTATTCATTAAAATTCGCATCTAAAAAGCAAATTCTTATATGCATAAATTGTCTTTGTAATTTAAATGTATTTTTAAAATTATATTAATTATTTCACTTAAAGATATTAAGTGATCAATATTAAATAAAGTAACTCAAGTTATTTTGAAAAAAATAACCTCACGGGATAAATAATGATGTTCTAACTGCTTAAGCTATTTCACTTGGTCGGTACCATCTCAAGTATAGCCTATTATTTCCAATTTATCTAAAATAACCCAACTTATATGGAAGTCTAATTCTAATTCCCATAATCACATAACAATTAACAATATTGGTTGTTAACTTGTTATTTAATTTACTGAATGATATTTGTAAAATATAATAAGAGTGGGTCTCATGTACACCAAAGTGCACCGTGTACTCATAATACATTTTAGAAATGAGTATCTTTTTATACTCAAAAGTGCAATTTATTTAGATTGAAGCGTGCAATTATTTTTTCATATTAATAATTGCACGCTTCAGTGTAAATAAATTGCACTTTTAAGTATAAGAAGTCGTACGTTTCTAAAATGCACTATGAGTGCACGGTGTATCTGGGTGCAAACAAAACTTAGGCATATAATAATTAATACTCATAAATGCATTGAAGGTCATGTGCCCTCAAATTCCTTTGTTTAAATAAAGAATTTTTTTTACTAATTTACTATCATACTCCCATTTGAACCGACGCATTATTCTTTTATTCTTCCCATATTTGCCCTTTTGCTTAGTCTCATCTATAAATTCAACATGCCCATGTGCTTCCTCTTCTTTAATTTCCTAATCTTTCCATCTTGGTCAAATTGGTAATAAAGTATTATAATTGTTTGAGCCTCATTAAAAATTATTTGACCCAAAGTTGACTTTAATAAAAAAAAAGACTTTAATTGTAGATTTGCTAAAGTTTCTTAAGCTAAAACAAATGTAATTTAATAGTTTCCTCTTTTATAATGATAAAGAGAATTTGCACTTATGGAACTATAGAGATGGTGAAATAACTTAAGAATTGAATCGTCATTAATGAATTTATTTTTAATTTTATGATGAGTATAATTTGTTAATTGAAATCATGACTCCATAAATGCTCCCTAAAAATAAATAATTCATATATATTTTTTAAATTTCATTGATTTTAGCTATCTCATTCTTTGATGAATCAATTTTTTAATAATTTTAAATAATATTATGGTAGACATACATTTATAGTTTATGTGACGGGCATGTCGTGTTATCAAGAAAAAAAAATCTAAATTAGAAAATAAACTAAATGAGACATATATACCGTTGCAGAAATCAGGTATCCATGAGCATATATATACCTCACATGAAATAATATATAATCATTGTTTTGTAATTGCTTCCCAAAATAGAGTATCGATCTCATGCTATATTTTTTGGATAAGCAATTTTAATGTCTAATTAAGTGTAATGGCACAAAAAAGAGAGTTTCTTCACTGAGAAGCATACTTCCTAATTACTCACTTGCCCACTATATACTCTACCACCAAACCCTAATTATATAAATGTATTCAATTAACGTTATCATTTTATGTTTTTTTTTAAAATACTAATTTGAGATATGCATATATCCATATCCTACTATCCCTACTATATTAAAAAGTGACTTCCATTTGAGAAACATTTTTGGACCATTTTACTCCTCTAATATTTTAAATCGTGCACATTAAGTCCTTCTAATTCTAACGGTTTCTCTAAACACAATCCTTCTAATTCTAACGGATTCTCTAAACATTATGACAATTAATTGAAGGAAATGGGATCGACAAAACGTGTATTCCTTCATTTAAATGATGTGAATGAGAAACATTAAAATATTCTAATTGAAGGAATGGGGACGGACGAGCAATGGGTAGCAGAGGCGCCGCAACGGCTGCAGATTGGTGAGACGGCGCTTGAGGGAGTGGGTTGCGGCTGCAAGTCGGTGATATAATCTCTCTTGCAAAAAAAAAAGAAAAAGGGTTTTTGTTTCATGGTTTTTCTATACTGATTTTATTGTACTTCCTACCGTTTGCGTTGGGTGAAGGGTGAAAGGAGAAATATGGAGAGATTACAGGGGAGAAGCTTTCAAATCAGTTTCTCAGATTCATCTGGTTATAGATGGTATCAATTCCTCCCATGTGACATGTGTTGCGTTACACTGTTAATTAGATCTTTATTTAGTATGGGGTTTTAATTATTTTGAATATTCTTGGAATTAAGGACTAGGGTGTATTGACTCTAAAATTGTTTTGAATATTCTTGGAATTAAGGACTAGGGTATATTGACTCTTTACGCAAATGATTGTTAATTAGGTCACGAATATCAGGATTTGCTCATGAAATTAACGAATTGGTAAAGGTGTACATGACATTCCTCCCAATGCAACAATTGAGGTAATTAATCTGAATGCATAAAATCCTTCATGGTTATTTGATTTCAGCTTTAATGTATGCCATCTTTTTTAAATGAATCTGAAAATATTTTATATCGTAATTCTGCAGATGGATGTTGCTCTAATTTTTATATCTCAACCATATACGGATCTGTTTAGGTTTTTTTTAATCAAATTAATTCCCTTGGACACGAGAATGGATAATGGATCCTAAGAAAAGGAGTTTCAATTGTTATATTGATTTTGGAGGTGGAATAATGAATTCTTTCATTAATTTTGAAGAGTATGCTTATTATAAGATGCTGAGAAATAGTAGATAAAAGTCATTTAAAATGCAAAACTCATTCTCAGCAGCTCTGCAGCACATAATTACCCTAATCTTGTGCTTTTGTTTCTTGTGAATTTGTTATTTAAGAAAATAAGTTGTTTTCATTATTGTTGTAACCGCATGTGTACATGTATCCTTCAATTGTTTTTCTAATTATAGCATGCTATGACAAGTGAAAATCATGTAAAAGTGTTGCTTAAGTATTAGTTACTAAATGTAGTTGTTTGTAGTCATATATTAAAAGCATATTTTAGTTACCCACTGTCATTGGGAAGCATAAAATAATTTTGACTTTACCTTGGGCTATCAATGGGTGTTTCATGTCTTTCTGGATGACCATGTTGGTGCCTGTCATTTGTCTTCGCTTAGTTGTCTTAAACAAAATATAAAGTTATACTATCATTTTTCATATTTTTTATACATTCTCTATGAGGTATTAGTGGCTCTTTCTCAATGTCAGAAGACTCAGGACCTTTTTCAATTTGCTAATGATACACCAACACTTATACAAAAATACACAAACATTAACACACAATTAGATCATGGTGATTTCCTTTGTCTGTACACCTTATTTATAATCTGTTTTTCCATAAACACTTGATCTTCTTTATTGTGATGTGAATTTTAAAATATTCTTCAAATTTCCGCCTTCCTTTTGGAGTTGTTAGGGGCTTTGATTGGAACTCACTGATGGAACCTGTGAGAGGGAATAAAAAGAAAAGGAAAATGAAGAAGGAAGCTGAAGAAAATTCTTAGATATTTCAATCTATTTTACTTTGATTCAGGTACGGGAAAAACTTTTAAATGGGAAGGAACATGATTTTTAAGATAATGCATATAATTTAAAGATAAATATGCAAATTTAGGAATATTCAATTGATTAATTCAAGGAATAATCATGTTCTGGCTGTTCTAAGACATTAACCGTTTTATACTTAGAGATTACAACAACAATGAGAGCAGTGACATTATTGGTATCATGTTTGATTGTCTATTGTTGATGCTAGAACTGAAAGAATCAAGGGCCATGGTAGGATTATAATTCCAGGAACACTTGGCTATTTTTGCTTAGCAGAAAATCCAAGAACTGTTGCTTAGTATATTGAATATGGTCATTTGTTTAAATTAGATGAGGTAAGCATATAATCTTAAACTCTGCTCATTTTTCACCTTATAGTTTTTGCAGGTTGATTGACAGAAGTTTTAATTCAAATGATCTTAAAGATGCCATGGGTTTGTTGTGAGGTAATCAAAATAGAACATATATTTTAATGACTGTATTTGAGAAAATTGTGTAGTTTTTTTTCTTTTTCTGCTCATTGTTCTCCGGTCCTTTAATTCATTCAATCTATGTATAAAAGGCTGTCAAGAGGGCATAACTTTTTGGAATCCAAGAATTATATATTCTTTGGCTCAGGTGCGCATGTATTCTCCACTATTTACACTTCAGCTGTATTATTATGGTGGTAATTAATATTTAGGAGACGCTGATGTGGCTTTCAGTTAATTTGTTTGGCTATCTACGACTTTCAATGAAATTACTACTCTGTTTGGTATGTAAAATTTTGTACCATAAATATATAATCGTGTAAGAGTTGTTATATTGTTAAATAATTAGTTTTAATGTATTGTATATTTGCATATGAAGAGAGCCACGATAAATTATTGAAGCGGAAGTAAAGAAGATGGTACTTGTACAGTAAATTTAGAATAACTTGTAAAGTTGTAATGTTGGGTTAGCATGAAGTATTTCTGGTCTCAACCTTCTTTCTAATAGAAGAAAGCTAGATACTCTAACATGAAGTGCAACATAAAACTTTTGTATCTACTCCATGTTGATTTGATCAAAACTTTGTATTTTGTATGGAAATTCCTCTTGAAACTGTGTTGATGCAAGAACTGGTACTGGTAAGATTATTAAATATTACTTTTTTATTTCATAGAAACTACTACCTCCGTCCCAAACTGCTCGGTTTTTAAGAAAAAATGATAAAGTGAAAAGTGTTGAGGTAGAAAGAGTTATTTATTAGTATTTTATGTGATAAATTGATAAAGTGAAGGGTAGTTGGGGTTAAAAAGAGTTGTTTATTAGTATTTTATGTGATAAAGTGAGGTTTTTTCATTTAAGAAAAATGGTAGTCAAGTATGGGATGCCCGAAACGAAAATGTGATAGTCGCGTTTGGGACGGAGGAAGTATAAAGGACTGAATCCAGGAATCTATGCAACATGTTATATGTATCCAATTTTTTTTTTTTTTCGGAATCCTTAACTTAGGTTTGTCTTTATATATAGTAAAAGAAAAGAAAAAAGAACTAACAAGAAAATTGTGATCGAAGAAGTCTTGAAGCTGGATAAAGATCCTAACGTAAAAAAGTCTTCTCATAAACGTAAGCTAGAAAGCTAAACAAGTTTCTTGGATTCACCCAACACAAGTTGATCAAGAAAATTTAAATTCACATTAGTTTTTTTTAAGAGTTATTTTACTTTCTTTCTAATCTATAGGTGTGTTTTAAAGACATTGATTCTGAATGAGAAGAGTTGTTTGATGTTGACAACAAACAATAGTTGCATGATTAATTTTGTTGTATTTGAATTATTATATTTGTTCAATACTTAATACATGATAAATTACGTGCAACGTGCGAAGCACGTGGTAAACTCCTAGTACATATAAAAACTACTTGTTTGAATTTAGTTGATATGTTATGAAATTTGTTCACCGTGAAATTAATTTTTTTTTTACAGCATACTCTTTAGATAAGTCACACCTTTCAATTATCACTACAACACTCTCTGCTATAATGTAAGTCACACCCATCATTTTTATGAGTAATACTTTTTACAGTAAAACGTCACACCCTTTATAGTAAAAAGTCACACTCTTCAGTAATATAAGTCACACTCCTTAACCAGTTTCACTGTGAAACTTGTTCACCCTATACTTTGCCATTTGAATTTATATAACACATTAATGAAATTTATGATATATATTTATAGAAACTAGTGGATATAAGGAGTGGATTTACCCATCTACGCGTCTCCCTTGAATTGAGTGAGTATCGTGTGCATTCAGGAACACCTGATCCATTAAACGTTACTCTTAATATTTTACAAATTGGCTCCCTTTTTGAAGTAAAGATGAGTACTATAAAAATAATCTTATATAAGAAAAATATCCAAATGGCCACTATGTACATAATCATGATTAATTTCGTTGCTTCCTAGAGGAGACTTTCACGTGCTATATTTTTTGGACAAGCAATTTTATGTGTAGTAAATTAGTATAATGGACAAAAGGAGAGTAGCTTTCACTCAGAAGAATAGTCTCTATATTGCTCAACTTGCCCACTATATACCCAACCACCAAACCCTAATTATATGAGATATACTATATTAGTTGAATATTTTATGCCTTTTGCCATTTGCTTGTTTGCTTTTATACTTTGATATACCTATATAGAAACTAGTACTACTTTAAATCTATATAACAAACTTCCTCTGAAATTTACAAACCCGAAAAAGTTAATAATTAGTTAAAACAAATTTTGAGATTTTTGTTGAAATTACAACTAAAACCCCCAACAAATAATTTCCAACACATACAATTCCTCCATTACGGCCTACACTAAAATATGTCCTATATTTTTAAAAGACAAAAAAATCGTATGAGACGGACTAATATATGAGACGTGGTGCAAACTAACACAAATCAACATTCTCTCCTCCCAAAATGTTACAGTGCCAATATCCATGCTCCGATTCACCATAAGACCGTCTTATGTAAGCGTGTCTCTTATATTCCCTCCGTCCAACAATCATTTGCACACATGCTTTAATGAGACGTTTCAACATTACTTGAACATGACTTCAAAAAAGAAAAGTCCTCCACCTCAAATATTCACGAATTTAAACAAAATGTCATTACTTTTGACCCCACACATACATACAATTCAATTCTTTTCTTTACTTTATATATATAAAAAGGTTTACAGAATTACCTCTCAAATCTCTACTCATTATTCCACTTTTTAATATGTATGTCCATTTGCATGTGCAAGTAATGTTGGAATAGAGGAAGCATGTGTTATGATATTAGTTTATATGTGCAGTGGTATAAAATTCAACTACATATGAATAAATTTTTACTGGAGATCTATTTTTTTAATTTTAATTTAAATTAGTAAAAGTAAATTAGGAGTACTCGGTGAGTATATAAGGTGGATGAAAACGCAATCCCATTTAAAATTGGTGGCTAAAACCGTTGGGGGTGTTGAAACACGCTTCTTAAAAGGCCGGCATAGCCAAGTGGTAAAGCTTGTGGTGATGTGGGGAGAAGTACCTCGACAACGCAGGTTCGAACCCCCTGTGTGGGACAAATGTTACATTGAAATATTATGGGGGTTTGTCCTGGGGATTGAATCATGTTGGCTCCTTCCCACTAGTGTCTATCACTTGGGCACATCCTTCAATTTACAACCCGCCCGACTGAAGAGCCAACGGCACTGATGGAGGGAGTTTCTCGTCTCTTCCTTAAAAAAAAAAAAGACCGGCAGCAACTACTCATCTTTCTATAACTAGAAAATCTAATCTGCGCAAAGATATATGATATGCTGATGAGTCATCTATATGTATGTATGATGTATGATATGCATGCATGTTGACACATGTGAATTATCCACCAGTATTACTCCAACTCAATCCATTCACATGTCATCTTGGTTTATTTTTGTATTGTATAATCTTACTAATATAATATTTATGTCCAATAGGGAATTAAATAAAGATCAAATGGTTTTACTTGAGTTTATCTGTGGCTTGATTAATGATTAGAGTACGACTAAAACTTAATTTGATTCATAGTTAATAGCTTCAAATATGTGTGTGTATAAATAATTTTATAAAGGAAACTTAAATAAACTTCGATTATATATGTTCAAATTCAGATCGATTTTCCCGTAAGTCAAATTTCAAGAGAGATGACACAATTAATATATTCTTGCTTGTAAAATAACGTTATTAAATTATTCTGGTCAAGCAATTGAACTTGAGTTATCAACTAATGATTAGCACATGCATGCCAGATTATTTAAATTATAGAGGACCGTTCCATGGTTCAGATCGTCGGCCAAAAAGATGAAACCCCAGACGAAGTAATGAGTTGAGGGGCTAATTGAATGAGGAACTGCTTCGTACAAGCTCTAAATTTAATATTGCATTACTTAGGCTGGAATCCCAATTTGTCATTAGCATGTGCTTAATTAGTAAGACAAAGTGATTAAATAATGAATAGGAAATGAATTCAAGTATACGGCTTTGACATTTGCGATGGACGTTTTCTGGGTCAAATGTTCAATTCACACGCAAATACGCAATAAGCGACTAATTAATACTATAAACTAATTGTTTTTTAATTCCTTGAGAAACAATTTTATTTGATATAATTTTTTTTAAAAAAGAAAATCAATTACCATAATTTCTTAAGATAATCAATTATAATAATTCTTTTTACCACCAGACACATGACAACATCATTTCATCTCGCTGTAGACCAGAATCACAATCATCACAAGAGAGTGACCACAAGGGCGGATGGCTTTGTGGGCTGGACCGGGCTGTAGCCCGCCCTGATTTTTGAGGAAAAAATTTTTACCATTAAAAAAAAAAAAAAAAACTTACATCATCTAGAGTCGAACCTGCGACCTCAAGCCTAATGTTAGAAAGCTTCACCACTAGGCTGCTTGTGTCTTTGGTAATAAATTGCAAATTATAAATATAATACTGTTAAATAATTTAAAATTTGAACAAAACTAAAGGCTGAAGCCTGAAGCCCTAACTTCATTCCAAAATTCGCGAATCTGTATCCTTTGTTCAGTCCGTTCTGCTTCTGCTGCCGTGCTGCGCATCCTTCGTTCCGTTCGCCGTCGCCGTCGCCGCGCCGTCGCTGCTCCTCCTGTCGCCAGCCCACCCTACATTTTGATCCTGGATCCGCCCTTGAGTGACCACCCGAAACCGCAACCGCAACCCAACAATATTTCCTTCTACCACCGGGCACATGATAACATCATTTCATCTCGCTGTAGACCGGAACCACAATCACCACAAGAGGGAGACCATCCGAAACTGCAATTCGAAACCGCAAACCGCACCGCAACCGGAACCGCAACCTAACAAGAGGGGAACCACCACCCCACAAGAAGGGAACCACCACAAGAGAGAATAAATATTCCTTTATGTATCTCGAACTCGAGACTCAAAATCTCAAGTGGTGGAGCTCTAACCACTTGAGCTAATATGAGTTATAAAAATATTGTTACATATATGCTCCAACACAAAACTTAAGTCACAGTATTAGTGGGGGGTACTCTTGATTTTAAATGTTTCCGTACCACTTCATTAGCAAGAGAATACATTCTTAATAATTGAAATGGTTTCAATTATTGGTCGGTGATATAAACTAACTAAAAAAACCAACATTTTCAGATTGCTTGTAGTTGACTTTACTGATCAAATCTTAAATTATGTACAATCTAGAATGCGGATGGCCATTAATTTAGGAATGTTAATCTTGATCAATTCCTTTCATAAAATAATTATTACAATTTTAATGAGTTTAGGAATATTAATCTTGATAGTAATTAATACCCTCCATTAATTTTAGTTAAGTGCACATGTTTACGACCCGTCAATCTGGAATGTCTTGGAACCCTAATTGCCAGCTGGTTTGGGATATCATTGATCTCGAGACTGTCTCATACGAATGCTTGTCTTTTATAAATGACAAAAAGTTGTACGAGACGATTTTGTACATGAGACAATCAGGGTACAAGCTAGCATGTATTAACACTCATATTTTTCAAAGTGTTAAAACGCCGCCATTACCAAAATAATGTTACGTCTCATCGTAAGATCGTCTCACACAAGCGTGTCTCCATAAAACTCAATAAATAGTGGACACAAAACCAAGAATGCGACTTCTCATGCATTAATAGATTATAGATACATCCGTACGTACTCACTCTAATTATCAGCATTTGCTAACATAATTGCAGATATATACATATATGTCCCCAGCCAACAATGCTTTTTTCACACGATCGAAAATCACAAATTCAAATTACACGTCTATATTTTTGGATGGGCCCGTTGATTTGCACGTTGTTTAATTGTTTCTTTTAACAATATTAATTGTTTTATTAAAAAAATATTGATTTGATAGTATTAATTAGTTGTCTCATAATATATATTAATTATTTTATTATAAAATAATAGTTGCAAACCCGTTATATGGTAAAATTGTTGTAAAATGTTTTTTTTAAATAATAATTTAGGGGAGTTGTATGTATTTTAAGAATAATTTTATAAACTTAAAAATATAGGATAATATGTATTAAAATATATAAATATGAAATAATATGTTTTAAAATATATAAATGTAGGACAATTGAGCCCAGATAAGTCCAAATCAAATTTTAATATCCATAAAATAATTATTCTTAAATCAGATCCCTCAAAAGTAAATTACTTTCCTTAAAAAAAATTCTCGTAAAACTATTTTACTTAAAATTAACTCTTAACATACACTCGAATCTCTCTGCAGCAGCCGCATTCCATCATATATATATATACACATTAAACAGCGGGTGGTATTTATTAGCATCATTAAATCGTAACAAAAATTTATTAGACGTACGTACTGAACAGAGGGCCTATGATTTCCTTTCAAGCCCATCTGAAAAAACAACATTGTATTGAGTGCAATCGACCAATTATGCCCCAAATATTTATTACATCCAAGCAAACATAGTATAGTAATACATAATTCACTTTCAATCTCAACTCTGAGTGCGCAATTAGGGTTATGGAGCCTGATCGTTTAGGATTTTGATCCAATTGCGCTTATAAATACCTATCTTATCCTGGCTTGGTAGTACCCTCAGACGTAGTCATTTCTGAGGAGCTGGGTAATCAAATCTGTATTATTTAATTTCGTGTTCTCTCAATTTTTCCATAATTCCAATTTAAACCCTAACGCATAAAAATAGACAGCAACCAGTTCGAGCCGCCAGAGAATTCATATTTTTTACATGCACTTTTTTTGAGCACACTCTTTTCTTTTTGGAGAGCTAGTGTAAAAAGATGTAAATTTTTCAGGAGTTTAAACTCGGCTATTGGCATCTGAGTAATTGCTCAATACACCCATTTTACGGCTGCATGTGAGGTACGGGTGCAAAAAATGATTGTACAATTACTCAATACACCCATTTTATAAATGTACGTGATAACACCGGGCGCAAAAAAATGTTGTACATGTAGGTGTATCGAGAAGAAAATTTTGTTCACATTTATCCAGTCGAATTGACCGCGTAGGACTCCTTTTCTAAAAGAAAGCGCCTCTAAAATAGAAATAGAACTGGAGCATTGTAAACTAAATAATTGCATTATTATTGTAATTTAAATGTTTATACATAAAATAATAATAATTAATTACTCCGGTAAATGAAAAATATACATATATACACCTGCAATTTAACCGTAGCATTTTAATTTTTATTTTTAATTGTCTTTTTTTAAACTTCAATTTTAAAAGAAATATATTCTATATTAATTGAAATTTTCAGCCATGAATGCATGAAACCTAGATCAGATGAATTGGTCAATTATACAATTTAAAAAATATTTGAAAATTTAGGAGCATTTGACTAAATTTCTTTAATAGAAATAAGATGAAAAAGAAAGGATTAATAATAAAATTCATTGCATGCTCAATTAGGGATTACATACATTATTGATGAATTTGTAAGATTTTTGAAATTTTATCATAAGATAAAAATAATTGCTGGTACTGAGTTGGTTGCCTAGCGCCTTTTATAATTATAGAAAATCTCAAAAAAAAAAAATCCAACAGGTAAATAGCATCACTCATACTGTCAAATTTACAAAGAATTATAATGTGGTAGGCCCTAGTGGCTCAAGAAATGCAAAAATACAAACCATATATGCACAGAAGAGATTGATATAGTACCACATCAAATCAAACCTTAAACAAGGTTGTTTTTTCATCGACAGAGCTGTGTGCATAAGCTCTGAATCTGATTTGCAGTTGGGTTGAGGAGTGAATATGACCTGCTCTTGCCGTTTGAGCATGTTAACGTATATTGGCTCCCGAGTTGCTCCGCCTGCAAAGTTCGTAAAAAAGATTAGGGATACAATGCCAGCCCCGACCACACAATGATGATCACCAGATTCAACTCGATCATCTCAACTTGAATTCATTCTACAAGAAAGTCTAACCTAATCCGAAATGGGAAATTTGAATATGATAGCTTTCTTTTCACCCGCTAAGTCTTAAGTAAACTAGTTTCATCGCGTAGCTGGTTTGCATTTTGTGTGCATTTATATATATAATTAGTTGTTTCATTAAAGCGTATTAGTTGTTTCATTAAAAAGTATTAGTTGGTTTACTATAAAGTTATAGTTGCGAATCAATTGACCAACAAAACTGTTTTACATAGGAGTAACTCTTCTTTACCTGACAGGAGATGGGTTGTGTGTTGCAGCTCCATCTTGATGTAGGAACACAACTGAGATAATGGCACCACGAGCAATGATCGTTTAGATCCACTCCTCGAAGAAGCAACACCAATCCGACGACAAGTCTGTAAGGCCAAGAATTTTAAGCAATGAGTCAAACAGAGGTTTGCAAGATATGGCATACAAAAGCCCAATTCAACGACTTCAATTTGACTGTAAAGAGATCTTAGAGTAGTAACTACTCAATTGAGTAAGTAAAAATGTTGCATAATAGCATTTCACATATGGACTAGAAATTACATTAACATCAAGGCTTTCTTGAAATAGAAAATATTGAGGCATTTCTATTAGTCATTCTCCAGTCAAAGACAGGGCCTTATTCACCCAGCATAGACTTTTTGTGGAAACACCGTTAATCATAAGACTTCAATAATTAATTACATAATACTCCCTCCGTCCCAGAAGACTTAGCACACTTACTTTTTGCTCGTGTTTTTGCGTGCGAGTTGTTTATTAGTATTTGAAATAATAAAGTGACTTTTAAGGGGGGGTATGATAGTCTTACCCCTCCTCTGTCATACGCATTTCGTAAAATTACTTTATCATTTCAAATAGTAATAAAAAACTCGCTCGTTAAAACATGAGTGGAACAGTAACTATGCAAAGTCTTCCGGGATGGAGGTAGTATCTATTATCTAAATACGGTCATTGTCATGTTGACTAGTAAAGAAAATAGATCATTTCCCAAGTCCACAAGGTAAAACTTGCAAGCAAGACTCTGATCTCGAAGTTACAGAATTTGACCCACACAACGTAAAAAAAAAAAAACAAGATTCTGGCTTAGTTTCAAGCCTACAATTGCACGCTAAAGTTTTCATGGAGAAACTTGGGATGCTATAAAGTCAGAAACTCAAAAAGAAATAAAAAATGGCATAGACGTTTAAAATGAGTAGATATCCTTACCCAATAA
Source organism: Stenogyne calaminthoides (assembly GCA_037126765.1). Taxonomy (NCBI): domain Eukaryota; kingdom Viridiplantae; phylum Streptophyta; class Magnoliopsida; order Lamiales; family Lamiaceae; genus Stenogyne; species Stenogyne calaminthoides. Next base: position 37,443,061 of record JBBCBC010000003.1, on the reverse strand, counting down.
TGAGAAGGATCAGTGAAAGCACCCAAAGGACACGCTGGTATGCCTTAAATTTAGGGTTAGATGATCGTGAAGAAACAGGTTCGTATCTCCGGTTAACCCATCCAAAATGAGGACGGATTAAAAACACAAATCCAAGAAGAAAGCCAGATATAAATCCTCCAATATGAGCAAAGTTGTCCATGTGAGGGAGAATTCCCACGCCTAAGTTGATAACGATAATTATCACAAGGGTAATTAAAGTTGCCATCTGCAAAAGAAATTTTTCATTTAAATTTAATAATGTGAAAACGCAGGTTGCCAGCAAAGTGTCTTGCTTAAAATTGTCAAAAGAATATACCTTGTTAGCGTAGATGGTCCAATTGGTAATTAGCTCAGACAACATTCCCCCCAATAACCCAAAAAGTGCACCAGATGCGCCAACTGATATATTTGATTGAATAAATAGGGAAGATAACAAACTTCCACCAAATCCAGAGATGAGGTAAAGCAAACCAATGCGTACTGTAAAACATCACATGTGTTACCAATGCATCCCAAAATAATACTCATTTTTTAAATAAGTTAAAGTGATGGGAGTTATCTTATACTTCAAACAAATAATTTTATAGTGAAAATAGTCGAAAATATTTGGAGAAAGAAAGTAAACCACATCTATACACAATGTAATGTCCACACAATAACAAATAGTCAATTTCACGTGAATAACTTCACAATAGTTAGCTCATCTTAAAAAAAATTATAAAAAAGGGAAAAAAATGCATGGAATGACGGAAGTCGGAACCATCGATCTTTGCCAATCACAATATGTTAAAGGAAAACATAGGCCTGCCTAAGGAAGATGACAGACACTGATAATGCAACACGACTAACACTCTTATACACCAGCAGTAAGGTGTAATTGTACACAACTAATATTTTCCAATGAAAACACCTAATACTAACAAACTAAACACAGCTAATATGATTTAAAAATTCACTTGAGTTGCAGTGTGCATTTAGTGTATACACAAGTTTTTGTCATGCAACAATGTTAATTATATACAGAGAGATCATAACAAACAACATCCCACTAAAAGACTCTTCAACAGCTAGAGCTGGAAGATGAAGTGAACAAATGACATCAATAGACAGTGTGCTTTAATTAGTAATCGACTTACCGAATCCAAACTCTTGCTCAAGCCGAATGCCAATAACAACAAGGCTCAACATATTTGCAAGTAAATGAAAAACTCCACCGTGTAGCCACATACAAGTGATGAGGCGCCATCCTTCATGATCATCAACGACTTTTTGCACGTTTAAAGCACCCATCTTATCTAGCCTAAACAAAGGAGAAGTTGGATAATGATATGTCATTCATTCCCAGAACCATTCTAATTTACTAATAATAGGAATAGATCTAATTTTGAGGGCAGAAATTAGTTCCCATATACAATGAATTTGAAGAATTAAATCTACAACATCTATCCTAATAACAACAGGGCATAAGTCAATGTTAAAAACTCCCCAAAAACAGTACATGAATTTCAAAATTAGATTAAAAAAAGGGGGAAGTAAATACTACGAATAAACAGAAGTGCTTACGCTGTAGAAGAAGGCCCGAGAAGAGGATTTTCCTTAAACGGCTGAAACGAAAACCTCCCCAAAAATCCAGCAACACACGATAGAGAATTTCTAGGGCAATTATTCACATACATAGTAATGATAAACATCACTATATTAGCCACAACAAAGAAAGGAATCAACCACGGAAACCATCTCTTGAAATGCTTCATCTCCCTGTGCATTCCCCCATCGGGACTCACGGCGGTGAGCGGCGGAGCTTCCACCGCCACGGGGTGGATGGTGTTGCCGCCCTTCAGTGAGTGAAGCCGTAGAGGGACAGTATCCGGTACGGCGGCCATCGGAAAGGGGATTGTGAGGATGTTTTGGCGGTGAGTTTGATTTACCACCAAAAAATTGAGCGAAATGTAGATTGGGGAAAAGGGTTTGGTGGAGTTGATAAGGGGGGAGAGGATTAGGTCAGGATTAGGTTAATGTGAAATCATTCTTGATTAGATTATTGAATTTCGCCTGCCCCAAAAAGACCAGTTCCTTCTACCTTGTGTTGTTCTTTTTATAATATTTTCCCACCCTTTTTTGATTGCTTTCTATTCCACCTACGCTAGATTTAAAGCTTTTTAATTTTTAGTATATTGACAAAAAAAAACTGGTGTACCCAGTGAGGAGACGGATGTAATTTTTAAATTTTTCATCCCTTCATTTTGAATTTATATTAGAGCAGTCAAAATGAGTTCGGTCGATTTCGTCTACCCGCCATGCTGTGTTTAATAAATGGGTTGGACCAAGAAAATTTTAACTCATTTAAAGATGAACTTAGATGGGCTGGCCCGCTTCGGTCACGAGTTTTTGTGGGGCAAGGATGGACACAGGGGCGGCTCAACTCCTAAATTTTTAATTTTTTTATTATACATTTATTAATTATAATGTTATTTTTTGAAATATTATGTAAAATTTATATTTATGAATTATAAATTTAATTTGTAGGAGACTGTATATATGAATTATTATGATTGATTAATGGTGAACTTCATATATTGAATGATGAACTTTATTTGTGAGAATTTTTTTTTTTTAATTTTTATAGTGATAGAAATCAACATTAATTGTTTCGATTAGTTTGATTTTGATAAGTTTAATGTATTAGAGCTTTTAAATTATACATTTTTAATTAAAAAATATTTATTATAAAAAATAGTGGATTGACCTGTTTAAACCTGTGACTCACTAATTAGTGGGTTGGATTGAGATGTTGTGGACCGCTAATATCTAATTTTTATTATTGTTTAATTAATAAATAAATATTGATTATCTCACGGTATGTGCTTTAAATAGTAGGTTAGGAAAGCTGGTCCGATCTACTTGACAAGCACAATTTAATACGAAGTATTGCACCGCTTAACTTTAAGCGCCCATGAATGATGAACCACTCAAAAATAAATATATAAAAAAGTTAACTAGAAGAATCGATCAACTCGCTAATTATTTAACAATAAATAAAATTGAGGGCTCATTTTGTAATTTTTTTATAATTACTGAATGGTCTATTTCACAGTTTTCAGGAGCTATTTCACAGAATCGATCAACTCGTTAATTATTTAACAATCATATATATTTTTCTGAGTTTTTGATATATATATTAAGTTTAATTATTTAATAAACATGACATTCATTCACAAATTAAAGTTCTCAAAACATAAAAACGTAAACCCTAAACCATCAACCGTTTTTAAATTGAATCATGAAACCACTTTGGGCGATTTTGAAATCGGGTTGAGTTAGATTAAAGGGGATAAAATATCTAAACCCATAAAAGTTTCAATATTAAATTCCATATTAAAATCATATATTTATATATTATGTAATTATAACGTTATATCTGCTCCACCGCTTTAATAATGACAAAACTCTGTCAGACTGGAAACACTAGAGCTATCCTAACGTCTGCTTCCATTTCCTAAAGTATAGCGCAAAATCTCTTAACACAATATTTGGGAGAAATCATGAAAAATATCGAATTTGATATATATACTCATGAATTAGATCAAGTAATTTTTTTCTCAAGTGTTATTATTGTATATATATATATATATAGTATTAAAACTCCACCCCTTAAGATTCGCCAAACGGTCAGGACCTACGATTCCATATTGAAAATCATATATTTACCTAACCAGAAAAAAAAAAAAAAAAATGTTCAAACATTAACATTACATAATGACAAAAAAATTCGATCAACTCCATCATCTTTAATAAACAAATGTTCAAAATATAAAAACTCTCATCATCTTTAATGAAAGTAAAATTCCCATGAAATTAGTTAATAATATAAAATTTGTACCATCACATTTATAAATTAATACCATAATATTAATTTATAATTATCGATATCTTCCATTTGAACAAATTTCATAATAGAATTTATAAAAATATTATATTGGATTAATATTTTACTTATTTATTCAATTTAATAGAAAAAATCTGTTAAAAAATATTGAATTGGAGGATTAATTATTAATTGACTAAATCAAATAGAAATATTTAATTTGTAATTGATTGACCATAATTGATTTTTGCCTTATTTAAATTTGTGAAAAAACTTAAAAAAAAATTAATTAAAAAATTAGAAAATAAAAAAAAAAAAAAATATATACTCATGAATTAGCCCGTTTATCTAATCGATCGTAATTTTTTTAAACCCCGCATATATAATAGGTTTAAACGGGCCGGCCCATTTAGCCCGGCCCGGATTAACAATGCTATATATATATATATGCATTACAAAGTATCATAGTAAACTTTTCATACACTAAATACAATATACAATTTAAATATATTTTTTAATACGTAATTTATTGCGTTAAATATGCTATTTGTATCATAAAAAATAAATTACACAGCTAGTACGGACAATAAGTCATAACTTGTCATTTTCGATGTATCTTCCCCTTTATTTTTTTTTAAACACCTCTCGCATGTTTTTTTTAGTATTTGAAAACTTATCCTCAATCATCTTAGTTTGACCAAATCCTCCAACTTTCTTTATTATATTTTGTATCCGGCCATTTCTCATTTGTCTATCCTATTTGTTTGTTTTTTTTATCGGAAATTTTGTCCATCCTATTTACATGTCGAGACTTAATAATTTGAGTTGACCAAATCTCCTATTCTCATCCAATTATGTTTTATAAGGTTTTACATTTTGGTTTTTTTTTTTCCTTTTGGAAAAAGATGAATTTTGTTAATCAGGCATTCTGGACGTTTGCTGGAAGCCTGAAACAACAAATTTATACGGAAAAAAGAAAATTGAATAATCAAATGTGCCATGAGTTTAATTTTTTTTTCTTTTCATTTTAAGAGTCGGTATATTTCATATCAAGATTATATGACCTCTGAATAAAGATGTCAAATAAATTGTAATTAATTTTAATTGTATTAAAGTACAAACAATATGCGCCGAATGTTGATGTAGTATTTTATTAAAAACTCGTATAGTTGTACTCGATAACTCTATTATGTTTACATCTATGTATATATGTGTGTGCATATACTATATATATGCAAACTTATTTTTTTGTTGTAGGCACATGTTTTTTTTGGCAAAGTTTCATATGAAACTGGTTTACCGTGCACCACTCATACTATTTTTTGTAGAATTAATATTATAATTATTATAGTATTAGTTTCTACAAACAATGATATAAGTGATGTAAGGTAAACCTGTTTCACATAAAACCTTCTCGTTCTTGAATATTGAAATATGTATTTGTATTATTATATTTTGATTGATAACCATCGCTCATAATGTAGTATTGGATGATAGTATAATTGGATGGCATGTGCTTATTAGAGTTTCAACCAGCAGCCTTTATTAGTTTAATACCATTAAAAATTTTATTATCTTTCCCATTTTCCTTTATTAGAGTTGAATGAATATCGAGGGATAGAACATAAGCCTAGTCCTTGTATGCACTCGAATGCACCGTGTACTCATAGTGCATTTTAGAAATGTGCAACTTGTTATGTTAAAAAAATTTAACTTATTTATACAGAAAAGTGTAACTGTTAATATGAGAATATAATTATATGCTTTTGTTTGGAATAGTTGCACATTTTTGTTTTTTTATAATTATACGGTTCTAAAATATATTATGAGTACATTGTGCACCAAGGTGCACATGAAACCCACTAGAGCTTAATTCCTCAATGTCAATTTTCACTAAAAGATCATTAAAAGTTTAATGGATTTTTAAATTAATTTTTGTTAGTAATTGATCAATAAACCCGCGTAATGGGGTGTGTGTAAAATTGTACTCCCTCCATCCCAAACTTAACCTTACAATTTTCGTTTTGGGCGTCCCATACTTAACTGAGCACTTTCTTAAATAAAAATATTCACTTTATCACTTTATCACATAAAATACTAATAAATAACTCTTTCTACCCACAATTATTCATCACTTTATCACATAAAATACTAATAAATAATTCTTTTTACCCCCAACACTTTATCACTTTTTCTTAAAACCCGCAATACAGTAACTGTAAGGTTAATTTCGGGAAGGAGGTAGTATATGTAATTGAGTGGTGTCGAGCCCAGCTCAATCATATTAAATTTCTTATCGAATCAAAACTTGAAATAAAAAACTTAAGCTCGTTCGAGTTTAAATCGAATATCAACCTTCAATTGAGCATTCAAATCGATTAAAGTTGGAGCTCAATACTAGTAGGTTCATTTACTGCTCAGTGTATATGTAAAGATGAATTAAGTATGTGCTACTATTTATTTATTTTGAAACGTGAATGATAATTATGGATGTAGCATTCTCAAATCTCAATCAAAGCCCAATATATTAAAGTGATTCTGTGATGAGAGCCAATGAAAAGACAAAGTCTGGACTCAGATTCTATAACCACAGGGCCCACTGGGGCCCACCTACGAACCCAAACTTAACGGAGAAAATGCGCCCATTTAAGGGGGAATGCTAAAATGACAGGCAGGTTTATGGATCGGAGAGTGCAACCTTTGTGTCTCAAAAGATGGAAATATGAGTTTCAAATCCCAAATAACACCTAACATGTGCTGCACGTGGACTCCATCTTCTTCTTACACGTACCACTCCCAAATACTAGCATACTTTAATCATCTCACCTAAAAATCCACAAATATCAGCAAACAAAACAAAGTACTAAAATGAATTACTATATATTTAAAAAAACTATACTTTTATACTAGTATTTTTTTTAGGTTCTTCTGCTCATGAGTTATGACACCTTTTTTAATTTTAATTCAATCAATAATATTAAGACACATAACTGTTTTTGGGAGACAATATTGAAAATTTAAAGTTGAGACCCCTTCCATGTTTATCCTAAATTTAATTTTGAACTTATTTGTAAAGTTCAATAAATTTGGACGTTTCGTAACCCTCAAGCCAGAAAAATCACGCGATTAATAGCTGTTCACGATCTTAGTGGACCTCAACTTTTTTCTCATCTTCTGAGTGAGAATTCATTTATAGATAGTACTTTTTCATGTTTTCTAAAATAATTTTTGGAAATGCGCACTGAAATTAAAGCGTGAAATCGTTTTATCTTTTGAGGCATTTACGCATGATCATGTGAGCGCTATTTCGAGCGTAATTTGTTAAGGCCAACTTAACCAAAGTGATAATTGATTATGGTCAATCAACTAGATTTATTTAAAGGGAGATATATTTATTGTACATATATAATCGAATTGAATTCATCTAGTTAAATAAATATTTTGAATAATAATCGAATAGAATTCATCTAGTAAATAGTATCGTTTCATGTCGTCTTCGTTTGCTCTTACTTTACTTTTTCCAAGATGGCATTTACAGACTTGTTTATGTTGATGTTATTATGAGTAGATCATCAAATCCCTCTTTCTCTCTCATCAGCTACACACTCCCATGCCCCTCTGCAATCACTAGGGTTTACTTTTCCCCAGGTATGCCAACTCTCCCATTCTCTTTAAGGTTTCTCGCAACAACCCTCTGGACAAACTCTCGCTCCTTTTTACCAGCAATTTTTGCCCAATTTGGTCAAAATTGTTGTTGAGGTTAGGGATTCTGACCATTAACTTCCGCAATCTTCAATATATTGTGTGCTTTCTGCAATTCAAACTGCCTATGATATTTGAATTCTCTGGAATTTCTGCTATTGGTGTTCTTCGAGTAGACGATTTCGTTTGGGATTTTTTGTTGTTGGTGAGGTCTGTGAAATATTATCGCTATAATTTGACTGTTGAGTTTTTGGATGCACATTGTTTTGGTAAATTCTAATCGAAAATGGATCCACGTTTTAATGGCCGGGTGTTGAGTTCTTCGAGTGGATTTCAATTGGAGAATCAATCCGTGATTGATTTTTCGAATGGGTCTGGATTTGAGATTCCATATCCAGATCAGAATGGGCAATTAAACCAGAGTTCTTCATTCGAAGAAGAGATAATTGGCGGTTTGGGTTTTCCAGAAAATAAGTCCTTATCAAACGGCACCGTTTCAAGCTCGTTCACAGATAACGATGATGATTGCGATTTCTCTGATGCGGTATTGAGATACATTGATCAGATGCTGATGGAGGAGGATATGGAGGAGAAGACTCACATGCTTCAAGAGTCGTTGGATTTTCGGGCGAAGGAGAAATCGTTCTACGATGTGCTTGGCAAGAAGTACCCGCCATCTCCGCAACAAGATTCTGCAATTATTAATCAATATGGTGAGAATGGAGATGATAGCTCTTATGTTAATCGTTTCAATTCGACATCTAGTAGTAGTGATGGTAGTGGATACCTAATTGATGTAGTATGTCCGAGATGGATTCAAAGCCGTGTTGATACGCCTTATGATATGTCTAGATCATCGAATAGCTTGAACAATATTGTGGATGGCTTATCGGATTCTCCGATTAGCCCTCTTGATGAAATTTGTGATGTGTATAGTGAGAGTCGATTGGTGTGGAATTTCAAGAAAGGGGTAGATGAAGCTAGTAAGTTCCTTCCTAGTGGAAGTAGATCGTTGGTAAATGGATCAGTAGCTCAGGATGAGGTTAGGAGGGCACCGATTCATTCGAGAGGTAAGAAAAATCGAGATATAAATTTAGAAGATGATGACAGAATTAGCAAATTGCCAGCAGTTTCTTCGGAGTCTGATGTTCCTGTAGAGGAATTTGATAATATGTTGCTTTTTACTGTGGGAGATGGTCAGAGGAGACTTGAAGCTCACAGAGCAGACCTGAAAAACGGAATACGGCAAACGAAAGGGACTGGCCGGGGGGTTGGAAAGGGGCGGGGTAAGAAACAGAACAGGAAAAAAGAAGTGATAGATTTAAGAACCCTTTTGATCAGTTGTGCTCAAGCTGTTGCTGCCGATGATCGTAAGAATGCCACTGAATTGCTGAGACAGATCAGACAACATTCTTCTCCTCATGGAGATGGGAATCAGAGGTTAGCTCATTACTTTGGAGACGGGCTTGAAGCCCGAATGGCAGGAACCGGAAGCCAGATACATAAAGCCCTTGTCAACAAGAAAACATCTGCAGCTGATTTCTTGAAAGCTTACTATACTTACTTAGCTTCGTCCCCATTCAAGAAAATCTCAAATTTTACAACGAACAAGACGATCATGGAAAAATCCCGCAAAGCAAAGAGGCTTCACGTTATAGATTTTGGCATCCTGTACGGATTCCAGTACGCAACTTTAATAGAACGTATATCTTCGAGAGAAGGAGGTCCTCCGAAGCTCCGTATAACAGGCATAGACTTTCCACAACCTGGATTTCGACCTGCGGAGAGGATCGACGAAACGGGGCGCAGATTGGCACATTATGCGGAATCATTCAAGGTCCCATTTGAGTATCATGCTATAGCACAGAAATGGGAAACCATTAAAGTAGAGGATCTTAAGCTTGAGAAGGATGAGTTTATAGTAGTTAACTGTTTGTATAGGTGTATAAACTTACTTGATGAGACAGTGGTTGCTGAAAGTGCAAGAACTCTGGTTCTTGACCTTATTAGGAGAATTAATCCAAACATTTTCTTACATGGGATAGTTAATGGAGCTTATAGTGCACCCTTTTTCGTGACCCGTTTTCGGGAGGTTTTGTTCCACTTTTCAGCTTTGTTCGATATGCTGGAAACGAATGTGCCTCGTGATAAGCAAGAAAGGATGCTGATCGAGAGGGATATTTTTGGGAGGGAAGCGATGAATGTTATAGCGTGTGAGGGGTGGGAGAGAGTGGAAAGGCCAGAGACGTATAAGCAGTGGCAAGTACGTGATATGAAGGCCGGGTTTATGCAAATACCGTTTGAAAGACCGATTATGAACAGGGCGATGGAGAAGGTGAGAACGTTGTATCATAAGGATTTCGTGATCGATGAAGATAATCTGTGGATGTTGATGGGGTGGAAAGGGCGGATAATCTACGCTATATCGTGTTGGAAACCCGTTTAAGAGAGAATTCGGTTTCTATCTTGGTCCAACATTGCTTGATTTCCTTCAAGGTAGTATGCTTAAATTCATATTTTACATAAGTTCTTGAGTTTAATATGTTGTATATCTATTGATACCATTATTTGAATGGATTAATTTGCAGGTGAAGTGACATTGCAGTGCATTTTCTTCATCCCTCGAGGTACAGGTACTTGCTGATACTTATAGAAAGTCATCTTTGAATGATCTTAACTTGTTTGTGATGACAATTATTGAATCAATGAAGAACATCGCTTGTTTTACCTGATGTTCATTCTACTCAAAATATTGATAATTTTTTTCAATGTAAATGTTGAGATTTGTCACTTTGATTGCTATAGAACTAAAAATTACTTCAAATTTAATGTGCAATGGATTGTATGTTTGACTTTGATCATAATACTTGGAATATAAGATATTTGACCAACTTGTTTGGTGGAATTGTTTTTTGTTTATGTTGCAAGATTGGTGGGCCGTAGGAATAGCATATTTTAAACAAACTTTGAAAACTCGTTTTCTTGCATGATCATAAGGTTGAATAATGAATAAAGAACTCAAAATATATATATATATATATATATATATATATATATATATATATATATGGCTGAGAAGAAAGTGAGAATCACTAAACGTTAAGTGGGGCCCTTTGAGATTTTAAAAAACAAAAATATGTATATTGTCTTTTGTTATATATTATTGATATCACCGTAACACTCACGACTCATACATGTCCCAAATAATTCAGCCAAAATGACATAGTTTAAACAGATTGGAATATTACATCTCACATTACCAATTGGTGTTGTTATTTGAGTCTAGTCAAGACTGAGAACTTGAAGTTTGAACCTGACTCGAGCTCAATTAATTATATGAACAAGTTGAAAATAGAGATTGACTCAACTTATAGGCCCAAAAATCAAGCTCAAAAATCATGTAACACGGCAAGCTTTAGTATAAAACAATGCAAAAGCACACATGATTCATTCAACTTGAATATCAAACCTAGCGGGATTAAATATCACTTTAGTTACTATCACTTTACGATGAAATGAAAATGAACTTCCTACGAACAGGGTGAGTAACTCGCGAGTCAAGCTCGAGTCACTTTATTAGTATTTCAACCGCTCCAATTAAAATGATTTAGTGCGTCATGGGAGCATTCATAAATTTTATGTTTTGGAGGTTTTATGCATTTCCAAATATTACAATCTCAATTCGTAATAAAGCACTAAATTACTTTGGTTGAATTGTGCATATTATATGGTTTAAAATAGGACTTTATAAATAAAAAAAATCATCACAGAATCATTGGTAGGATAATGGTGGATCCCATCACTATGATGCGACATATTCTTAAAATTAAGAACCTAAACATCTAGAAGGTGTTTAAATTAAAACTAAACTATAAAAGTGACAGCAAAAGTACATCAAATGAAAAGAATTGCCAACTAATATTGCTTTCATTAATCATTAAATGATACTACTTGCTTCATATTTAATTTTATAAGTTGTAATGTCGATACGGCTAAAGTTAAACCACTCAATGCAATAACAAACTTAACTAAAAAAATATTTGTTAGGTGGATATTCAAAACAATGATTGGCTAAACTATCCATTGTGCACTGGGGTTTGAAGAAGAATTGACCAAGTGGCTCAAATTGAACAAGTCCCAGAAAATACACAGAGGAGGTCATGCATGATTTCATGGAAGTTATTCCCGGATACGAGTTATAAAAAAAAAACAAAAAAACCAAGCAAACTAATTGGATATTGAGTTGCTGGTTAAAAACATAAACTATTCTCATTATTATATATCATGCAAGTATTATATATTATATATGTTGATGTTTTGAATGCAAGCTTTACAATAAAGCTATCAATTAGGAGCTTGAAATTTTTTCTATGATCATTTAAAAAAAAAAAAACTGTCAATCCAAGACCTGATATATAAAAACTAAATATAGAACTCAAAAACTTAATGATCAAGTTTGACATTTTATAATTTCTAGTTATCCCATTTTAATGAATTACAATTAGAAAAGAAAAATATTAATTTCATGCGAAAGAAAAACAAACATATGAAAAATTCTCAGCAAATAAATTGCTTTGAAAAGCTGGAATGTGTGACATCTATAAAAAATATTGTCCTCAAGAATCTATTAAGTGATAAACCATAACAACATTCGCAGAGTGTATAAAATAGTGCAACTCACAATTGAAATAGTTTGCAAATGAGTTATAAAGCCAGGAAAAGAATTAGGTAGATAGTAAAATATGCAAACTCACATATACGATATGCTGGTATAGTACTTCAGACAGCACAATCTGTGGATGGATATCCAGCTATAATCTCTCTTAGGCAAGAACGACTCGCTCGATTAGAAACGAGTAGTGATTTGGGAAAATAGGGCCTTAAAATCGTTGGTTGGTGTACCCGTTCCCTCAGGCTTTGAGGCAATATCAAACGCTTTAAATCTTGCCTCCTCGAAATTCAGTGCCTGATGATAAGTTTATCGCGTCAACAAAAGCTTTCAAGCCATACAGAAATGTAGGTGCAATTGTAAACATGTGAGGTACCTGAATGCAGGTTTCTGCAACATCCGGCCTTGCAATTGTTCGTGTTTCTGTTTCAAGGAGTTCGTCGTTCTTTCCTACGAGCAGCTCTCTTATGCCTCCTTCTTTATCTTGCAACCCTCCCGCTCTACATATACCAACAAATTACACGGACGAAAACATTAATGCTGGAAACGAGTATCGGCATTAGTTGATAAGAACTTATATGACCTTGGTTCACGGAAGTTTTATGGTGAACCAAGTAATACTGTTTAGCATACTAAGTATCACGGTTAAGTGATATTGAGAAGAATATTACACACAAAAGCAAGCATTTATTGAAATGTGATATACTTTGTATGGTAAACAATATTACTCGGACAAAGAAAATGACATAGCACTACAACTCATTAATTTGGCTTTAAATTGCCGTCGCATGTGTAATTTCGACGATAATTGTATATTCCGACTTAAACAAACAAAAATTGGTCACAAATTGACCAAAATTGAATACATGCGGACAATAACTGAGAGATAAAAAAGATAAAGGACAACTACTGATTCAACTAAAGTTACATGACATAAATTGATATTTTTCCTCCATGCTTTTTGGGACCTTTTACTTTCTAATCATATTGCTTTCGTTTTCCAATTATACATCTTCCTAAAGACTGGTAGGTGTTTATAACTGGCATAGATGCCATCGTTTCTTGCTTCCCAGGTGCATTTATTCTTAATACAATAATTTTCACTCGATTGGGATGTAAATGAAATAAATGCGGCGTACTTATCACCCCACGAGAGATTACAAGTGAACAATGTCTTGCCCATAACATGGTCACAAAACGACCAACTATACTCATTGTTCGTCTGGACTATAACATTTCCAAGATTGTTGTCTTTAGATCGACAGTGTAAATTCAGTGGATCGGGGAGTTTGTTGACCATATGAACAGAAAATCCACGAGTCCAAATGCATGTTCTAGCTTCTAACAATTTCATTTCCGAGAAAATGCTAGCACAGAGAATAAGAAAAACTATTTGATATTTCATCATGATGAATAGGTGAAATCAGTTCAAGATTGAATAGAAAATTAGAAATATTTGACACTTTAAATAGAACTTGGGTAGTAATTATTTATTGCTTTTGTTCTATTAGGATATCGAATTTAATTAAATAAAAACACCAACTTTGTTTATCTGATACAAATTTCTTTAGTAATGTTTAATTCTTATATCCATTTACATATTCAAAAAATCATGATAGTTGATACGGAATTAATGTTGAATTTACTTACCAAAAAAGAAAAGGAAAAATGAATAGCATTTCCTTGTTACTGATCAAAAAACAAAAAAAAGCATTTAGTTGTTCCAGTGAGTCAGAGTGAAGCTATCCTTTTAGATTTCTACAATCATTTTTATGATGATTATGAGCAAGTGTATATTTACTACTAGAATTTTTATTTGAATCATTTTACATATATATTTATAATATTAAAAAGTATGACATACCGTATTATGGTGTATGGTATTCCTGAGTCAGCCAAGTATTGCTCAGCTTTTCTCTTCCAAACCTATAACACAAAAACCATATTATTTCCATTTAATCTTTTGATGAAACACGGGGACTGCATTAGGTCATAAGAACGATAGAGGAGATGAATGTGATCGAGTTAAGTGGGAAGAACCAAGATATTTCCGTTTCCAATGCTGTTCAATGGGTGGTTCGGATTCGTTCCTCCCATTGATCCAACCATCACAATTTTCTTAACTCCACAAGCCTTAGCTGCATCTATTTGGTTCTTTTGCCCAATCCAGTCGACCTAGAAACGAACAGACGAAGAGATCAGGTAAGTCAAACATGGCCTTAAATGTGTAAGCCTCGAATTGATAGTTTCTATCTTTCAAGCCCCGGATTGATAGTTTTCTATCTTTCAGGCCTTGAATCAATAGGAAAAATCTTCCAGGCCTTAAATTGATAGCTTTACCATCTTTCAGGTCCTGAATTGATAAAATTACTTAAAATAAAGGGACCTGAAACACGAGCACTGAGTAATGGACGATAAAAACCTGTTCGGGGAATGCCCCATCTTCGAAATAGAATTCGGGGCGTCCACCTTGAGACGGGTCGAACCCTGGTTTCATTTTCGGTACAGCACTTGTGAGAATTATAAGAGCATCAATGCCTTGGATTGCTGAAACTATGCTCTGGGCATCCCTTATATCTGCGATATATACATCGTTTTCTCCACCAATCTTTTCCTTACTCTCTGGGGTTCTTACTAAACCCCGAGCAGTATACTGGTCTGATCTCTCCTTCAATTTCTTGTAAACAATTTGGCCTGCAACGGCCAAACAATGCATAAGGGGAAGGATCGGGACGTGCAATTTCATAAAGGCAGCCTGTTCTACACTTATTACATTTTTCTTCAATCCATCTGCTTATGACATGGACTCATGTTCGACGAATCAATAAGGACCAACTTGACTGAATTGACGAAAAGCAGGAAATTCTGCACTGTATGAGACATTACAGAAAGAAAGAAAGAACAGATTGTAGCTTCTTTGAGCCAGTCTTGTAAACCAGTTGCATGGTTAAACTGTACACAACTAATACCGTTCACTGAAACCAACTAATACTTTTTAGTATAACAACTAATACCTCTTAGTAAAACAACTAATACCATATGCACTTGCAAGACTGTCTTATTTGAAGTGACTAATTTGCTCATGATAACTCATAATTCGTTATCCTAATTTAGTAATTTTTCGTGAATCAAACTAAGAATTCAGCTTATTGCTCATAATTTCAAACAACATAGCATAAACCCCCCAAAACCCTCGCATGAAAATCCAAATAACACCCAAATACATTGCAAGTTCATATCATCATCCAAACAACCCCTTAAACACCAGAAATCATTCAATTGAAAAATGTCGATTTCAAAGAAGATTAATAAAGCTTTACCCGTTCTACCCCCGGCTCCGGTGACAAGAACAGTGCTGGACATGGCCACCACCGAAATCCTCCTAGTGTTTTTGGCTTTTCCATTAGGGTAAAATGGGAATGCAGAAGTTTTGGAGAATTGTGGAAATGGAAGCTTAGTAATGGTGAATCTGTTGACTAAACTGGACTGCGTGAAGGGGACACGTGTCATCATCGCTGCAACTCCGTTTAGTAGTACGAATTTCTGTCCATCCGGCGGTACCCGTAAACGAATTATCCAACAATTACTGATTTTCTTATCCTTTTTCCTCCGTTGGTCATCTTATCTGTATTTCTTTGCAAATTCTTTTATTTTTATTTTTCGCCAAGTCTTTTATGCATCGCGCGCTATGTTTTAGATCCATGCAATTTGTTATACTGAAATATACAATTTATTTATAATGAATTGTGCTTCGTGCAACTATTAATATGAAAAAATAATTGCAAAATTCAGCGTAAACAAATTCCATTTGTTTAGTATAACAAATTGCATGATTCTAAATTATACTATAAATGTACGGTGTATCTGGATGTAATGATTTCATAACCGATTTGAACCGGCGGTTCAATAGAATCGATCGACAAACCGGTCGAAATTCCCCAAAAATCATTATTCAGGTTTAACCGGTTTTAACCTGTCAAAACTGAAAAAACAAGTCAAAACCAGAAAAATCGTTATTTATTTATTTATTTATTTATTACTTTTAAATACGAATCAATTTTTTATTAATCCTTCTTGCAAGTAAAGATCTAGATGCACCTTCATCATCTTTTATATTAATTCATCTCACATGTTCTCTAACATTTATTCGATGTGGGATCGGGATAAAAAATATGTGGTCCATATGAGAGGGATTTCTCCCCCTTTTATATAACTTTCTTTTACATTTTTTTTTAATCTTTCTTCGATGTGGGACAAAGTCCACCTTTTCTCATTTTATATTCTTCTCTCACTTTTCCTCTAATAATTATTCGACGTGGGACAAAACATCTTCTCTCTTTTATATTATTTTTTCTCATATTTACTCTAATATTTACTTAATGCGGGAGAAAATATTTTTCTTTATTTTTAAGTTATTTCTTTCCTAAAAAAACTATCACATTTATGTTATATCTATGTCTCAAATTTGATTAATTAATATTAAATATTAATATTATAAGTGCATTGAATAATTGAACATATTTAAAAAATAATAAAACATAAAAATATTGAATAAAATAGATAGATATCATTTTAACGGTTGAACTGCCAACCGGTGCTCAATCCGGTTTAATCTCCAGTTCGATTATGAAAACATTGTCTGAATGCACATAAAATTCACTTTTTTTAAAAAAAATGTTAAAGTGAATACAAAAAATAAATCTTATAATCAAGAAGGTTATAGAGAAACAAGAAGATTAAAATCAACATGATTATGGAATTGTTGCAACAAATTCTATAAATTGAAAAGATAAAATGAAAAGAAGTGTGCGGCCTATTTATAAGATACACTAGTCCAACAGTATTAGTTGGAAAGTGTAACGGTATTAGTTGAAGAAAAACTAAATAAAACTTTATTTTGTATCTTTAAACCCCCCTCAAAATGGGAGTGGATGTTTAAGAGTCCCATTTTGGACTTAATGTTGTTGAATAAGGCAGGAGCAAGGGGCTTTGTCAATGCATCAGCTAAGTTCTTTGTAGTGGGTATTTGAATCAACTTGATTACTCCTTCCTTGAACTTGTCTCTTGTGAAGTGCATGTCAATCTGTATGTGTTTTGATTTTTCATGTAGAACTGGATTGTGTGCTATCCCATAAGCTGACTTGCTATCTGTATAAACAATGGCAGGCTGTGGATGAGGGATCTTCAAGTCTTTCAAGATGTAGAAAATCCATTGGAGTTCACAAGTGGTGGCACGTTGTCCAAGATATAAGAGAATCACCCAAGTAGACTGCAAAGCCAGTGATGCTCCTTCTGGTCTGTTCACATCTTGCCCAGTCACTATCTGAAAAAGCTTGAAGTTAGTCTTAGCATAATAGAATAAACCTTGTCCTATTGTGGATTTTAAGTATCTAAGTAGTCTATGAACAACAAACATATGAAATTCAGTGGGCTTGCTCATATACTGACTTAATGTTTGAACTTTGTAAGAAATATCAGGTCTTCTTGACTTAATGTTTGAACTTTGTAAGAAATATCAGGTCTTGTAATGGTTAAATACAACTATTAATTTAAAATTCACAAATTTATGATCAAGTTTAACATTTTAATAAATTACATAATTAAAAAAAGAAAAATATTAATTTCATGCGAAAGAGATAAAGAGATTAAGTATGAAAAATTGCTTTGAAAAGCTGGAATGTGAGTCATGTGACAACTATCAATGATATTGTCCTCAAGAATCTATTAAGTGATAAAACATAACACTATTCGCGGAGTGTCTAACAAATTGCAACTCACAATTGAAATAGTTTGCAAGTTAAATGAGTTATAAAGCGAGAAAAAAGAATTAGGTAGATAGTAAAAAATGCAAACTCACATATACGATATGCTGGTATAGTACTTCAGACAGCACAATCTGTGGATGGATATCCAGCTATAATCTCTCTTAGGCAAGAACGACTCGCTCGATTAGAAACGAGTAGTGATTTGGGAAAATAGGGCCTTAAAATCGTTGGTTGGTGTATCCGTTCCCTCTGGCTTTGAGGCAAGATCAAACGCTTTAAATCTTGCCTCCTCGAAATTCAGCGCCTGATGTTAAGTTTATCGCGTCAACAAAAGCTTTCAAGCCATACAGAAATGTAGGTGCAATTGTAAACATGTTAGGTACCTGAATGCAGGTTTCTGCAACATCCGGCCTTGCAATTGTTCGTGTTTCTGTTTCAAGGAGTTCGTCGTTCTTTCCTACGAGCAGCTCTCTTATGCCTCCTTCTTTATCTTGCAACCCTCCCGCTCTACATATACCAACAAATTACACGGACGAAAACATTAATGCTGGAAACGAGTATCGGCATTAGTTGATAAGAACTTATATGACCTTGGTTCACGGAAGTTTTATGGTGAACCAAGTAATACTGTTTAGCATACTAAGTATCACGGTTAAGTGATATTGAGAAGAATATTACACACAAAAGCAAGCATTTATTGAAATGTGATATACTTTGTATGGTAAACAATATTACTCGGACAAAGAAAATGACATAGCACTACAACTCATTAATTTGGCTTTAAATTGCCGTCGCCTGTGTAATTCCGACGATAATTGTATATTCCGAATTAAACAGACAAAAATTGGTCACAAAATTGACCAAAATTGAATACATGCGGACAATAACTGAGAGATAAAAAAGATAAAGGACAACTACTGATTCAACTAAAGTTACATGACATAAATTGATATTTGTCCTCCATGCTTTTTGGGACCTTTTACTTTCTAATCATATTGCTTTCGTTTTCCAATTATACATCTTCCTAAAGACTGGTAGGTGTTTATAACTGGCATAGATGCCATCGTTTCTTGCTTCCCAGGTGCATTTATTCTTAATACAATAATTTTCACTCGATTGGGATGTAAATGAAATAAATGCGGCGTACTTATCACCCCACGAGAGATTACAAGTGAACAATGTCTTGCCCATAACATGGTCACAAAACGACCAACTATACTCATTGTTCGTCTGGACTATAACATTTCCAAGATTGTTGTCTTTAGATCGACAGTGTAAATTCAGTGGATCGGGGAGTTTGTTGACCATATGAACAGAAAATCCACGAGTCCAAATGCATGTTCTAGCTTCTAACAATTTCATTTCCGAGAAAATGCTAGCACAGAGAATAAGAAAAACTATTTGATATTTCATCATGATGAATAGGAGAAATCAGTTCAAGATTGAATAGAAAATTAGAAATATTTGACACTTTAAATAGAACTTGGGTAGTAATTATTTATTGCCTTTGTTCTATTAGGATATCGAATTTAATTAAATGAAAACACCAACTTTGTTTATCTGATACAAATTTCTTTAGTAATGTTTAATTCTTATATCCATTTACATATTCAAAAAATCATGATAGTTGATACGGAATTAATGTTGAATTTACTTAAAAAAAAGAAAAGGAAAAATGAATAGCATTTCCTTGTTACTGATCAAAAAACAAAAAAAAGCATTTAGTTGTTCCAGTGAGTCAGAGTGAAGCTATCCTTTTAGATTTCTACAATCATTTTTATGATGATTATGAGCAAGTGTATATTTACTACTAGAATTTTTATTTGAATCATTTTACATATATATTTATAATATTAAAAAGTATGACATACCGTATTATGGTGTATGGTATTCCTGAGTCAGCCAAGTATTGCTCAGCTTTTCTCTTCCAAACCTATAACACAAAAACCATATTATTTCCATTTAATCTTTTGATGAAACACGGGGACTGCATTAGGTCGTAAGAACGATAGAGGAGATGAATGTGATCGAGTTAAGTGGGAAGAACCAAGATATTTCCGTTTCCAATGCTGTTCAATGGGTGGTTCGGATTCGTTCCTCCCATTGATCCAACCATCACAATTTTCTTAACTCCACAAGCCTTAGCTGCATCTATTTGGTTCTTTTGCCCAATCCAGTCGACCTAGAAACGAACAGACGAAGAGATCAGGTAAGTCAAGCATGACCTTAAAATGTGTAAGCCTCGAATTGATAGTTTCTATCTTTCACGCCCCGGATTGATAGTTTTCTATCTTCCAGGCCTTGAATCAATAGGAAAAATCTTTCAGGCCTTAAATTGATAGCTTTACCATCTTTCAGGTCCTGAATTGATAAAATTCCGTAAAATAAAGGGACCTGAAACACGAGCACTGAGTAATGGACGATAAAAACCTGTTCGGGAATGCCCCATCTTGAAATAGAATTTGGGGCGTCCACCTTTGAGACGGGTCGAACCCTGGTTTCATTTTCGGTACAGCACTTGTGAGAATTATAAAGCATCAATGCCTTGGATTGCTGAAACTATGCTCTGGGCATCCCTTATATCTGCGATATATACATCGTTTTCTCCACCAATCTTTTCCTTACTCTCTGGGGTTCTTACTAAACCCCGAGCAGTATACTGGTCTGATCTCTCCTTCAATTTCTTGTAAACAATTTGGCCTGCAAAGGCCAAACAATGCATAAGGGGAAGGATCGGGACGTGCAATTTCATAAAGGCAGCCTGTTCTACACTTATTACATTTTTCTTCAATCCATCTGCTTATGACATGGACTCATGTTCGACGAATCAATAAGGACCAACTTGACTGAATTGACGAAAAGCAGGAAATTCTGCACTGTACGAGACATTACAGAAAGAAAGAAAGAAAGAACAGATTGTAGCTTCTTTGAGCCAGTCTTGTAAACCAGTTGCATGGTTAAACTGTACACAACTAATACCGTTCACTGAAACCAACTAATACTTTTTAGTATAAAAACTAATACCTCTTAGTAAAACAACTAATACCATATGCACTTGCAAGACTGTCTTATTTGAAGTGACTAATTTGCTCATGATAACTCATAATTCGTTATCCTAATTTAGTAATTTTTCGTGAATCAAACTAAGAATTCAGCTTATTGCTCATAATTTCAAACAACATAGCATAAAACCCCCCAAAACCCTCGCATGAAAATCCATATAACACCCAAATACATTGCAAGTTCATATCATCATCCAAACAACCCCTTAAACACCAGAAATCATTCAATTGAAAAATGTCGATTTCAAAGAAGATTAATAAAGCTTTACCCGTTCTACCCCCGGCTCCGGTGACAAGAACAGTGCTGGACATGGCCACCACCGAAATCCTCCTAGTGTTTTTGGCTTTTCCATTAGGGTAAAATGGGAATGCAGAAGTTTTGGAGAATTGTGGAAATGGAAGCTTAGTAATGGTGAATCTGTTGACTAAACTGGACTGCGTGAAGGGGACACGTGTCATCATCGCTGCAACTCCGTTTAGTAGTACGAATTTCTGTCCATCCGGCGGTACCCGTAAACGAATTATCCAACAATTACTGATTTTCTTATCCTTTTTCCTCCGTTGGTCATCTTATCTGTATTTCTTTGCAAATTCTTTTATTTTTATTTTTCGCCAAGTCTTTTATGCATCGCGCGCTATGTTTTAGATCCATGCAATTTGTTATACTGAAATATACAATTTATTTATAATGAATTGTGCTTCGTGCAATTATTAATATGAAAAAATAATTGCAAAATTCAGCGTAAACAAGTTCCATTTGTTTAGTATAACAAATTCCATGATTTTAAATTATACTATAAATGTACGGTGTATCTGGATGTAATGATTTCATAACCGATTTGAACCGGCCGGTTCAACCGGGAACCGGCTGACAAACCGGTCGAAATTCCCCAAAAATCATTATTCAGGTTTAACCGGTTTTAACCTGTCAAAACTGAAAAAACAAGTCAAAACCAGAAAAATCGTTATTTATTTATTTATTTATTTATTACTTTTAAATACGGATCAATTTTTTATTAATCCTTCTTGCAAGTAAAGATCTAGATGCACCTTCATCATCTTTTATATTAATTCATCTCACATGTTCTCTAACATTTATTCGATGTGGGATCGGGATAAAAAATATGTGGTCCATATGAGAGGGATTTCTCCCCCTTTTATATAACTTTCTTTACATTTCTTTTAATACTTACTCGATGTGGGACAAGTCCACCTCTTTCTCATTTTATATTACTTCCTCTCACTTTTCCTCTAATAATTATTCGACGTGGGACAAAACATCTTCTCTCTTTTATATTATTTTTTCTCATATTTACTCTAATATTTACTTAATGTGGGAGAAAATATTTTTCTTTATTTTTAAGTTATTTCTTTCCTAAAAAAACTATCACATTTATGTTATATCTATGTCTCAAATTTGATTAATTAATATTAAATATTAATATTATAAGTGCATTGAATAATTGAACATATTTAAAAAATAATAAAACATAAAAATATTGAATAAAATAGATAGATATCATTTTAACGGTTGAACTGCCAACCGGTGCTCAATCCGGTTTAATCTCCAGTTCGATTATGATAACATTGTCTGAATGCACATAAAATTCACTTTTTTAAAAAAAAATGTTAAAGTGAATACAAAAAATAAATCTTATAATCAAGAAGGTTGTAGAGAAACAAGAAGATTAAAATCAACATGATTATGGAATTGTTGCAACAAATTCTATAAATTGAAAAGATAAAATGAAAAGAAGTGTGCGGCCTATTTATAAGATACACTAGTCCAACAGTATTAGTTGGAAAGTGTAACGGTATTAGTTGAAGAAAAACTAAATAAAACTTTATTTTGTATCTTTTACCCCCCCCCCTCAAAATGGGAGTGGATGTTTAAGAGTCCCATTTTGGACTTAATGTTGTTGAATAAGGCAGGAGCAAGGGGCTTTGTCAATGCATCAGCTAAGTTCTTTGTAGTGGGTATTTGAATCAACTTGATTACTCCTTCCTTGAACTTGTCTCTTGTGAAGTGCATGTCAATCTGTATGTGTTTTGATTTTTCATGTAGAACTGGATTGTGTGCTATCCCATAAGCTGACTTGCTATCTGTATAAACAATGGCAGGCTGTGGATGAGGGATCTTCAAGTCTTTCAAGATGTAGAAAATCCATTGGAGTTCACAAGTGGTGGCACGTTGTCCAAGATATAAGAGAATCACCCAAGTAGACTGCAAAGCCAGTGATGCTCCTTCTGGTCTGTTCACATCTTGCCCAGTCACTATCTGAAAAAGCTTGAAGTTAGTCTTAGCATAATAGAATAAACCTTGTCCTATTGTGGATTTTAAGTATCTAAGTAGTCTATGAACAACAAACATATGAAATTCAGTGGGCTTGCTCATATACTGACTTAATGTTTGAACTTTGTAAGAAATATCAGGTCTTACTGACTTAATGTTTGAACTTTGTAAGAAATATCAGGTCTTACTGACTTAATGTTTGAACTTTGTAAGAAATATCAGGTCTTGTAATGGTTAAATACAACTATTAATTTAAAATTCACAAATTTATGATCAAGTTTAACATTTTAATAAATTACATAATTCGAAAAGAAAAATATTAATTTCATGCGAAAGAGATAAAGAGATTAAGTATGAAAAATTGCTTTGAAAAGCTGGAATGTGAGTCATGTGACAACTATCAATGATATTGTCCTCAAGAATCTATTAAGTGATAAAACATAACACTATTCGCGGAGTGTCTAACAAATTGCAACTCACAATTGAAATAGTTTGCAAGTTAAATGAGTTATAAAGCGAGAAAAAGAATTAGGTAGATAGTAAAAAAATGCAAACTCACATATACGATATGCTGGTATAGTACTTCAGACAGCACAATCTGTGGATGGATATCCAGCTATAATCTCTCTTAGGCAAGAACGACTCGCTCGATTAGAAACGAGTAGTGATTTGGGAAAATAGGGCCTTAAAATCGTTGGTTGGTGTACCCGTTCCCTCTGGCTTTGAGGCAAGATCAAACGCTTTAAATCTTGCCTCCTCGAAATTCAGTGCCTGATGATAAGTTTATCGCGTCAACAAAAGCTTTCAAGCCATACAGAAATGTAGGTGCAATTGTAAACATGTTAGGTACCTGAATGCAGGTTTCTGCAACATCCGGCCTTGCAATTGTTCGTGTTTCTGTTTCAAGGAGTTAAATCGTTCTTTCCTACGAGCAGCTCTCTTATGCCTCCTTCTTTATCTTGCAACCCTCCCGCTCTACATATACCAACAAATTACACGGAGTGAAAAAACATTAATGCTGGAAATGCGAGTATCGGCATTAGTTGATAAGAACTTATATGACCTTGGTTCACGGAAGTTTTATGGTGAACCAAGTAATACTGTTTAGCATACTAAGTATCACGGTTAAGTGATATTGAGAAGAATATTACACACAAAAGCAAGCATTTATTGAAATGTGATATACTTTGTATGGTAAACAATATTACTCGGACAAAGAAAATGACATAGCACTACAACTCATTAATTTGGCTTTAAATTGCCGTCGTCATGTGTAATTCCGGCGATAATTGTATATTCGAATTAAACAGACAAAAATTGGTCACAAAATTGACCAAAATTGAATACATGCGGACAATAACTGAGAGATAAAAAGATAAAGGACAACTACTGATTCAACTAAAGTTACATGACATAAATTGATATTTGTCCTCCATGCTTTTTGGGACCTTTTACTTTCTAATCATATTGCTTTCGTTTTCCAATTATACATCTTCCTAAAGACTGGTAGGTGTTTATAACTGGCATAGATGCCATCGTTTCTTGCTTCCCAGGTGCATTTATTCTTAATACAATAATTTTCACTCGATTGGGATGTAAATGAAATAAATCCGGCGCCCTTATCACCCCACCAGAGATTACAAGTGAACAATGTCTTGCCCATAACATGGTCACAAAATGACCAACTATACTCATTGTTCGTCTGGACTATAACATTTCCAAGATTGTTGTCTTTAGATTGACAGTGTAAATTCAGTGGATCGGGGAGTTTGTTGACCATATGAACAGAAAATCCATGAGTCCAAATGCATGTTCTAGCTTCTAACAATTTCATTTATGAGAAAATGCTAGCACAGAGAATAAGAAAAACTATTTGATATTTCATCATGATGAATAGGAGAAATCAGTTCAAGATTGAATAGAAAATTAGAAATATTTGACACTTTAAATAGAACTTGGGTAGTAATTATTTATTGCCTTTGTTCTATTAGGATATCGAATTTAATTAAATGAAAACACCAACTTTGTTTATCTGATACAAATTTCTTTAGTAATGTTTTAATTTTTATATCCATTTACATATTCAAAAAATCATGATAGTTGATACGGAATTAATGTTGAATTTACTTACCAAAAAAGAAAAGGAAAAATGAATAGCATTTTTGTTACTGATCAAAAAAAAAAAAAGCATTTAGTTGTTCCAGTGAGTCAGAGTGAAGCTATCCTTTTAGATTTCTACAATCATTTTTATGATGATTATGAGCAAGTGTATATTTACTACTAGAATTTTTATTTGAATCATTTTACATATATATTTATAATATTAAAAAGTATGACATACCGTATTATGGTGTATGGTATTCCTGAGTCAGCCAAGTATTGCTCAGCTTTTCTCTTCCAAACCTATAACACAAAAACCATATTATTTCCATTTAATCTTTTGATGAAACACGGGGACTGCATTAGGTCGTAAGAAAGAAAGAACGATAGAGGAGATGAATGTGATCGAGTTAAGTGGGAAGAACCAAGATATTTCCGTTTCCAATGCTGTTCAATGGGTGGTTCGGATTCGTTCCTCCCATTGATCCAACCATCACAATTTTCTTAACTCCACAAGCCTTAGCTGCATCTATTTGGTTCTTTTGCCCAATCCAAATAGACCTGAAACGAATGGAGTTAAGAGATCGGTAAGTCAAGCATGACCTTAAAATGTGTAAGTTCAATTGATAGTTTCTATCTTTCACGCCCCGGATTGATAGTTTTCTATCTTCGGGCCTTGAATCAATAGGAAAAAATCTTTTCAGGCCTTAAATTGATCTTTTTACCATCTTTCAGGTCCTGAATTGATAAAATTCCGTAAAATAAAGGGACCTGAAACACGAGCACTGAGTAATGGACGATAAAAACCTGTTCGGGGAATGCCCCATCTTCGAAATAGAATTTGGGGCGTCCACCTTGAGACGGGTCGAACCCTGGTTTCATTTTCGGTACAGCACTTGTGAGAATTATAAGAGCATCAATGCCTTGGATTGCTGAAACTATGCTCTGGGCATCCCTTATATCTGCGATATATACATCGTTTTCTCCACCAATCTTTTCCTTACTCTCTGGGGTTCTTACTAAACCCCGAGCAGTATACTGGTCTGATCTCTCCTTCAATTTCTTGTAAACAATTTGGCCTGCAAAGGCCAAACAATGCATAAGGGGAAGGATCGGGACGTGCAATTTCATAAAGGCAGCCTGTTCTACACTTATTACATTTTTCTTCAATCCATCTGCTTATGACATGGACTCATGTTCGACGAATCAATAAGGACCAACTTGACTGAATTGACGAAAAGCAGGAAATTCTGCACTGTACGAGACATTACAGAAAGAAAGAAAGAAAAAAGAACAGATTGTAGCTTGTTTTGAGCCAGTCTTGTAAACCAGTTGCATGGTTAAACTGTACACAACTAATACCGTTCACTGAAACCAACTAATACTTTTTAGTATAAAAACTAATACCTCTTAGTAAAACAACTAATACCATATGCACTTGCAAGACTGTCTTATTTGAAGTGACTAATTTGCTCATGATAACTCATAATTCGTTATCCTAATTTAGTAATTTTTCGTGAATCAAACTAAGAATTCAGCTTATTGCTCATAATTTCAAACAACATAGCATAAAACCCCCCAAAACCCTCGCATGAAAATCCATATAACACCCAAATACATTGCAAGTTCATATCATCATCCAAACAACCCCTTAAACACCAGAAATCATTCAATTGAAAAATGTCGATTTCAAAGAAGATTAATAAATATTTACCCGTTCTACCCCCGGCTCCGGTGACAAGAACAGTGCTGGACATGGCCACCACCGAAATCCTCCTAGTGTTTTTGGCTTTTCCATTAGGGTAAAATGGGAATGCAGAAGTTTTGGAGAATTGTGGAAATGGAAGCTTAGTAATGGTGAATCTGTTGACTAAACTGGACTGCGTGAAGGGGACACGTGTCATCATCGCTGCAACTCCGTTTAGTAGTACGAATTTCTGTCCATCCGGCGGTACCCGTAAACGAATTATCCAACAATTACTGATTTTCTTATCCTTTTTCCTCCGTTGGTCATCTTATCTGTATTTCTTTGCAAATTCTTTTATTTTTATTTTTCGCCAAGTCTTTTTTATCGATCTTATTATGTTTTAGATCCATGCGATTTGTTATCTTTGAAATATCTGATTTATTTATAATGAATTGTCTTCAAGCAATTATTAATATGAAAAAATAATTAAAAAACAGAAAACAAGTTCCATTTTGTTTAGTATAACAAATTCCATGATTTTAAATTATACTATAAATGTACGGAGTATCTGGATGTAATGATTTCATAACCGATTTGAACCGGCCGGTTCAACCGGGAACCGGCTGACAAACCGGTCGAAATTCCCCAAAAATCATTATTCAGGTTTAACCGGTTTTAAACTGTCAAAACTGAAAAAACAAGTCAAAACCAGAAAAATCGTTATTTATTTATTTATTACTTTTAAATACGGATCAATTTTTTATTAATCCTTCTTGCAAGTAAAGATCTAGATGCACCTTCATCCTCTTTTATATTAATTCATCTCACATGTTCTCTAACATTTATTCGATGTGGGATCGGGATAAAAAATATGTGGTCCATATGAGAGGGATTTCTCCCCCTTTTATATAACTTTCTTTACATTTCTTTTAATACTTACTCGATGTGGAACAAAGTCACCTCTTTCTCATTTTATATTCTTCCTCTCACTTTTCCTCTAATAATTATTCGCGTGGGACAAAACATCTTCTCTCTTTTATATTATTTTTTTCTCATATTTACTCTAATATTTACTTAATGTGGGAGAAAATATTTTTCTTTATTTTTAAGTTATTTCTTTCCTAAAAAAACTATCACATTTATGTTATATCTATGTCTCAAATTTGATTAATTAATATTAAATATTAATATTATAAGTGCATTGAATAATTGAACATATTTAAAAAATAATAAAACATAAAAATATTGAATAAAATAGATAGATATCATTTTAACGGTTGAACTGCCAACCGGTGCTCAATCCGGTTTAATCTCCAGTTCGATTATGATAACATTGTCTGAATGCACATAAAATTCACTTTTTTAAAAAAAAATGTTAAAGTGAATACAAAAAATAAATCTTATAATCAAGAAGGTTGTAGAGAAACAAGAAGATTAAAATCAACATGATTATGGAATTGTTGCAACAAATTCTATAAATTGAAAAGATAAAATGAAAAGAAGTGTGCGGCCTATTTATAAGATACACTAGTCCAACAGTATTAGTTGGAAAGTGTAACGGTATTAGTTGAAGAAAAACTAAATAAAACTTTATTTTGTATCTTTAGACCCCCCCTCAAAATGGGAGTGGATGTTTAAGAGTCCCATTTTGGACTTAATGTTGTTGAATAAGGCAGGAGCAAGGGGCTTTGTCAATGCATCAGCTAAGTTCTTTGTAGTGGGTATTTGAATCAACTTGATTACTCCTTCCTTGAACTTGTCTCTTGTGAAGTGCATGTCAATCTGTATGTGTTTTGATTTTTCATGTAGAACTGGATTGTGTGCTATCCCATAAGCTGACTTGCTATCTGTATAAACAATGGCAGGCTGTGGATGAGGGATCTTCAAGTCTTTCAAGATGTAGAAAATCCATTGGAGTTCACAAGTGGTGGCACGTTGTCCAAGATATAAGAGAATCACCCAAGTAGACTGCAAAGCCAGTGATGCTCCTTCTGGTCTGTTCACATCTTGCCCAGTCACTATCTGAAAAAGCTTGAAGTTAGTCTTAGCATAATAGAATAAACCTTGTCCTATTGTGGATTTTAAGTATCTAAGTAGTCTATGAACAACAAACATATGAAATTCAGTGGGCTTGCTCATATACTGACTTAATGTTTGAACTTTGTAAGAAATATCAGGTCTTACTGACTTAATGTTTGAACTTTGTAAGAAATATCAGGTCTTGTAATGGTTAAATACAACTATTAATTTAAAATTCACAAATTTATGATCAAGTTTAACATTTTAATAAATTACATAATTCGAAAAGAAAAATATTAATTTCATGCGAAAGAGATAAAGAGATTAAGTATGAAAAATTGCTTTGAAAAGCTGGAATGTGAGTCATGTGACAACTATCAATGATATTGTCCTCAAGAATCTATTAAGTGATAAAACATAACACTATTCGCGGAGTGTCTAACAAATTGCAACTCACAATTGAAATAGTTTGCAAGTTAAATGAGTTATAAAGCGAGAAAAAGAATTAGGTAGATAGTAAAAAAATGCAAACTCACATATACGATATGCTGGTATAGTACTTCAGACAGCACAATCTGTGGATGGATATCCAGCTATAATCTCTCTTAGGCAAGAACGACTCGCTCGATTAGAAACGAGTAGTGATTTGGGAAAATAGGGCCTTAAAATCGTTGGTTGGTGTACCCGTTCCCTCTGGCTTTGAGGCAAGATCAAACGCTTTAAATCTTGCCTCCTCGAAATTCAGCGCCTGATGTTAAGTTTTTCGCGTCAACAAAAGCTTTCAAGCCATACAGAAATGTAGGTGCAATTGTAAACATGTTAGGTACCTGAATGCAGGTTTCTGCAACATCCGGCCTTGCAATTGTTCGTGTTTCTGTTTCAAGGAGTTCGTCGTTCTTTCCTACGAGCAGCTCTCTTATGCCTCCTTCTTTATCTTGCAACCCTCCCGCTCTACATATACCAACAAATTACACGGACGAAAACATTAATGCTGGAAACGAGTATCGGCATTAGTTGATAAGAACTTATATGACCTTGGTTCACGGAAGTTTTATGGTGAACCAAGTAATACTGTTTAGCATACTAAGTATCACGGTTAAGTGATATTGAGAAGAATATTACACACAAAAGCAAGCATTTATTGAAATGTGATATACTTTGTATGGTAAACAATATTACTCGGACAAAGAAAATGACATAGCACTACAACTCATTAATTTGGCTTTAAATTGCCGTCGCCTGTGTAATTCCGACGATAATTGTATATTCCGAATTAAACAGACAAAAATTGGTCACAAAATTGACCAAAATTGAATACATGCGGACAATAACTGAGAGATAAAAAAGATAAAGGACAACTACTGATTCAACTAAAGTTACATGACATAAATTGATATTTGTCCTCCATGCTTTTTGGGACCTTTTACTTTCTAATCATATTGCTTTCGTTTTCCAATTATACATCTTCCTAAAGACTGGTAGGTGTTTATAACTGGCATAGATGCCATCGTTTCTTGCTTCCCAGGTGCATTTATTCTTAATACAATAATTTTCACTCGATTGGGATGTAAATGAAATAAATGCCGCGTACTTATCACCCCACGAGAGATTACAAGTGAACAATGTCTTGCCCATAACATGGTCACAAAACGACCAACTATACTCATTGTTCGTCTGGACTATAACATTTCCAAGATTGTTGTCTTTAGATCGACAGTGTAAATTCAGTGGATCGGGGAGTTTGTTGACCATATGAACAGAAAATCCACGAGTCCAAATGCATGTTCTAGCTTCTAACAATTTCATTTCCGAGAAAATGCTAGCACAGAGAATAAGAAAAACTATTTGATATTTCATCATGATGAATAGGAGAAATCAGTTCAAGATTGAATAGAAAATTAGAAATATTTGACACTTTAAATAGAACTTGGGTAGTAATTATTTATTGCCTTTGTTCTATTAGGATATCGAATTTAATTAAATGAAAACACCAACTTTGTTTATCTGATACAAATTTCTTTAGTAATGTTTAATTCTTATATCCATTTACATATTCAAAAAATCATGATAGTTGATACGGAATTAATGTTGAATTTACTTACCAAAAAAGAAAAGGAAAAATGAATAGCATTTCCTTGTTACTGATCAAAAAACAAAAAAAAGCATTTAGTTGTTCCAGTGAGTCAGAGTGAAGCTATCCTTTTAGATTTCTACAATCATTTTTATGATGATTATGAGCAAGTGTATATTTACTACTAGAATTTTTATTTGAATCATTTTACATATATATTTATAATATTAAAAAGTATGACATACCGTATTATGGTGTATGGTATTCCTGAGTCAGCCAAGTATTGCTCAGCTTTTCTCTTCCAAACCTATAACACAAAAACCATATTATTTCCATTTAATCTTTTGATGAAACACGGGGACTGCATTAGGTCGTAAGAACGATAGAGGAGATGAATGTGATCGAGTTAAGTGGGAAGAACCAAGATATTTCCGTTTCCAATGCTGTTCAATGGGTGGTTCGGATTCGTTCCTCCCATTGATCCAACCATCACAATTTTCTTAACTCCACAAGCCTTAGCTGCATCTATTTGGTTCTTTTGCCCAATCCAGTCGACCTAGAAACGAACAGACGAAGAGATCAGGTAAGTCAAGCATGACCTTAAAATGTGTAAGCCTCGAATTGATAGTTTCTATCTTTCACGCCCCGGATTGATAGTTTTCTATCTTCCAGGCCTTGAATCAATAGGAAAAATCTTTCAGGCCTTAAATTGATAGCTTTACCATCTTTCAGGTCCTGAATTGATAAAATTCCGTAAAATAAAGGGACCTGAAACACGAGCACTGAGTAATGGACGATAAAAACCTGTTCGGGGAATGCCCCATCTTCGAAATAGAATTCGGGGCGTCCACCTTGAGACGGGTCGAACCCTGGTTTCATTTTCGGTACAGCACTTGTGAGAATTATAAGAGCATCAATGCCTTGGATTGCTGAAACTATGCTCTGGGCATCCCTTATATCTGCGATATATACATCGTTTTCTCCACCAATCTTTTCCTTACTCTCTGGGGTTCTTACTAAACCCCGAGCAGTATACTGGTCTGATCTCTCCTTCAATTTCTTGTAAACAATTTGGCCTGTAAAAGGCCAAACAATGCATAAGGGAAGGATGGGGACGTGCAATTTCATAAAGGCAGCCTGTTCTACACTTATTACATTTTTCTTCAATCCATCTGCTTATGACATGGACTCATGTTAATTTAATCAATAAGGACCAACTTGACTGAATTGACGAAAAGCAGGAAATTCTGCACTGTACGAGACATTACAGAAAGAAAGAAAGAAAGAACAGATTGTAGCTTCTTTGAGCCAGTCTTGTAAACCAGTTGCATGGTTAAACTGTACACAACTAATACCGTTCACTGAAACCAACTAATACTTTTTAGTATAAAAACTAATACCTCTTAGTAAAACAACTAATACCATATGCACTTGCAAGACTGTCTTATTTGAAGTGACTAATTTGCTCATGATAACTCATAATTCGTTATCCTAATTTAGTAATTTTTCGTGAATCAAACTAAGAATTCAGCTTATTGCTCATAATTTCAAACAACATAGCATAAAACCCCCCAAAACCCTCGCATGAAAATCCATATAACACCCAAATACATTGCAAGTTCATATCATCATCCAAACAACCCCTTAAACACCAGAAATCATTCAATTGAAAAATGTCGATTTCAAAGAAGATTAATAAAGCTTTACCCGTTCTACCCCCGGCTCCGGTGACAAGAACAGTGCTGGACATGGCCACCACCGAAATCCTCCTAGTGTTTTTGGCTTTTCCATTAGGGTAAAATGGGAATGCAGAAGTTTTGGAGAATTGTGGAAATGGAAGCTTAGTAATGGTGAATCTGTTGACTAAACTGGACTGCGTGAAGGGGACACGTGTCATCATCGCTGCAACTCCGTTTAGTAGTACGAATTTCTGTCCATCCGGCGGTACCCGTAAACGAATTATCCAACAATTACTGATTTTCTTATCCTTTTTCCTCCGTTGGTCATCTTATCTGTATTTCTTTGCAAATTCTTTTATTTTTATTTTTCGCCAAGTCTTTTATGCATCGCGCGCTATGTTTTAGATCCATGCAATTTGTTATACTGAAATATATAATTTATTTATAATGAATTGTGCTTCGTGCCACTATTAATATGAAAAAATAATTGCGACAATTCAGCGTAAACAAGTTCCATTTGTTTAGTATAACAAATTGCATGATTCTAAATTACACTATAAATGTACGGTGTATCTGGATGCAATGATTTCATAAACGATTTGAATCGGTCGGTTCAACCGGGAACCGGCTGACAAACCGGTCGAAATCCCCCAAAAATCATTATTC
Organism: Stenogyne calaminthoides; assembly: GCA_037126765.1. Classification (NCBI taxonomy): domain Eukaryota; kingdom Viridiplantae; phylum Streptophyta; class Magnoliopsida; order Lamiales; family Lamiaceae; genus Stenogyne; species Stenogyne calaminthoides. The sequence goes on along the minus strand of JBBCBC010000003.1, from coordinate 37,409,462 downwards.
AGGTTTAACCGGTTTTAACTGTCAAAACTGAAAAAACAAGTCAAAACCAGAAAAATCGTTATTTATTTATTTATTTATTTATTACTTTTAAATACGGATCAATTTTTCATTAATCCTTCTTGCAAGTAAAGATCTAGATGCACCTCCATCCTCTTTTATATTAATTCATCTCACATGTTCTCTAACATTTATTCGATGTGGGATCGGGATAAAAAATATGCGGTCCATATGAGAGGGATTTCTCCCCCTTTTATATAACTTTCTTTACATTTCTTTTAATACTTACTCGATGTGGGACAAGTCCACCTCTTTCTCATTTTATGTTACTTCCTCTCACTTTTCCTCTAATAATTATTCGACGTGGGACAAAACATCTTCTCCCTTTTATATTATTTTTTCTCATATTTACTCTAATATTTACTTAATGTGGGAGAAAATATTTTTCTTTATTTTAAAGTTATTTCTTTCCTAAAAAACCTATCACATTTATGTTATATCTATGTCTCAAATTTGATTAATTAATATTAAATATTAATATTATAAGTGCATTGAATAATTGAACATATTTAAAAAATAATAAAACATAAAAGTATTGAAAAAAAATAGATAGATATCATTTTAACGGTTGAACTGCCAACCGGTGCTCAATCCGGTTTAATCTCCAGTTCAATTATGAAAACACTGTCTGAATGCACATAAAATTCACTTTTTAAAAAAAAAAATGTTAAAGTGAATACAAAAAATAAATCTTATAATCAAGAAGGTTGTAGAGAAACAAGAAGATTAAAATCAACATGATTATGGAATTGTTGCAACAAATTCTATAAACTGAAAAGATAAAATGAAAAGAAGTGTGCGGCCTATTTATAAGATACACTAGTCCAACAGTATTAGTTGGAAAGTGTAACGGTATTAGTTGAAGAAAAACTAAATAAAACTTTATTTTGTATCTTTAGACCCCCCTCAAAATGGGAGTGGATGTTTAAGAGTCCCATTTTGGACTTAATGTTGTTGAATAAGGCAGGAGCAAGGGGCTCTGTCAATGCATCAGCTAAGTTCTTTGTAGTGGGTATTTGAATCAACTTGATTACTCCTTCCTTGAACTTGTCTCTTGTGAAGTGCATGTCAATCTGTATGTGTTTTGATTTTTCATGTAGAACTGGATTGTGTGCTATCCCATAAGCTGACTTGCTATCTGTATAAACAATGGCAGGCTGTGGATGAGGGATCTTCAAGTCCTTCAAGATGTAGAAAATCCATTGGAGTTCACAAGTGGTGGCACGTTGTCCAAGATATAAGAGAATCACCCAAGTAGACTGCAAAGCCAGTGATGCTCCTTCTGGTCTGTTCACATCTTGCCCAGTCACTATCTGAAAAAGCTTGAAGCTTGAAGTTAGTCTTAGCATAATAGAATAAACCTTGTCCTATTGTGGATTTTAAGTATCTAAGTAGTCTATGAACAACAAACATATGAAATTCAGTGGGCTTGCTCATATACTGACTTAATGTTTGAACTTTGTAAGAAATATCAGGTCTTACTGACTTAATGTTTGAACTTTGTAAGAAATATCAGGTCTTGTAATGGTTAAATACAACTATTAATTTAAAATTCACAAATTTATGATCAAGTTTAACATTTTAATAAATTACATAATTCGAAAAGAAAAATATTAATTTCATGCGAAAGAGATAAAGAGATTAAGTATGAAAAATTGCTTAGAAAAGCTGGAATGTGAGTCATGTGACAACTATCAATGATATTGTCCTCAAGAATCTATTAAGTGATAAAACATAACACTATTCGCGGAGTGTCTAACAAATTGCAACTCACAATTGAAATAGTTTGCAAGTTAAATGAGTTATAAAGCGAGAAAAAGAATTAGGTAGATAGTAAAAAAATGCAAACTCACATATACGATATGCTGGTATAGTACTACAGACAGCACAATCTGTGGATGGATATCCAGCTATAATCTCTCTTAGGCAAGAACGACTCGCTCGATTAGAAACAAGTAGTGATTTGGGAAAATAGGGCCTTAAAATCGTTGGTTGGTGTACCGGTTCCCTCTGGCTTAGAGGCAAGATCAAACGCTTTAAATCTTGCCTCCTCGAAATTCAGTGCCAGATGGTAAGTTTTTCGCGTCAACAAAAGCTTTCAAGCCATACAGAAATGTAGGTGCAATTGTAAACATGTTAGGTACCTGAATGCAGGTTTTTGCAACATCCGGCCTTGCAATTGTTTGTGTTTCTGTCTCAAGGAGTTCGTCGTTCTTTCCCACGAGTAGCTCTTATATGCCTCCTTCTTTGTCTTGCAACCCTCCAGCTCTACATATACCAACAAATTACACAGTGAAAATGATATGAGAATTGTAAATGCTCGTGGAGACAAGTAAGGTTAAGCTTTGGTCCTAGACAAAAACTTAAACTTGGTTCACGGAAGTTTTATGGTGAACCAAGTAATACTGTTTAGCATACAAAGTATTACGGTTTAGTTATATTGAGAAAAATAATACACACAAAATCAAGCATTTATTAAAACGTGATGCTTTATACTGCACACAATATTACTTGGACAAAGAAAATGACATGGCACTCCAACTCATCAATTTGGCTTTAAATTGCCGTCATCTGTGTAATTCCGACTTAAACAGACAAAAATTGGACACAAAATCACCAAAATTGAACACAAGCGTACAATAATTGAGAGATAAAAAAGATAAAGTACAACTACTTAATTCAACTAAAGTTACATGACATAAATTGATATTTTCCCTCGATGCTTTTTGAGACCCTTTACATTTTGAATCATACATATCTAAACATATTGCTTTTTTGTATTCCAATCATACATCTTCTTAAAGACTGGTAGGTATTTAACACTGGCATGGATGCCATCAGTTCTTGCTTCCCAGGTGCATTTATGCTCAATACAATTATAATCACTCGATTGGGATGTATATGCATTAAATCCGACGTCCTTATCACCCCACCAGAGTTGACAAGTGAATAAGGTCTTGCCTAAAATATGGTCACAAAATGACCAACTATACTCATTGCTTGTCTTGATTATAACATTTCCAAGATTGTCGTCTTTAGATTGACAGTGTAATTTCAGTGGATCAGGGAGTTTGTTCACCACATGAACAGAAAATCCATGAGTAAATATGCATGTTTTAGCTACTAACAATTTCATTTATGGGAAAATGATAGCACAGAGGATAATAAAAACTATTTGATATTTCATCATGACGATTGAATTGAAAATTAGAAATATTTGACACTTTAAATAGAACATGGGTAGTAATTATTTGTTGCCTTTGTTCTATTAGGATATCGAATCTAATTAAATGGAAATACCAACTTTGGTTATCTGATACAAATTTCTTTAGTAATGCTTAATTTTTATATCCATTTACATATTCAAAAAATCATGATAGTTGATACGGAATTAATGTTGGATTTACTTACCAAAAAAGAAAAGCAGGAAATTATTTTGATTTCTACTGGAAAGCTATCCTTTTAGATTTCTACAATCCTTTTTATGATGATTATGAGTATGTGTATATTTACTACTAGAATTTTTATTTTAATCATTTTACATATATATTTATAGTACAAAAAAGTATGACATACCGTATTATGGTGTATGGTATTCCTGAGTCAGCCAAGTATTGCTCAGCTTTTCTCTTCCACCCTATAACACAAATACCATATTTTTTCCAATTAAACCTTTTGATGAAACACGGGGACTGCATTAGGTCGTAAGAAAGAAACGCCAATATCATAGATGAATCATGAATGTGATGGAGTTAAGTGGGACGAACCAAGATATTTCCGTTTCCAATGCCGTTCAACTGGTGGTTCGAATTCGTTCCTCCCACTGATCCAACCATCACAATTTGCTTCACTCCACAAGCCTTAGCTTGCATCTATTTGATGCAAGCTAATATCATAGATGAATGTGATGGAGTTAAGTGGGACGAACCAAGATATTTCCGTTTCCAATGCTGTTCAACTGGTGGTTCGAATTCGTTCCTCCCACTGATCCAACCATCACAATTTGCTTCACTCCACAAGCCTTAGCTTGCATCTATTTGGTTCTTTTGCCCAATCCAGTCGACCTAGAAACGAACAGACGAAGAGATCAGGTAAGTTAAACGAAAGGGACCTAAACACGAGCACTGAGTAACGGGTGATAAAAACCTGTTCGGGGAATGCCCCATCTTCGAAATAGAATTCAGGGCGTCCACCTTGAGATGGGTCGAACCCTGGTTTCATTTTCGGTACAGCACTTGTGAGAATTATAAGAGCATCAATGCTTTGGATTGCTAACTATGCCCTCGGCATCCCTTATATCTGCTATATATACATCATCTTCTCCGCCAATCTTTTCCTTGCTCTCTGGGGTTCTTACTAAACCCCGAGCGGTATACTGGTCTGATCTCTCCTTCAATTTCATGTAAACAATTTGCCCTGCAACGCCCAAACAATGTATAAGGATAAGGATCCGGACGTGCAATTTCATAAAGGCAGCCCTGTTCTACACTCAGAGAAACTAATGTTGAAGTGTTCTTCTAAGAAACAAGAATCTGAGGGCATTTACATTTTTCTTCAATCCATCTTCTTATGACATGAACTCATGTTCGACAAATGAACGAGGGCCAACTTGACCGAATTGAAGATAGAGGCTTACTTGCATGAGACGGTCTCACAGTGAGACGAGATATTAGTTGGGCATTGACGCTTTAACACTTTGGGAGGGGTGGGTGTGATTTGTGTTATGTTGTACCCCGTCTCATATGAGTTTTTGTCAGAAAACAGGAAATTATTTATGAATTATGAGACAACACATAAAGAAAGAACAGAGTAGCTTTGTTCCGTCCTTTATTTCTACTGTTCACAAGTTATACTTTTCAGTGAAACCAACTAATACCTTTTAGTAAAACAACTAATACCATATGCACTTGCAAGACTGTCTTCTGTGAAGTGACTAATTTGCTCATGATAACTCATAATTCGTTATCCTAAATTAGTACTTTTTCGTGAATCAAACTAAGAATTCTACTTATTGCTCATAATTTCAAACAATATAGCATAAAACCCCCCAAAACCCTCGCATGAAAATTACACCCAAATACATTGCAAGTTCATATCATCATCCAAATAACCCCTTAAACACCAGAAATCATTCAATTGAAAAATGTCGATTTCAAAGAAGATTAATAAATATTTACCCGTTCTACCCCAGGCTCCGGTGACAAGAACAGTGCTGGACATGGCCACCACCGAAATCCTCCTACTGTTTTTGGCTTTTCCATGAGGGTAAAATTGGAATGCGGAAGTTTTGGACAAGTGTGGAAATGGAACCGTAGTAATGGCGAATCTGTTGACTAAACTCGACTGCGTGAAAGGGACACGTGTCATCATCGCTGCAACTCCGTTTAGTAGTACGAATTTCTGTCCATCCCGGCGGTAGCCGGAAATGAATTATCCAACAAATGAATAAAATATAGAGTGTCACTGTGTTACTGATTTTCTTATCCTTTTCCGTTGGTAACCTTATCTGTATTTCTTTGCAAATAAGTTTTATTTTTAATGTTAAAGTAAATACAAAAAATAAATCTTATAATCAAGAAGGTGATCGATGAGGATGTTTCCAAAAAGTTATACTTTCAAAAATTGATTAAAATGAGCGATTGAGGGAAAATTGATTAAGTGTATAAGTTGATAGTGTGTGAAAAAATTTAAAGAGAGATGATAATGTTTGCAAAAAAAAGTTAATACTCCCTCCAATTTTTAATACATGTCTTTTTAGAATTAAACTACAAATTAAGGTTGCAATTTTTGCCAATATTGCCCTCAATTAATTAACCACAAATAAATATTCCTAAATTAGAGGAAAGGTAAATGGAAAGATTTGTGGGAGATTAATTGTATGAGTTGAAAAGTAAAAAGAGTAAAATTGACATACATGAAGAAAAATAATCAAAATGACATCTATTGAAAAATTGGGCTCCTCAATTGAGTGAGAGACTCATGTTCGATTCCCTTTGGAAACAAATTGAAGTATTAGAGTTATAAGCCGACTTGGTGAATTTGTGGAGTGTTTGAGTACTTGATGTACTAACAACTAACAACTAACTTTGTCCGATAAAAAAAAAAAAAAAAGTATAAAAGCTAAAATGACATGTATTAAAAATCGGAGGGTAGTATTTAAAAACACTTATAAGTTATCAAATGTCCTTTTTAACTTTTAGCTTATTAGTTTTTAACGGCTTATTTAGGGGGTGGTTGCAAAAAATTATCTTACTTAACAAGTGATTAAAATTAATAATTATGAGAAAATTTATTAATAGCAAAAGTTGATGCTATTTGTAAAAATTGATAGTATTTGAAAAAAAAGTTAATAATACTTAAAAATTGTTCATAAACTATCAAATACACTCTTTCAACTTTTAGCTTATAACTTTGGAGAGTAACTCCAAATTATTTATGCATACAATTTTAGGTGATTATAATCACTTATAATTTCTTGCAAACACTCCCTTAATCAGATAAAAAAAAACAAAACACTCTAAATTACTTCTGCACACAATTCTAAATGATTATACGTGGATTATTATTAAGTATTTTTCTTGTGTATAATATATTTATAATTTTTAAATAAATTAGACACACTATAAATACTAAAATATTGCTAAGACAAAATTTTAAATAAACCAGTCTCATATGGGAGATATATAAAATTTTTGAAATATACATATTCAAATTAATTGATTTTACCATGAATTAATACTTATGGGCCTATTGGGTATTTATCTGTTGGGCCTTTCAAAACCTATCCCCTTTCTCCAAAACACACCTAATCCTCTATAGTCATACCAACATCACCCCTCAATTTCTCCATCTAATTTTTTCTCACAATTTGTTGCATGTTTTCAGCAAACTACTCTTGATGAAAATCGGAGACTCTTGGTTAGTAGCACTACAGCTGCATATAGGTATTCTTTTTCACCAGCAGCAGAGATGAGCCTGGCCCATAAATTAAGAAAAAAAGTCAGTGTGAGAGTATTGGGCCTGAAGCCCAAGCCCAAGGCACAAAATTGCAGCATATTAATGGACTTGGCATCTGCAAATAAATCACCATGCAATGCCTGCTCTGAATTTGAATTGTATAAAGCATGAAATTTCAGTGTTGTGGGCTTTCTGTTCTTGAATTTGAACCGTGGAAGCGGGCATTGGCATTGGGCCTTCTGATTTTTGAGAAATAAATCCTATCAATTTATTGGTCCAATTCTTTCTTGGATTGACTTTACAAATAATAGGCACATATTTTGTACCAATCCTATAAAATAACAAAACACTATTTTTTTCGTCAATGTAAAGTAAATATTGTATGAAATCCAATCAAATAAAGTAAATTATACACAAAAATTTCAACCAATTTTCATATTAATCACAAAACAAACGGGTTAGAAAAATGTTTTTTATAACATTAATTGAAAACCTAGATACTTAATAATATATTAAAATTAAAATTATATTAATATGAATAGTGCAGTTTAGCTAATGGTTATAGCCAAAGTATAGTTAAACAACACTCTGTTATCCTACTTTAATTCTTATTCCACTTTTTATGTCCTTCATCATTTCTTAGAATAAAAGAGTGAAAGTCTTCTATAATAGTGCACACTTTTTTTAATGAGTGGTGATTGCCATGCAATAATTAACACATTGACTATGACATTGGTAACACTAAATCCAATAGGAATACTTTGTTACTACATCATGGGAGCATGACAAGATAAATTGTCTCAATCATAAAAGTTTCATGACATTATAAGAACATGACAAAGGTTTAAAATATTCATGGAAACTCTATGCACAAATAATGTGGAAGGCTTTTGGGGCAAATACATTGTCATTAACCGTCCTATGACAACACTAGCAACTATAGAGTGAGTGTGATTTAAAATGTTGGCCATTGATTTATTTGACTTTAATTAATCCAATTATTTTTATTCAAATATAACTTCTATCATCACACCATCTTTACTGAGTGGCAAGACATTTATTGTTATGTACTTAAAATATTATGGACTCCAATCACAAGAGTGAGTCTTATGTACAATTTGATGCACAGTTCAGTGTAAATAAGTTGCATCTTTTAGAAGATGTTTGCATTTTTTATTCAGGGGTCGGAAACACTTTTTTTTTTAAAGTTGCCCCCTTACAACTTATGACTTTTAGAAGTGTTTTTCACTATTGAATAGTGATTGCAAACACCCCATTAATATAACAAGTTATATGATTCTAAAATGTACTATAAGTGCACGGTGCACCCGAATGCATACAAAACTTAGTCCAATCATAATTTCCATGGCGTTTCCTATGTTATTATGACTTGAAACATGAATGAGTTGAGCCTTTTGTAGCAAGGAGGCTTAAGAAATGAGATCTACTTGTAGTTTATATAAGTTTACACTGTATTTGCTGGTTGGATCGATAGATGTTGCTAGAAAATAGATATTGGTAAATCAGTTAGATTCGAAACTATTTTATTTTTCGATCGTTAACTATTTCATTATGAACTCATGAATACCTTAATTTCGATTCAATTACTTACATAAAATATATAATATATGTGAATAAATAACAAATATATTTAGATCAAATGTATTGATAAAAAAGCCCTAAATTTGGTGTGAATTTATCGAATCGAGTTTTATTCAGCTCAAGCTCATATTTTTCTTGAGTTGATACCTACCAACTCAGGAACATTCTCGACTCGTTTATATTCCTACATATAATACTATAACACAACTTACACTCAAGAAATATTTATTTTTTAAAAAAAGTTGGATCTCATTGTTGCAAAAGTGGTTTAAAACATTCACTACAAATATTAGCAATTGCTTCTGGAAACATGTAAATATGACCGTGTGTCCTTATAATGTGTACATTTATAGACATTAGTAAATGTTACACTGTGTATGATTTTGACACCCTCTTGACTTTGAGCTAGTTTTATATATATTTTTTTAATTGAACACTAATAATAAAATTGAAATTTCAGACTAGGGTAGTTAGCTAGATCAGCATATTATTGCAATAAAAATTATTTTAAATTACAGATGATAGCAACATCACATTTACATCATTGTAACATGAATTAATACAAGGGGTTACAATTTATTCTTGTCCCCCCAAATAATAAGATAATCGATACAAGTAAATAATACCACCCCCACCCATTGGTGGGGTCCACCTTATTAGAAACAAAAAAATTAAATTAAGCAATTACAGAAGTCTCCACAACAACCCCTGAATACTTGGCTTCAGTAAGAGTATCAGTTTCCCAAAGTTCAGGTATTGCTTCCTTCAAATTATGAATGCTTTCTATTGCATAATCTGCACCTTTCACCCTCTGTGATTTACCAATCTGCACCCCGAAATTCGTCGAAATTGAGTAATTCAATATCTAGCTACTTTATGTAAATGGTACTGCACAATGTCATGACACAAGATATTTAAATTAGAGACATAAGTCTCGATAAAAGTTACCAGCACGGTGTCTAGTCCAACTCGTTTTCCAGATTGAATGTTTCGAACGCTGTCCTCGAAGAATAACTGCAACAAAAACACAATGATCAGTATTCAATATTAAAAAATGTACAATTAAAAAATGTTAATATTATGGAATTTTATATAACTCACTGTTGTATGTGGATCAATTTTAGCAATCTCAAGAGCCCGTTCGATAGCAGATTCCGATGGTTTACAGACAATCGGCGTTTTAGGCAACCCTGTCGGTCCTGCATTATTCTGACCGAAATGTCCAATTATATCATAAATTTCATGCCCTCGTGTCGAAGCACTAGAGGGGCGCGTTTGTCCAAGAAACGCGATATCATCCTCGTCGTCTGATGCAATGTTCTTGTGGATCGGGTTAAGAGTTTCGAAGCAAATTACCCCTTCAAAACAGTCTTCCAAACCTAGCCTACTCAGAACTTTGATCGCGTGGACCTCATCACCATTCGTAAAGATCTGCCAAACGCACGATCATATCATAACACGGATCGAAAACATAACCAAGAAATGACACGAAAAATGCTTACAACTTTACGAATGGCCAAGCTCAACAAAAGGCTTCTTAGAACAGGATCAGGTTTCAAATTTTCATAAGGTAATCTTCCATGAACAAACCTATGGTACTCATCATAATCAAAATCATAGCCAATTGCCTGTATAAAAAAAAATATGATATATTACATGATTTATGTTTCTTTTAGACATAAAAATTGGAAAAATTAATTAGAAAAAGAAAATAAACTTACCCTAAGCCCTGCCATTGTAGTGCCATAGTTTTTATACAGAAGATTACCCAATTCGACGATTTTGCCTTCTTCTACGCCTAATTTTTCGATCATATAATCTGGAAAAACAATAGTAAATACATATATAAAACCAACGGCTGACATTTGTGTGCATAACTAATACTGTTCAATAGAAACAACTAATACTGTTCAGTGAAGTCAAATAATACTTAAAAAAAATACACAATAGAACAGCTTACCTTGAATGTTCTTAAGGACTGATGATGCTAAACCGGAACTTAGAGGGTAAAGTGTGTCATCAAGATCTAAACAAGCATAACAACAAAATAATATGATCAAATTAACATCAAAATTGTAATCAAATTGAGTTTACTATTTAGAGATAGATGATTTAGTTATTTACCAATCAGAAGGCAATCATATTTTTGCCTCTGAACTTGCCCAAATCGACCCTCGAATTCCATCTTAATCTACAAAAATACGAACATAAGCATTCTGTGCAAGAACAAACCAAATTTCAACAAAATTAAAATGTAATTAGTTCAAGATTAAGTCCACATTCATAGCTAATGATCTAGAATTAAAAAGTCAATAGTCACTCCCAGAAAATGAAAACCTAAAAAATTGACATTTGGGTTTCACAAATAATAATTATACAAAATTAAATTGAAAATGTAATTGTGTACAAGAAATTGAAGTTCTATAAATAATTACAAGAAAATAAAAATACTAGAAAAAATTTAAACCAACTAGATTAATGAAACAGAGTTGTTGAAAACATTATAGGAGTATTGCTATATATGCATGGAGTTCAGAAACACAATGTAATGTTAATAATAGCAAAAATGAGGAAATTACCTAAAAATTAATGGGCGCAAGATAGCAGAATTGCAGAGTGGAAGTATTTTTGTTTGTATGAAGAGAGGAAGCGGGGAGGATAAATGGAAACGTACGCCGCGCTTAAATAGGCAAAACTCTACATTTTTTTAATAATTAAATGAATTCATGTAAAAAACGTGGTAAATTTTAGAAAGCGCGTTTTATATGTAAAATAGCGTTTCTGGGTAATTTTAATTCAAAGGTGTATTAGTAAATTTTCTTTCAATGATTTCCGAAATATTTTTTATTTGATAAAGTTTTGGAAATATTAAACTTTTTTTCAAAAGATTTCTAAAATATGAGTTTGTTTTTTAACATTAATTATGTGAAAGTTTTTTCCTTTTCCAGTAAACTAGTGTCTTTGTCGAAGGAATGTTTTATTAATTAAATTTATATTGAAATATAAAACGCTCCTTCAACGAATATGAATATTTTATGGATTTTTAGCTGAGTATATAATTGTTTTTTCAAGTCAGTTAAAGTATATTTAAGAACCTTTCCAAATAAATATGTATATATTATGATTTTTTAGCCAAGTATAATTGTTTTTCTTGAATTTCACCCTATATGTAAGATTGTACATAAAATAATTTACAAAATGAATTAAAATACATAGCATGTATTATGTATGGTGTAAAACTATTGAAATATTTGGATATAGGTGCACAAATTCTCTAAACACACCCCATAATTTTTAGTTAAATAAAATGTAAAAAAATAAATAAAAAAATAGAGGATCTTTAATTGATGTCACATGTTTAAAAGATGTGGATCCAATATTTTAGAATGCTTTGGACTTTGCGTGGTCCTATCTTTTCAAGGCTGGACAACATTAAACTTAATCAACTGTCATATATAATAATGCAAAAATAATTAATTAATATTTAATTGCTATTAACTTGATCAGCATTAATTATCAGGAAATTCCATTACAAATTGTGTTTAGTCAATTTCCAATCTATCACAGTTATAAAGTGTATTGCGTATTTGTGAAATGAGATTTTGACAGAAAAATGTATCCAATGTTTTGAGTTATTTCTATTATTTCTGTTTATTTATTGTTACTATGTTTGTGTTAATAGAAGACAATTTCAACATAAATGTCTTGTCACCTTTCCAAAATAATAATAATAATAAAAATAAATGTCTTATGGTTTTAAAGAAGTGATTAAAATTGGTGATTATGGGAAAAATGATTAATAATTGAAGTTGATAGTGATTGTAAGAAAATTCAAAAAAAAAGTTGATAGTGTTTACAAAAAAAGTTAAAAGTTTAAAAAAAAAGACTAATAAGCTACCAAAAACACCCTATTTGAAACTTATAACTTATAGCTTATGAGAGCTTATTTAAGTTCTTAAAGAGAAATAAAACACTCTAAATTGTTTTTGCACACAATTCTAAATGACTATAATCACTTATAAGTTTTTTAAAACACCCCCTATATGTAGCTAGATTAAAGGAGAATTCAAGTTTTTATTTTTATTAAATTAAAAAATATAGAGCCTTTTATTTTAACAGAAGAAAACATAGAGCCATTGAACTCCATGTCTTTAATTAGGAAATTGTAGCTGTAAGTGATGTAGATATTATTCTAATTCCAATCAATAGTAATGGGCTATAAAATAAAGATATTGTTTAGTTAGGGATGAATACCAGTCTCAAGCTCTCAACAGAGATGATATATTTTCTATGGAACACATTAGCATTAATTTAGTCATAATAATGTAAGTAAAGGGGCACAATACTATCAAGATTTTCCTATGATTTATTAGAATATTTAAAAAATAATTGAAAATTCATGAATCCTTCCAGAGTCAAATTTGAATAATTCACTGAGATAAAATGGAAAAACTCTCACCCAAATACTTGTTATTATAAAAATATGCATGTGTTACAGTAAAAACAAATAACACATATTTATCCTTTTTAATTTATATATTTATTATTATAATAACACATATAAGATATTGAAAATTGTATTACTATAAAAATGAACACAAATGTGCACTACTACACATTTAAGCTTGCCTTTTTGACTTGGACATCCTTTTTTCAAAGCAGATCTCCAAGCTATAAGCTTGGAGGCGGTTTTAATTAAAAAAATAATAGACAACGGTTCAAAACCATTTGTCCAAGTTTAATTCTTTTAGAAAGCGGTTGAGAACCATTTGTGCAAATATTTTTAGACAGCGGTTTTGAACCATTTGTCAAAAGTCATAGTTTTGGACAAGCGGGTTCAACCCGTATCCAAGTGTTCGGATAATTAAATAACGACTCAAATCGCGAAACGGACTTATATTTTTCCCCAAATTAAATCGCGAACTGCGAAGATCGCCTCCTCATTCCTCTATCCTAAATCGAACTCCGTCGCGTGTCCTCCTTCCTTGCCCGTAAATGTCTTCCCATTAAATTCTTATTTCCCCAAATCATGAACCGAAGCCCTAGCCTCCTCCTCCCTCTCCCCCAAATCGAACCATCCACCGTCGCGTCCTCCCTGCCGCCCGCCGTCCGCTTTTCTCCTTCCATAGGTAATTATTCTTTTATATATATATATATATATATATTGAATTAATGTGTATATGTATATATATGTTAGTATATATATATGTTAGGATTAATTGTTTATATAATTTGTTAGGATTAATTGTTGTTAGTGTTAGAGATGAACAATTGATGCTTGGTTTATATATTGTTAATTGTTTATATATATATATATATATATATTGTGTGGCTTTGTTTAATTGTTGTTAGTGGCTTTGTTTAATTGTATGTATGGTGTATGTATATTGGTGTATGTATATCATGTATATTGGTGTGTATATATATGTATATTGGTGTATATATATCATGTTGTATGTATTGGTGTATGTATATTGGTGTATATATATTGGTGTTTGATGCACTCAAGGTGTTTAATAATATGCTTGTGTGAGATTTAAGCATAAATTAGTGTTAATTTATTAGGATTAATGTTGTTAGTGTTAGAGATGAACAACTTGTTAGAGATGAATATATATTGTGTGGCTTGGCTTGATTTTTTATGCTAACTTAGATATGAACAATTGATGCACTTAAGGTGTTTGATAATATGCTTGTGTGAGGATATAAGCATACATTAGGATTAATACATTAGGATATATTTTGGTTATATTAATTTGATGATTTGGTGAATGGATAGTAGTGTGTTGCTTTAGATGATTAATGATGGTACATTAGGTTATATACATTGTTTTGAGATGCAACAAATCCTTACATACGTGCAATATACAAACCTTAGGTACTACCACATTCTATATGCAAGTTTTATACATTAGGATTGTAATACTTTTAGGTTTAATACATTAGGATACATTATCTTGAGAAACACTTCATATTGCCTTTTCTATAGACATCTCTAGTTCTATATGGATCGAAAGTGGGTTCGAGCAGATCGATTATCAGATGAGGATAGTAATGGGGTGAAAGAATTTTGTAATCATGCAATTAGACCCGCGACCGCCCTCGGTACATTCCATGTCCGTGTTGGAAATGTATGAATGGAAAAAGCAGGTTAGTGGTGGAAAGTCGTTTTGACCACTTGATGATTAACGGTGATTGATAAAACATATACCGTTTGGACATATCATGGTGAGAGAAGAGATGGATGTAGCTCAAGCAACCTAGAAACCGACTTTAGGTTTGAAGATACGAGGTTGGTGGATGCGGATATTTTTCGATGATGTACCGACTGTTGATACATCGAGTGGGGATGACGATGATCTGCGAGATCACCCTTATATCGACACACAGTACGGAAAGATCTTCGCAAAGAGTGTCCCCACTAGCGGTTTGAAGAAGGAATCAATTTTCTTTCAATTGCCCTATTGGAAAGAGTTGTATGTTAGATTAACTTCATTGATCTAATGCACGTTGAGAAGAACGTTTGTGCGGTTTGCTCAACACTCTCCTAGGCGATAAGAAGTCCAATGATGGTTACAATGCAAGAATGGATATGATTGATATGGGAATAAGAAAAGAATTAAAACTTGTGCTAGAAGAGAAAGGGTCAACCGTTCTTACCTCCCTGCGCACACACCTTGTCCAAGAATGTGAGAAAAAAGAGTTACTTCATTTGCCAAAGGATGTGAAAGTACCGGAGGGTTATTCCTCCAACATACGAGAGACTTGTATGTCGATGATGGCGGCGAGACCGATGAATCTGAAATCACATGACTATCATGTCATCATGGAGACTTTCTTGCCCATTGCAATACGTTCTATCTTGCACGAAAATGTGCGTATAACCATAACAAAGTTATGTTGGTTCTTCAAGGCAATGAGTAGCAAGGTCATAGATCATAGAAAATTATTTGGTTTTGGTTTTGAGGAGGAAGATTGTGGGGACTCTTCGTGAGCTTGAGATGTATTTCCTCCATCATATTTTGATATAATGGTTCACCTAACGATTCATTTGGTACCGCGAGACAAGGATGTGTGGTCCCTTTCGTATCGATGGATGTATGGTGTAGAGATATATGAAAGTGCTCAAAGGATATGTGATGAATAAGTCCGAGCGGGAGGAGGGATGCATTGCGTAAACGCTATTTAGTAGAAGAAATTTAATCGAAATGTGATGAATAATCGGGTGCGAATTTATTAGAATGTCGATGCAATTGAACTTCCAGTTATCCGGTACACCAATAGGATGGATGGTGAAGGCATTACCGGTGGTCAACCTGTAAGTGTTAGCATGGAGGAACTAACACGGATGCACTTGTGCGTACTTCACAATGTTGAGATTATACTGGAAAGTATGATTTTACTTTGTATAATCAAAACTGAATTTCGGACTTATTTCTTTGAAATAAATTATTTATCGCGATGCTTTAAATATCATCGAATGTTACATATATTTTTGCATAAACTGTTCAATAAATAATACGTGTTACATTGTAGTTAATTTTGTGATTCCAGATCACAGAAGATTAAATTAACAGTCCCTTGTAACCAAAAGTACACCATTCACTACCTAGATAGAAATGAACAATCCATCGTGAAAGGTTGAAGTGTAAGGCTCAAATTGGCTTACCTTGACCAAGAGATTACACTAGTGCATGAGTGATGCATTGAATAGGACCTCTGAGGAGGACAAATTCTTGAGCCCGAACAAGGAAGAATTTGACCTCGGTGGTTCGTTATTTCTTAATCTTAAATCCCCTTAAATAGTATCGCGTGTGGTTGGTAACTATTGCTTTGACTTATCACGGGTAGAGAATCAACGAGATTCAATACTTTTTATCTTGGGCAATATTATTGGTCACATGCGATTGCTAAGATTTAATACGGAGAATCGTGTGCAAGTACACTTGTTCGATTTGCCCCCTTGGGAGGTTCATAAAGCTTTTATCATACCAAATCTTGCAAGTGGAACTAGTTTCCCAGTATGGATAATAATGTTGAGCAGTTCCTTAACCAAGGACAAAAAATATTAATTAATGGAAAGCTATTTCAGTGGCTTGAATTAATTAATGAGCTAGATAATCTTAAACACGGGAAATAATAACCGGGAGCCATATTGACAGTAATATGGGTTAAGATGGATAGTGCAATATTAATTATGTAGTGGGATTAATTAATATTTATGGGCTTGAATAATATTGTGGCTCAATATTGATAATTCAAGATCCATTGGAATGTCCAATCTTAATTCTCCTAAAGGCCCCCTAAGTAGCCCAACATAAAGTCCAATAACTGAAAAAGGTGTTTAAAAATAAAATAAATATTGTTGCCTTATTTTTCCTCTCTATTTTTTCAAAAATTATGGATTAAAAGGGGAGAAAGATTTTCTTTGAATTTTGTTATGGAATGAAGATATGTATTCTTGGAATACAAGATTATCCCATTAAATTCAAGAAATCTCCCACTTGGTTATCCATAAAGTAAATTTTGAAAATTTTGAAATATAAAGGGCAAGAAAGATTTTCTTGATTTTCTTGAAAATATATTATGAAAGATATGTATTTCTTGAAATACAAGAATATCTCATAAATTCAAGAAGATCCAAATCTTGGATTCTTGTTCCCTATATTTCGAAAAATACACCATAACAAGAGTGAATGAGATTTTTATGGAATATTTTAATTATGGAGAGAAAGAATATATGAGATATATTCAAGATTTCTTGGAGATCAAGAAAAGATTTTTTCCCCTATTCCATGAGAAAAAAAATCGGCCACTTCAACTCTATAAATAGGGGATGAGTGTTTCATTCCCAAGTACAATTCCATGTGCTGGAAAAATTAGTAAATCCACAAAGGTGGTGCAACAAAGTTTATTTTTCTTTTGATAATTGTTCATGAGCATCCTACCACCCGGATTGTCGAGCAAGGATTAAGGGATACTTGGGAAGGTTTTTTGGTGTGTCTAATCAACAAGACCATTGCCCACTCCAAGAGAAATACGTTCACGTAAAAACTCGTAGAAATTCCGCATGCGTATGATTTACTTGAACTGTTTATATGCATGATTTGTTGTTGAATTATTATTTGAATTAATATAGGATTAATTCATGCTAGTAATAATTATCAGAATTAAATTTGTATTTAAATATTTATCCCGAATAGATCCGTGCAATTAATTCCCCAACAATCGGTATCGAGCCTCGGTTTAAGACTCTCGAATTTTAAATTGTAATTTAATTCGTTATCATTAAATTTGAAATTGGATAGTAGAATTGCTAGATCTTTTTTTGCAGGTATCCAATTGTCATGGAATTTAATGTGTTTATTTATACATGCATATAAATTGTGGTTTTTAATTAGATTCGTTCGAATTCGTTTTGCCTCGTGAAAAATCCACGAGTAGATTAGATTTGTTTGATTTGATCAATGTAATAGACTACTCAGTCTAGATCTAGTTTTTTTTTTGTAAATAAATTGTAACCGGATCTCAAAACTATACGGAGAGACGGCGAATTAAAAGATAGATCCGTAATCGATGCTCGATAACGCGTGCATCGCGCGAACGCCACGCCACAGGAGGCACGCCCGACGATGCAGACGCCGCTACGCTGGACGGGCACGGACCTGAAGATCGCTCGAGTATCCGGCGGGCGAGGCGATCGGCCTCGACTACATGCACGGATCTTGATTAATTCGACGACGGCTGATCTGGCGAGGGCGAAATTGGCGAAAGAGGCGCAATGGGATTTTTAGACTGCTAGATATTTTTTTTCATCAAGATCCTTTGACATCCATTTGTGTTTATTTAATTTGTTAAATGTGGTTTTTAATTGAAAAGATGGAATCGATCCTTTTCACCTATAAAATTACTAAGTAGATTTAAATGTTTATTTGATCGTAATCTTTACGGTTTATTTTCAGTAAATAAATTGAAACATAGGCCATTTATTTTACAAGAATTAAAGATCTTGGAATCAATATATGTCCATCGACAACGTGAGGCCGGCCGAGGAATCTTCCCATGGTGCATCCCAGACGAGCGGTATATCATCTAAGAAGCCATTTGGGCATGGCGTTTCGAGGGGCGGATCCTACAAACAACCTTAATTTCCGACGAGGATCTTTTCGAGGACGCATCGAGTGGGAGAAATTCAAAGACGGCGTTCATTTTGGAAGATTCAAAATCAAGTCAAGAAAAATAAAACCATGACAATTGGATAAAATAATTTTGCTTTAATATGTTTATTTTTTCGCTTTGCTTGATTTATTTTTGTGATTTCTTGTGCTTTATTTAATTTGTTTAAATGTCTTTTGCATGAGAATTGCCCAATGGAAAAATCTCACCTTCAAAATTACTAAGTATGTTTAAATAATTAATTGACAATTTTATTAGGATAATAAAATTGAATTAATTTTGACCTCCATGATTTATTTATTTGTGAATTCTTTTGGAGAAATTCTCCACGGGGACGGTGAAAAAGATAGCTTTCACATGAATAAATTCGAGATGGATGATTGTGGATTATTACTTAGTGGCGACGATGATCCTCCCCACGAGGCTCGTTCAAAGCGAAATAATAATTCAGATTTAATCATGGTTATTACTTAGGTATAAAATTGATATGCATATACTTCAAGTCCTCGTAAATTTTATATTGGTCAAGTGGGAGCCAACTATTAACTGGATATTAAAGGTTTGTAACTTTTTGTTTATAACTCTTGAATGTGTTTAAATAATGACCCACACCATGTGGCTTATTTAAACTGCAATTTTTGAGATATGTTGGTGATGCATGTTCGTTTTTTTTGAGATTTTAATATGAAACATGTGATCGAATCTTGTGATATATTTGTGCTTATGCATATTATTATTTATTTTAGATTCATCATGTCGCAACCTTTTAATCCACATTCAATATACTTAAAGACAATTTGCTTCTTGGTGAAAACTTCGTTGATTGGAGTCGTAAACTTACTATTGTCCTCCTTTGCACAAAAGCCATAAGCGGGTTCTCACTACACCTAAACCGGAAAAGCCAAAAAGACGAGTCAACTAAAGCGGTTAAGAAAGAGTATCTTTGTTGGGGGCGTTCAACGAAATGACAAAGTGTACCATCTTGGCTTCCATGTCGGATGTGTTGCAACACCAACACCGAGCGTTGAGACCGCTGCGGACATCATGACTAGTCTTAAAGCGATGTCATCGTAAGGCAACCGTGTGGCTCGTCAGATCACCATGAGAGACTTGCTCTCTATGAAAATGGTGGAGGAATGGCAGAAGTAAAGAACACGTTCTCGGATGATGGCTCACCTTAACAAATTTGAGGTACTTGGTATTTGAATCGACGCCGAGACCCAAATCGATTTTGTGCTCCCTTTCTGCGCCGAAAAGTTTTGAGCGATTAGAATTTGAACTACCGGATGAATAATCGAAGTTCTCGATGCGATCTATTGCAAGCTTTGGTCTCGGCGAGGAGGCGATATTAGGGCAAAAAGAGCCAAGCCTTGGTGGCAAAATAAAAATGGACCTTCTTCTTCTTCTAGGCCAAGGGGTGGTAAGAACAAGAAAAGGACAAAAGCCAAGCAAGTGAACTCAAGTGTTGCCAATGGCAAAAAAAGGTGAAGGGAGGTAAAGGGTGAACAAAGAACCCTAAGGGAAGTTTTTTTTTAAGCTGCGGTGAAAAAAAAGGGCATTGTAGGTCACTGTTCCAAACCCCAAAGGAATGGAAAGAAAGGTAATTCTCACGCGACTAGTTGTTGAAACTTGTTTTGGCGATACCTCCCATTTATGGGTAGTGGATACGGGATCCACTAATCATGTTTGTTTCACTTTCTGAGGGGTTCAAGCGGACAAAAACAACTTAGTGAGAGTGAGATCCTCATCCACCGGGCAATGCTACGAGAGTGGCGGTGAAGCGATGGGAGAATGCACCTATCTTTTGAAAAGACGAGTTTTAATTTTAAGAGATGTTCTTTACGTTCGAAATTTAGAAAAAAATTAATTTCAGGTTTCTAAACTTTACCTTGATGGATATTCGGTTACTTTTAATAAAGTTGTTACCATTTCTTTTTGATAAATTTATCTCGTCATGGAACGTTGTCGAATAATCTCTATACAATAACTCAGGCACACCACTCACATTAAATACATCTTATAACACATCAACTATTTCCGAGAAAAAAAACGTTTAAACAGACGTGAGCGAGACACTTCTATGGCATCTAAGATTGGGACATATTAATCCAAAAGAGGATCCAAAGGTTGGTGAAAGGCGGTTCATTGGAGTTTCTCCAAGTTGAACCAATTCCAACACGTGAATCATGTTTGGAGGGTAAAATGACCAAGAGGGCATTCGAGCCAAGGGAATAGAGCCAAAGAAGTGTTAGAAATCATTCACACAGATGTATGTGGTCCAATGTCAACCAAAGCAAAGAGAAGGTTATGAGTAGTTCGGTCACTTTTATTGATGACTACTCAAGAATGCGATTATATTTTCCTTATGAAGTATAAATCGAGACCTTTGAGAAATTCAAAGAATTTAAGGCTCAAGCAGAGAATCATAGGGAAAAACGATCAAGTCTCTACGATCCGATCGTGGGGCGAGTACCTCAAGCGATGAGTTTTTGAACTACTTATGCGAGATTGCATCATTAATTTAATCTTGCCCAGAACCCTCAACAAAGCGGGGTTGCGAGCGAAAAAACAGAACTCTTTTGGAAATGCTTAGATCTATGATGAGTTATGCGGATCTTCCCAAGTCGATTCGGGGTCATGCCTTGGAAACAACAACCTA
This sequence comes from Stenogyne calaminthoides, assembly GCA_037126765.1. Classification (NCBI taxonomy): domain Eukaryota; kingdom Viridiplantae; phylum Streptophyta; class Magnoliopsida; order Lamiales; family Lamiaceae; genus Stenogyne; species Stenogyne calaminthoides. Next base: position 37,388,011 of record JBBCBC010000003.1, on the reverse strand, counting down.
CATTCGAACTTGGTGCCATCCAAAACGGTTCCCAAAACTCCCAAAAGAATTGTGGACGGGCACAAGCCCGATTTGAGACACATGAAGATTTGGGGGTGTCCGCCCACGTGTTGGAAAAGGAAGCCGGAAAATTGGATCCTCGATTAGAATTAAGGTTGTTTGTGGGATACCCCGAGGGAACAAAAGGGTGTATGTTCTATGGTCCCGAAGATCAAAAGGTGGTAATACGCACCTACTTTAGATTTTTGGAAGAAGACTATATAAACCAAAGAAGACCAGTGAGATTACCTTAAATGAAGCTAAGAGGGCTAACCTCAAATTGCCAATTTACAAGATGACATACCAAAGCGACACACTTACACAACCGAACCTCGTCGTAGTGGGAGGGTTGTGAGACATCCCGAGAGATTCATGGGGATAGGAGAGTCCTCGGACTTGATTCCCAGACAAGACGAATCAGACCCATGGACATATGACGAGGCAATCCAAGACAAGGATGCAGTTTCTTGGCAAACAGCAATGAAAGCCGAAATGGGTTATATGGATCATAACAGAGTGTGGGAGCTAGTCGAACCACTTAATGGAGTCAAACCCATTGGTTGCAAGTGGGTGTACAAGAGAAAAAGAGGACAAGACGGGAAGGTGGAAACCTTCAAGGCAAGGTTTGTGGCGAAAGGTTATACTCAGAAAGAAGGGATCGACTATGAGGAAACTTTTTCGCCCGTAGCCATGCTCAAGTCCATCTGAATTCTCTTATCGATTCTGCGCAAGATCTCAACTTTGAAATCGGCAAATGGATGTCAAGACAAACTTTTCTTAACTAAGTCTTGATGAAGAGATCTATATCAACAACCCCAAGGCTTCATTGAAAAAGGCCAAGAACACCTAGTTTGTAAGCTCATGAAGTCCATTTACGGACTCAAACAGGCATCCAGAGCTTGGAACCAATGTTTTGATCATGTTATAAAGTCTTATGGATTTAATCAAAACGAGTTCGAAAGTTGTGTGTACAAAAAGCTTGTCGGAATTGCATTGGTATTCTTAGTACTATACGTAGATGACATTCGATCATCGGGAACGATGTAAAGGTGTTATCGGGCGTAAGGGCATGACTTTCAAAAACAGTTTGATATGAAGGACTTAGGGAAGCCGCCAAGACATCCTTAGGATCAAGATCACTCGAGATCGCAAGAAAATGATGATAGACTTTTTCGCAAGCTTCATACAGACAGACTTCGTCTTGAAACGATTCAAAGATGCAGATTCCAAGAAAGGCTTACCTTTTCGGACATGGAATCCATCTATCAAGAAAATGTGCCCTAAACACAAAAAGGAGATAGATGACATGAAAGGCATTCCATATGCTTTTACCGTCGGAAGCCTTATGTATGCAATGCTGTGTACGAGACCGAATATCTTCTTTGTCGTTGGCATGGTGGCAAGATATCAAAGTAACCCGTGGAAAGAACATTGGACGGCAGTTAAAAACATTCTGAAGTATCTGAAAAAGAACTCAAGATAGAATGTTAATTTATCAGCCAGATAGTCTAATCCTCATCGGCTACACGGACTCGGATTTCCAATCAGACTTAGATTCAGAAAATCTACCTCCGGTAGTGTGTTTTGCATGGGGGGAGGAGCCATGACATGGAGAAGCGTTAAGCAGAAATGCGTCGCAGATTCTACCATGGAAGCCGAATATGTAGCTGCTTGCGAGGCGGCGAAAGAAGCGGTTTGGCTCAAGAACTTCCTAGTGGACTTGGATGTAGTTCCGAATTTACCTAGCAGAATCACTGTTTAATGTGACAATGCCGGAGCAGTTGCAAATTCAAGGGAACCAAGAGCCCACAAGGCCAGCAAACACATTGAAATGAAATACCATCTTATACGAGATATCGTTAAGAGAGGAGATATAGAGGTGGCAAAGATAGCGTCAGAAGACAACGTAGAAGATCCATTCACAAAGGGTCTGCCTCAGAATACATTCGAGAGACATGTGGAAGGAATGAGTGTCAAGACCGTTGCCAATCTTCTTTGAGTATAAGTGGGAGAAATTATTAGGTTCGTGTAGGTGACATTAGATGTCACGTATTAGGAACTACACTAGACATGTTATAGTATACTTAAAAGCAGACTTTGAGTATAAGTGGGAGATTGTTGGGATTATACTGGAAAGTATGCTTTTACTTTGTATAATCAAAATCGAATTTCGGACTTATTTATTGAAATAAATTGTTTATCACTGATGCTTTAAATATCATCGAATGTTACATATATTTACTGCATAACTGTTCAATAAATATTACGTGTTACATTGTAGTTAATTTAGTGATTCCAGATCACAGAAGATTAAATTAATAGTCCCTTGTAACCAAAAGTACACCATTCACGACCTAGATGGAAATGAACAATCCATCGTGAAAGGTTGAAGTGTAAGGCTCAAATTGGCTTACCTTGACCAAGAGATTACACTAGTGCATGACTGATGCATTGAATAAGACCTACAGGAGGACAAATTCTTCAGAACTGAACAAGGAAGAATTAGACCTCAGTGGTTCGTTATTTCTTAATCTTCATCCCTTAAATAGGATCACGTGTGGTTGGTAACTATTGCTTTGACTTATCACGGGTAGAGAATCAACGAGATTCAATACTTTTTATCTTGGGCAATATTATTGGTCACATGCAATTGCTAAGATTTAATACGGAGAATCGTGCAAAAAGTACGTTTGTTCGATTTGCCCCTTGGGAGGTTCATAAGCTTTATCATACCAAATCTTGCAAGTGGAACTAGTTTCCGGTATGGATAATAATGTTGAACCGTTCCTTAACCAAGGACAAAAGATATTAATTAATGGAAAGCTATTTCAGTGGCTTGAATTAATTAATGGGCTAGATAATCTTAAACACGGGAAATAATAACCGGGAGCCATATTGACAGTAATATGGGTTAAGATGGATAGTGCAATATTAATTATGTAGTGGGATTAATTAATATTTATGGGCTTTAATAATATTGTGGCTCAATATTGATAATTCAAGATCCATTGGAAGGTCAAATCTTAATTTTCCTAAAGGCCCCCTAAGTAGCCCAACATAAAGTCAAATAACTGAAAAAGGTGTTTAACAATAAAATAAATATTGTTGCCTTATTTTTCCTCTCCATTTTTTCGAAAATTATGGATTAAAAGGGGAGAAAGATTTTCTTTGAATTTTGTTATGGAATGAAGATATGTATTCTTGGAATACAAGATTATCTCATTAAATTCAAGAAATCTCCCACTTGGTTATCCATATAGTAATTTCGAAAAATTTTGAAATATAAAGGGCAAGAAAAAGATTTTCTTGATTTTCTTGAAAAGATATTATGAAAGATATGTATTTTTTGAAATACAAGAATATCTCATAAATTCAAGAAGATCCAAATCTTGGATTCTTGTTCCCTATATTTAAAAAAAAATACACCATAACAAGAGTGAATGAGATTTTTTATGGAATATTTTAATTATGGAGAAAAAAAGAATATATGAGATATATTCAAGATTTCTTGGAGATCAAGAAAAGATTTTTTCCCTATTTCATGAGAAAAAAATCGCCACTTCAACTCTATAAATAGGGGATGAGTGTTTCATTCCCAAGTACAATTACATGTGCTGGAAAAATTAGTAAATCCACAAAGGTGGTGCAACAAAGTTTATTTTCCTTTTGTTAATTGTTTGCGAGCATCCTACCACTTGGGATTGTCGAGCAAGGATTAAGGAATACTTGGGAAGGTTTTTTTTGGTGTGTCTAATCAACAAGACCATTGCCACTCCAAGAGGTACGTTCACGTAAACTTCGAGAAATTCGCGTCGCGTAGGATTTCGTGAATCTGTTTATATGCATGATTTGTTTTTGAATTATTATTTGAATTAATATAGGATTAATTCATGCTAGTAATAATTATCAGAATTAAATTTGTATTTAAATATTTATCCCGAATAGATCCGTGTAATTAATTCCCCAACAACACCTCTATAAATAGGGGATGAGTGTTTCATTCCCAAGTACAATTCCATGTGCTGGAAAAATTAGTAAATCCACAAAGGTGGTGCAACAAAGTTTATTTTTCCTTTTGTTAATTTTTCTCGAGCATCCTACCACCGGATTGTCGAACAAAGATTAAGGGAATACTTGGAAAGGTTTTTTTGGTGTGTCTAATCAACGAGACCATTGCCACTCCAAGAGGTACGTTCACGTAAACTCGTAGTAATTCCGCATGTGTAGGATTTACGTGAACTGTTTATATGCATGATTTGTTGTTGAATTATTATTTAAATTAATATAGGATTAATTCATGCTAGTAATAATTATCAGAATTAAATTTGTATTTAAATATTTATCCCGAATAGATCTGTGCAATTAATTCCCCAACACACAACACGGTCGACGTGCTTCCTTTTATTGACATGTACATGCAATCACTTGCTGAGAGAAATCCCACCAGAGATAGATCATGGATTGAAGTTGAGCACAATCGCAGGTTTGTTGACTGATTCAATGGTTATGTAGCAAATATGTTGTCACGGGAAACAGAATCAGTGAATGAAAGAGTTAAGTGGTTATCCAGAATGCCTGATAGACATTTGTATTCATACAAGTGTTATCTTAACAACGGATACACATTTTATACCAGAGATCATGATGCCACAAGTACTATGCAGAATAGTGGAGTGTCCATTATCAAGAATCGCAGATTGGATCAATCAAATACTACTTACTTTGGGATGATTGTCAACATTTGGGAACTTCGACTATATTATTCACCGTCAACCAATCTTCGAGTGTAGTTGGGTGAGGATCCCTAACGGGGTCCAAGTTGAAAGTCTTGGGTTCGTATGCGTTGATTTGAAGAATGTGGGATATAGAGATGACCCTTACATAATGGCCAGTCAAGCTCAACAAATTTTCTATGTCCCCGACCCAGTTAATAAGAAATGGTCCATTGTGGTTCTGTCAAACAAATTTAACAATAGTTTCAGATTAGTGACCATGTCGATGAAGATGTTGACACAATTGATGATCCTTTTTCGTAACTTCACTCATTCTCACCATCATTTCGATGATCCCGCAAATCCACGCCCATACCGAGAGAATAATTAGAGATGAGGATGAATATGACAATCCGGATCTTGTTAACATTTATGGTCATGAGCGAGAAAGGTCAACCAAAAAATGAAAAAAGAAAAACAAGTGCTAAAAAGAAATGTCGACTTTATTGAATGTTGTTTCTTCCGCTATATTAAATGTTGTTTCTTTTTGCTTTATTAAATAAAGTGAACTAGATTAACGGAGTTCCGAGGCAACGAGATAATGAACATTGTGGACATTTTTGTGTGTTGCTTTATTGAAGATATAATCCGCGCTTCTCTAACGAACATTCCTCTCAATGTAAGTCAATTTATCGATTTATTTAAATTATTATTGATTGAAAAATTCATACTATATTGATTGATTCGTTGTTTGCAGTTTGTCTATGAACGTGGGCTCAATTCTTACTATAAGAAAAGACTGGAGAAATGAAAAAAAACGATTGGACGGGGTACGTTTACAATCGATTCTTATATTTATACGATATTGAGTGATCGTTGTTTGAAATTTTGGTAGCATGTAATTAAATTATATATTTGTGATGATATATATTTCATATTTTTGGTGTATTGGACGTATGTTTATGATTGTATGTTTATTTATTTCATGATGTGTATGTTTATTTATTTGATGTTTTGGTATATATATATATATATGTGGTATAAGTTTTGGTTTATGGTTTTATTATAGGATTTTTGGTTTATGGTTTATGGTATTGAACATATATATAAGTTTTGATTTATAGTTTTATTATAGGATTTTTAAAATATAAATTAATAAGTAAAAAAAAATATATTGGACAGCGGTTAATAACCGTTGTCTATCTAACATAATAAATGAAATTATATAAAAAAAAAATTAAGTTAGACAGCGGTTAATAACCACTGTCCAAGCCCCCCTCTTGCAATGCGGTTGAAAACCGCTGTCCAAGCCCAACTTTTGGACATCGGTTTTTAATATTTGTCCAGTTTTGGATAAATTTATTCTTGGACAACTATTATAACCGCTTCTCTGCTTTTTTTTTTTAAAATTTATTTAAACTCAAATGTGTATTAGTAGTGTTACTTTAAAAAAAAAAAAAAGTGTTATTATATGAACAAAACATCACTCCCTCAGTCTCTTTGTTTCATCAGCTTCTCCATCTAACTGGACCATATTTCATGAATTTTTAATGCGTGGATTGTTTTATATAAGTGTTTGTTGCCGTATCTAATATCTTTAAAAAACTAAAAATGTTTGATTTTTGTGGAAACTTTTTGCAAATGAATTAAACAAGTTATCACGAAGTTCTGAATGAGAAAATGCCACGAGGCTCTTAATTAGATTCCTCATTTAACCCTTAGCTAATTTGTTACGGATTGAGTTGCATTTTTTGTAACAACAATATGATTAGAGGAAAATTCTACACGATCCACTAGCGCTCTAGTTTTTTTTTTTTTTTATTATTGAAAACCCCTTTTTATTTTTTTGGCTAGGTCTTGTAAGCACTTGCACAAGATCCTTTGTCTTGACGTCTTATTTCATAAGATTTTAAAAGCGTGCAATTTGTTATGTTGAAAAATGCGATTTATTTACATAGAAAAGTGCAACTGTTAATATGGGAATATAGTTGCATGTTTCTGTTTGGAATAGTTACACATTTCTATTTTATATAGTTGAACGCTTCTAAAATACACTATGAGTGCACGGTGCACCCGAGTGCATATGAGACCGACTCTATTTTTTTTCATGTGGGTTACAATTTATTGAAGATACTAGGTACGTCTACAAATCACTTGGGAATAAATCTCATGTGAATGAGCATGTTCACGTGAATTTTATTTTTTAAAATAACATATTTAATTATACGAGATATCGATTTTTTTAAAATATATAATTTAGATTTTTTAATTTTGATATCACTAAAATGTAAAATTTCATATGCTAAAAAATAATAGTATTAAAATTATATACTAAAATGTATTATCAAATTTAATGTAAAACTTGCATAAATTTAGTTGACACTTTTTTATAGCAACTTAAATTAGTAGTAATTGATTTGGCTTTCATATATGTGGGGACTTTTGTGATCTGTCATTCACTAGTAGGAAACTGGCTAGATTAGGGTTAGCAAGAATTGGTGTGTACAATCCAATCCCATAAAATAACCAAATTTATCTTACTTTTTGTAGTGTTGCTAGCAAGAATTGGTGTGTACAATCCAATCCCATAAAATAACCAAATTTATCTTACTTTTTGTAGTGTTGCTACTACTTTCCAGCTATAAAACTTCTGTAGATTTTCAATGTCTTTAGTTCATGTACTTTTTGTACACCAACTGCATGCCACAAAACAATTCTACATGCAAACAAAAAACTATAAATGCATTCAATTTAATTAGACCAAAATAATTATTTAAATTGTTCTAAGTGCAAATAATTTAATCTAAACTAATATAAATAGAGGCGAAGAGAGACTATCTTGTAAGATGGTCTTATACAAGACATAGCAAAATTCTTGTATTGGTTAAAAAAAAAAAAAAAAAAAACAACTCGAGATAATAAGTTAGATTCAGTCTCCGATAAAACTTGTTCACAATATAAAATTAATATCATTATATTATAAATTAATAATATGATACTTATCAATTGATTTTATTAAACTTATATAAAGTAATATTAATATTTATGTGTGTATGAATGTTATAATATTAATTTATTAGAGTGGTGATATTACTGAGTAAATATTATGATATTAGTATATGAGTTAATTTCAAGCATGTAACAAGTTTCACAAGAAAATCTCTCTAAAATATTTTTCTTCCCCAGTACGTTTCCATAGTCGGCACCGCTCTCCTCCCACCGCTCCTCCTTCTAAGCCCGCCACCAACGCTCATATCCGTTGCAATTTTTTTCACAGCCGCGGCCGCCTGTTATAGTTCTTTCAGTGCTGTTTTCAAACTGACGAGTTGATTCTCCATGGGCACCACAACGATCGGCTGGTAGTTCGATCCGTTGATCCTTTTATTTTCTGTACATTATGTTAGTTTCTTATGTAATTTTAGATTTGTTGTTTTTCCACCCCTCTAGGTTTCTAGATGTGGTATCTTCATGCCTTGTGCGTTTTACCTTCCTGAGTTTAGGCCTGTTTTGGTTTCTTTCATTCTTATTGTGGGTTTTTGTTTTTATTTTGTTCTCCGATTTTGTCGGTCGTGTTGGTAGTGTTGTTTGATTTGGTAGTTTTTGGAGTTCAAATTTTATGATGACCTGTGCAAGCAGTCACGGGGTGACATGTTTTTTGGTTTCAGTGCTTTTATTCAAGGTCAGATAGAATTGGATAGCTTGTGTTTTTTTTTTGTCTTGTTGCACCCAATTGTTTGGATGATTTTGAGACTTCCGACTTGTTTCGAAGATGTGTACTCTTCTAAAATTTTCTACAAATAAAAGCTTTCGTTTAAATTTCAAAAAATATATATTTAAATTCATCTATAACCATGGATAGCATGAATTTGTTAATTATTTTTTAACTCCTCTCAATTATTTGAACCTCACCTTTGCTGGCTGGCCCTGCTTATGACACACACGTTCTCTCTCTCCTCTCTTTCTCTTTAAAATATGTAGATAATAATTAATAAATGTTACCTAGCTATTAATTTGTAAGTATTCAAAACTGTGTCTTGTTGTGAGATAGGTGGTTGTGTAGCAACGGAGATCCTAAATTTTGTTTCATCACACTCGCAACAACATGGGAATCTAATAAATAATCATCCATCATCTTACTACATCATCCATTCATATTTTCTTGGGGTATATATTTCATATTTAAGTTGGTTTTCCTAAAATGATTATCTGATAGATAATTGAGTTTATGTTTATTAATTACTCGAAGATGAAAATCTAGTATAATTATAATGACATGAAATCCGATTACATTTCGTGGTGTTAATTTACGGACTCTACAAAATAATTAAGGAAAAGTTAATCTCACAATTTTTTAAGATAATTGATTCTAGAAGTAGGCAATAGAATTTACAAACATTTAATATTGTTGCATATAAAAAAAAGGTTAAGGACATATTACTAATATTAGAGTAAGTTTCATGTGAAAATGGTTCTATATTTACATACATGACTATCCAGATATCACGATTAATATTTTTTATATTGTTATATTTTCAGTTATAACTATTAATACTCTGGTTGTATTGTAAGACATACCCTTCAATATTGTGAGTAATAACATTTTTGTACGTAGCAATGAGTTATATCATTCAGTTATCAGGAGTAATACCCTTTAATAATATAAGTCATACATTTAACTTGTGCAATATTTCTTAAATATACAAAATAAATATTTTGTAAGTTTAAAAAAAAAGGTTCGGATTGAATAAGATCATAAAAATAAATAATTTATCATATATCATTCTTTTATCTTTATATTTTCCATCTAGGAATTAATAACTATAAACAAACAATTAAAGATTGATAATAGAACATCTGAATTTTAAATTTGTGGATCTTGGGGCTATTATAATTAAAATAGAAATCATATATACTTTCAAGTACAACACGCAATACATTTTTGTAAGCTTATGACCAATAATGCACCTTCACTATAAAAATGGTGGTTTTAACTTTATGTGATGATATATCTTGCACAATAATTGTAAACAAATATCCCTTTTGCTTTGCAACTCAAACTCGAATTCTTTCAACTAGCTTTAAAATTAATCTTATCTATATCCACTTCACATGTGCAAGACTCTGAAGTTTCAAATCAAACACAAACATTTGGTGGATGATATGATTGGTATCATCATATGATTGTTACTCTTCAAACAAAGAAAAATGAGCAATGTTAATTTTGGTTTTTTTAATTGGACTACAAAATAATAAGAAGGAAAAAAAATCGTAACTGGACTACAAAATAATAAGAAGGAAAAAAAAATTATAAATAGTCTGGTAGTTTTTACTTTATTAATTTTGATCTTTTTAATATCAATTTTAGTCATTTAAAAAAAAAATAGAAAGTTAACCTAATTTTTTATTCTGATGACGTTATCGGTAGTTATCACTCTCATTCTAACAGTCTTTCATCAAGAAAGCAAAACCCTCAATCAATTTTATATTTTGATACACCAGCTCCCTCATGAAATTGAATCGCAATTTTAAAATTACGAATTTCATTTATTCTCATGGCTAATTTCGAGTGATTTACGTTGAGATGAGGGTCGAGGCCCATTCTATTCTTTTCATCTCAATAAATCCGTCATTCGTTTTTTTTCATATTATTTTATATGCTACAATATATTATCAGCAAAATTCATTTATGGCGAAAATGTTTAAAGTTGACACTTATAAAAATACAATTGATAAAATAAAAAATTACATAACTATTTATGAACACAGATAAAATTACAAGATCATTTGTGATTTTTACTCTAATAACGCATGTGGTTTGTGAAAATTTTAGACTAAATATTAATCGAAATGTGAAAAATTGTAAGGGCGGAAATGGTGTGACCATGTGCAATATTTGAGGTACTGTACAACCTGGGCTAGTGTACACTTTTTTCTACCTAGGGTTTCAGCCCTTTCTTTGGCTTCTTCCTGCACATTACATTAGTTATTATACGTTTGGGCCACACTATGGTCATTCAAGTATATATCAGAGACACATTTGTATGAGACGGTCTTATAATATCGTTTTAACACTTTAAGTGAAAGATTAGGTCTTGTATGCACCCGAGTGCACCGTGCATTTTAGAAGCGTGCAACTTGTTATGCTGAAAAGCGCGGCTTATTTACAAAGAAAATTGCAACTGTCAATATGGAAACATAGTTGCATGCTTCTGTTTGGAATAGTTGCACATTTCTATTTTGTATAGTTGCACGTTTCTACAATGCAGTATGAGTGCACGGTGCACCCAAATACACATGAGACCTATTCGAAGTGGAATGTGTTGATTTATATTAGTGTTATTATATATAATATTGACGAGTTCCTATAAAAAAAATATAATATTGACGAGTAATTTCTTAGGAATCTTGATAAAAGAAAAAAAAAACCAAGGTTGATCAAGTGATGTAGGCTTGAGACTTAGGAGTATGCTTCTCTTTAGGTCTTAAATTTTAAACTTTTTAGGTGCGATCAACTCTTGAGATGAGTCAGTCCATAAAGAGTTGTTTTGACTTGAAGTAGGGTTCCCGCTAATAGACGGTGAATTCTGATCTTCCGAATTAGTCGATTTTCGGGCTGGATACCGAGTTATTAAAAAAAAAAAAGCAAGTAGAATTAAGGGTTGAGATGAAATTGCACGTATTATTAGATTAAAACTTTTTTGGCACCATAATATAGCAAATTTACAATAATCGACTTTCAATTTTCAATTATGATAAGGAAACAATAACTAATGATTGTATTAAACAAATTATTAAAGGAAAGCGACCACATTGATTTATAATAAGACTAAAATAGACTTGCACGAAAAGATGTTTTGATCTTTTACATGTTTATTAATAACCAAAAAATATATTAAAATTAGTCTTATTTAATGAAAAAATATCTTTAATGACATGATAGGGAGTAAAATAAGATTGTAAAGAAAAAATATTAAATAAGGACAGTGTAGGAAAATAGAAACTAGAATATCAAATAAAAAATAAATAATGTAATAAGTTAAAACATCTTATATTTTGAATAGAAGGGTATACAAAATAATACTCTGTTAATTGCTTGTCGCGTCTTAAAATTGATTTAAAAAAATGCTTCAAGATTTTGAGTTGCTTTTATTTCAAAGATACAACGACGGGACAATTTTTATTATCTAAATGTCGATTTCACAAGATACAATGGTGATTTCTAGATAGAGAGAAGTACCAATATTACTACTCCATATAAACATTAATAGAAATAAAACACTTTTAAATTATCAAAAAGACAAAGACTTTTAATTAAGATAAGAACTTTATCTAAAATAAATAATTAATAGACTAATTAATCATGAGATTTAAATTAAAAATGATCACGAGATTTGTTATGGTGGTTGGTGCATAGTGTGAAAAGTGAGACGGGTGATGAGACCTAGAATAGAATATATATGGTCCCCTAAATTAAATGCAATTTGATAATTAATTACAAAACCTACACCCAACATAAATGTAAAATATAGGGTGAATAAATTTCACACAAGAATTTGTAAAATTAATTAAGAAGTGTGATTTACATTATTAAAATGTATTAATTGTAATAATTGAAGAGTGTGACTTTTTACTTTATATGATATTACTTATAATACTGAAGGGTATGAATTATGTTACAACAGAAGATATTAGTAGTGGTAACTAATTGAGTGTGACTTATACTATAAAAAAAAGTATTTGACGTGATAATTGAAAGAAATTAGTTTCATGATTAATAAGTTTCACAGCATATATTCCAACTCTTACGTAAATGTTGCTCGACCATTTAATATATGTGTTACATTACGTGAATTATTAGAATAAATTTAAAAGAATTTATAACATTAAACCATAGATGGCACGATTATACGGTTAAAATTTAACAAGCTGATTTGACCTTAAATAATTTAACATCGACGATGAATACACTAAGAAAATAAATTACCAAAATTAAAAATAATATCATAATAATTTAATCTTCGTAATTTTGTGGTTACAACTGTTCATTTTAGATGAAGATTTGGTTCCTATATTCAAAGAATAGTCCAATTTCAGCTTTGCTAGAAAATGAAGATTATAATATAACCAACTTCACCTAGACTCACTTTGCAACATAATGATGATTAAAATTTTAAAGATAAAAACTCACATGAGACGATTTCATGCATGAGACGATGGGGTACAATTTAACACAAATTACATCAATCTCTCTCAAAGTGTTAAAGCGTTAATGTCCAACTTATACCCAGTCTCACCATGAGACGGTGTCATGCAAATGTAACTCAATTTTAAATCATCCATATATTAAACCCTCACTACATTTTTCACATGCTAGTTTCACGTTCCCACCCTCTTCCTCTCTCTACCGACCAAATTAAATATACTTGAAAATCTTGACTATACATAGCCTCGATCTTTCTCGAAATTATTTTCTTCTCCTATTATTTTAAAAAAAAATTAAAAAAATAATATTCATGTATATTTCTTCTCTTTATCTCTCCTCTAATCATTCTTATATTTTGCCGTGAAACTTGTTAATAATATAAAATTTATACCGCCACACTTACAAACTGATATTATTATATTTATAAATTAAGATCATAATATTAAATATTATAAATATTATTTTATAAAAATAGTAATATCACTTTATAAGTGTAATTATATGAGTTTCATACTATAAATAAATTTCACAAGATAGTTTGTGATATTGAAAATACTCATACACACTAGCCGAACCAACACTACAAAAAAAAAAAAATAGAGAGTTGCCTACAGAATATTCCAAAAAATTAGAGAATTACCTAGGGAATATTTTAATTTGCCTATGCATTTTTATTCATAGGTAAATTTGCCTACGGAATGTAATTCGTAGCTAAATTTATTTGTAAGTTATTTCTAAACCACATATATAATTACCTAAATAAATGTAAGTTGTCTAAGAAGTTATCTTTTATATTTAATTAGTTTGTCTACGGAAATTAGGAATGTGTAGGTAGTTTCATGGTAGGTAATTTGTTTGATTAGAAAATTATTTTGTGTAGGTAACTTTTCATAGATTTTTCTAAAAATTGGTAGGCAAATCCTAGGTAATAGTCACTTTTAAAGACTAAATTATTTTTGTAAAAATTTCATAGACATTTGAAAATTTTGGTAGACAATTCTTCATTTTCTTGTAGCGCAAATAAATGATGCAATTTTAACCGTTTTGACCAAAGTTTTTGATACATTTATTAAAAATTGAAATATATAAGGAGAATTATTAGTTAATTTGTATTATAAAAGATATTAGTAGTTCATTCAAATGATAATAATAATTTGTAGGTTGGATATTATTAGAAGTTGTTTTATATATATATGTAATTAATATTTTTTATTATATGAGTTGATTTTTTTTAACATGAATTAATATTTTTTATTTTTTTTAATTCTCGAAATAATATACAAAAATATTTTAATTGAAATATTTAGTCAAAATTGCACCAGTTACATGATGTACTGGTGCGCCGAAATTTTGAGTGAGTCTCTTGTACAATCAAGTGCACTGTGCACTCCAACTGAACGACCCATTTAAAAAAAATACTTGACTCATTGAATATATTAGACATGTTTTGTGAATACATGGGTAGGGTTGGGGCGAGTGCACGGATCTTAAATTCGTGCACCAGTTGCACATAAGACTTTGTCTTTAATTTTTTTTATCTATACTTCTAATAAAATATTAATATATCGATCATTTGGACTTGAATGAGTCTCATCTGCATCCAGGGGCACCGTGCACTCATACTGCATTTTAAAATTATGCAACTTGTTATACTGAAATATGCAACTTGTTTATACTGAATTGTGCAATTATTTTTTGCAGACATCAACACGCAAAAAATGCGAACTACGTAAGTTGGTGGTTATAGATGAAAGATCCGTTTATTCTGAATTATATTGATACCATGTTTGGGGTGAAACTTTCTTCGTTATGATAGAAGTTAGAGATCTTTTTTTTTTAACAAAAACTCATATGAAACGATTTTATGTGTTTTGTGACATCTGCTAAATTAATTTCCCCGCACATCAAATCCAATATGTGAATTAAATTTAAAAGTAGTTGATTATCACCTTACAAATTATACTATAAAATTCAAGCTTTCCCATTAATACAAGCATGACTCTAACATGAGGTTGAACTTGAGGGCATTTTGTGTGGCTATATCGCTGCCTTGTGGGCCCAAGAGTGAGACATTAGACATCTTGTACAAGTTACAAACCTTGTATAGTCTATTTTCAAATGCATAGTTTCTTAAGCTTATCCTCATGAAATATCTTGACACCGTCACAACTAATTTGTTCAAACACTCATTGAGCTTTTTGGCTTTACTCATCGATGTTACACCAAGTGAAATATGTTTTATGCTGTTTTCTACTATACCTATAAATATATAGGCAATGGCCACATGTATGTATTGAGATATGAGTGGGTTGGATATAAAACTTGTACACAGTGAAATTGATTTTTTTTATAGGTATGATCCTTTAGTTATCACGATTAATATGTTTTTGTAATGTAAGTCATGCCCTTAAGTTATCACAATTAATATCATCCGTTGTAATATAAGACACACTCTTCAGTGTTATGTAATACTCTTTATAGTAATAAGTCACACATTTCAATTATCAAATCTAATACCCTTTAGTAATATAAATCACATTCTTTAATCAACTTCACAGATTTTTGTGTGAAACTTAGTTTACCCTATATTTTTTTTGAGATATATATGATTAATTATATAATGTCTATAAGTATGTTTTTATAAGAATATATATACATTTTCTCAATTCTTCGTGAGTTCAAATTTCGAAGTTCGAACCCTTGCCCTCACGTCTGTAAAAAAATTTAATTTGTGAAATGTTGCAACATTGACGTGGAACTAAAACATCTGTTGAGATCTCTATTAAAAAAATAATGTAATATTTTTGGTTACACCTCTTAGCTGATTGACATTATTATAAAAGAAAAAAAGTAATAGAAGAATAATATTGATAATTAATTGCATAATTATGTGTCTTTAATCCATGAAAAAACGTTAATATAAATACATCTGAAAATCCCAAATAGCTGTCTTTTCAGCCTAATATGTGCCAAATTGATTTAAGCTTTGGACCATATCATGTCTACATTTTCAAGCAGCCTTCTCGGCCCATTTTCTTAGTGGGCTAAAGGAGTCATGTTACTTAAATAGTGGCATGTTAGCACAGGTTTTTATAACATAGGCCCCAATTGTGTATTTTACCCTATTTAAGATTACATATAAACTTGTATGATAATTTATCAAAGTGTTTGAATATAATTTTTTTTATACTGTTAAAAATAGTATTATTATATTTTATACCACTAATTTGAGATTTGGCCAGCTTCCTTAAGAGTTCTTGATTTGACAGTCCAAAAGTTGCCATTTTAGACTCGGTCTCCACTCTTTGAATTTTGAGACGAGAAAATACATTTTTCTTTTCTTCGAGAAAAAACGTAAAAAAAAAAAAAAAAAAAAAAAAAAAGGAAAAGGGGACAATAAATTGATTTGCGAATTTTATAAAAGTTTTGATAAATTTGTTTTATCGGTGTGAAAGAAAATTAATAAAAATAACAATTTCAATCCCTAAATCTTCATAAGTTAGCTTTCCATCAATATACCCTTTACTATTATTGTATATAAGTCGGTGCCAGCCCATTCCTAATTGTCGCTAATTATTCGATGTTGAACAAACAAATATAAACAATTAAAAGAAAACACAAAAACTACATTTAAATTATTATTTTTAAATTAAAAATAAAATAAATCAAACATAAAGGTTGAGAAACTGTCAACTCTCACACGTCCTCCACCACTTTGTAACCGAATTCGAAATCGTGTATTAATTCCTCCCATTTAAACCATCTCATGCTCATCAATTTTTTTCCAATTTTCCACTTATAATAGCATACAATTTTTTTTTAAATTTATCATTGAGCATAAAAAGTTAGTGAAATGGAGGCAGAGAAAGAATGTACAACCCCAAGGAGGCCGGAGTGCCAGATACCGGCGGCGCTCGTTTGTCCGCCGCCGCCGCGGAAGAAAAATGAGCGCCGGACGAAACGAGAGCCGCCGAGCAATGGCTACTTCCAGTCGCCGGAGCTTGACAAGTTTTTTAGTAACGGTGGTGTTGCTCAAAATGGAGATCACCTTTGGGATTAGTATGAATTTTGTTAATGTTGTCTTTTTTTTTTAATTATTAAGTAGGTTAAGACTTAGGTTTATGTTAGGTATAAGGTTCTATATGTGGATTTATTTCATTTTAGAGGGTATATTTATTATAGTATGCATGAACATTTTTGTGCATTTTGGATGAATGATGAAATAGATCTACTCATTATTTGAAGAAATTTTGTACACATGTATGCATAGGGTAATGTGGATGGAAAGAAGGTGTTTTAAGATACCCAACAATGAATATTATGCTCTTTGTTTTGTTTAATAAACAAATTATATCACATGGCATTGTAGAATTAATAGTCATTACTCATTGCATTGTAGAATTAATAGTCATTACTCATTGCAACTATAAATATAAAAAAATAATCAGACGATTCAATTGTAGAAGCAAGTTGCGTAGTTATAAAATCTTATGAAATAAGACTTTTGGACACAC
Source organism: Stenogyne calaminthoides (assembly GCA_037126765.1). Classification (NCBI taxonomy): domain Eukaryota; kingdom Viridiplantae; phylum Streptophyta; class Magnoliopsida; order Lamiales; family Lamiaceae; genus Stenogyne; species Stenogyne calaminthoides. The sequence goes on along the minus strand of JBBCBC010000003.1, from coordinate 37,370,543 downwards.
ATGGGCTACTCTGTATATATTGATTGTGATATAAAAAAGACTGATTCAAATACAATACTAAACAATAGCATGGCATTGCAGAATTGAGATTTCAAACAGAGTGCAGAATTATTCAAACATATGTACCAAGTGATATTTGATGTATATATATTTCTACTAAAGCATAAGCTTAGAGAAGTATTGCTCGAACTCCTTATCAATTGTCGGTTTCTTGATTGCTTGTCGAGAATCTGCACCCAAAAGAATGATTATTCTATATAATTTCGATCAACAAGAAAAAATTATAAGGTTTTACACAGTAGTAAATTGTAAAATTGATTTTGCGAGTTCCATAATCAGGTATCAGAAACACAACGCCGGATTTTTGATACTCCCATTAAGCCCGGCAACATTGTCAATATAGGAACTAAAACTGCAGCATTTTAAAAGTTACGGAACTTAATTGCAAAAACTCATTTGTATGGGATTGAAATCACCAATACCTAATTAATATAAGACCAATTTTGCAATAAGGATAGCCTTATATGTAGCAGTTTTACTGTGCAACTATTTCACAATTATCATTTTATAGTAAAACAACTTTTTTTTATGAAACAACAAATACTATCAAACTAATACACTCAAAATGCCAACCACTTTTACAGTAAAACTGATTTACGTAAGACTTTCTTTCGCAATCTAGTCGATGAACAGAGTTACCTTGGTTAACAGGCCATCTCCCCGATGAAAGAACGAAGTTATTAGTACTCGGAGCAACCGCGCTCGAGTAGAGCAGCTCAAGTTCCGTATCAACACTTTCTTGATCATCGCTACCCTTTTCGTGTTCAGAGAAACTGAAATCTGAGTTACTACAATCAGATTGTTCGTTGGTGGAAATGGCTCACTACTATAACATGGATTTACTGATGAATTGGTGTCTGAAGAGTAAAGACTGAATTCACAAGAGGTATCAACTGAAGTAGAAGTAGGGAAATCGGAATAACACGTTTCTTCATATTGGAGATCGGTGTTAGCTTCATCATCGTTGAAGTTGGGGCTATCGCTGTTCATAGATTCTAGCTGCGATGCACCTCTCGTCTCGCATTGAATCTTCTTAGGCCAAGGCATCTCCGAAAGCTCGTCTGGCAGTTTTCGTTTCTTATCCGAGTGAGGAATGCTGGTTTTTACACAACATTACTTAATGTTTTAAGCATAAACATGAGACTCAAGATTGGTTGCTCAAAGACGAATGCAAGAAAACTATTTTTGAATGGACAAAAGATGAACACCAGATTAGTAATTGAGAGCACTTTGGAATGCAATAAAGAATGAAAAGAAGAATTTGAGCATGCATAAAATCAACATACAAGAGCAAGTAGGCAACAATTACCAAAACAATATCATTTCAACCTCTATCAGGCATTTTATCAAACAGATAATAGACAATTTCCAAATGAACAGATGGTCATATTTTATGATCCATTTACTTAAAACTCACAAGTCACATCACAAAACTTTATACATATCCTTCCTCATTAAATTGTTCACATATACATCATACAACAATAAATACTCCACATATCAAAATCTAGAGCAAGTGTTGGTAAAACTTGTTCACAATATGAAATTGATGTTATTACAATTATAAATTAATATCATAGCACTTAGCAACTGATATTATTGCATTAGTTTATAAAAGTAATGGTACTAGCAAATGAATGTTGTGGGGCAAAATATATAGTGAACAAGTTTCACACACAAGAATCTGTTAAACTGATTAAGGATTGTAACTTATATTACTAAAGGGTATTAGTTATGATAACTGATGGGTGTCGCTTTTTTCTATAAAGGGTATTACTCGTAACACCGAAAGGTGTGACTTATATTACAGTAGAGGTATTAGTAGTGGTAACTAAAATGTGTGACTTATATTATAAAAAGGTATTAGTCGTGATAACCGAATGGCGTAACTTATTTTATAAAAAGAGATTAATCGTGATAACCGAATGGTGTCTATAAAAAAAAGAACCATTTTCACGTGAACAGATTTTACAACATACTAACTCATGTTGTGGTATTAGTACAGTGAACAAGTTTCATAGTAGAGTTTGTCCAAAACCTTATATTATCAAGATAGAACAAACTATAGTAAGTCCATGAACAAGCAAGGTAAAAGCAAAAACGAGAAATCAAGAAACATAGAAGAAGTACAATGACAAACTAAAAGATGGAGAATCAAGAAAATAAAACCTTGGGTTGTTGCTTTTGTTTCCCCCCATCTTTGATCTGCAAAATAATTGAAGATAAATGAGATGTCTTTTTCTTTCTAAAAGTGAAGAAGGTTAATATATAGTTAGAAGTGAGAGTGTGAGAATTTGTGCTCTGAGCAGAATATTATGTACGACCATACGCAATCCTTGCAGTACTATACAAATGGACAAATTATATGCATTAGAAAATTGATTTTTTATTTTTGGAAATTAAGTTGGGAAATGGGATAAGGCATGGATGGTGCGGTTGCACGTGATGCGATAACCTTAAAATATATTTTCAATATGACATTTTTGTCTGAATCCATACTGCACTTCAATGTTTTTAAAACCAATCCATCATTGAATTGGGTCACTAGTTCGATTTGTTCAATCGTTTTAAAAAATCAATGACTCAGATATTTATATTATTTATATAAGCAATACTTAAATGAAATTATATACTCCCTCTGTCCTATAGTTAGTTTTTCTGTTTACTGTGTGCTCGGGTTTTAAGAAAAAAGTGATAAAGTAATAAAGTGTTGAATATAAATAGTTGTTTATTAATATTTTATATGATAAAGTGATAAAGTGATGGATAGTTGTGGTTAAAAAAAGTTACTCCCTCCATTTTTAATTAGATGTCGTTTTAGACTATTGAAATATTTTTAAAATAGATGTCGTTCTAAGATTTTCTCACTCTTTATCTCATATTTACTCTTAATATGTTAATTTCAATTTTCAAATTTCCTATAAAAATGTTGTGTGTATATGTTTTCAGCCAATAGAAATTATTGTTAAGAATATTTAAATAATATTAATTAAGGTTAATTTTGGAAAAAAAAATATGTCCTTAATTTATCTTAAAAACTCCAGAATAACATCTATTAAAAAAATGGAGGGAGTATTTATTAGTATTTTATGTGATAAAGTGATAAAGTAGAAATTTCCATTTTAGGAAATAGGAAAACAAGTATGAGACGCCCAAAACAGAATACAGAAAAACAAGTTTGAGACAGAGGGAGTATAATATATATTCACATTATTATATCTTATTACCTCCGTCCTTGTTTTTGTTTGGTCACTTACCGTAGATTTGAGTTTTAAGAAAGATGAGAAATATTAGTATTAAATGTTGTAAAGTGGATTTGATGGATGAGTATGAATGTCAATATTTAATTTTAAGAAAAATATTATTTATTAGTATTAAATTGTGTAAAATTGATTTAGACTCCATTTGGATAGATGGATTTAGAAATCCATAGATTTTACACATAAATTATGTTCTCCGATGGATTTACAAATACTTAGACGTGAAAGTTTAGGGAATAGAGTGAAGGGGAAGAGGGGAAAGGGGTAGAGATGAGGGGATTTCGCAAATGACTAGGTTTTGATGAGGATTTGAAATCCCTCCATTTTAAACTAACTTTTTAAATCCAAGTATTTGTAAATCCATTGGAGAGTGATGATTTGTGTGTAAAATTCATGGATTTCCAAATCCACCATCCAAATGGAGCCTTAATGTGTATATAGTAGAATGTCATGTGGTGTAAATAAGTGTTGTTTGTAAAGGGTATTATTTTGTAAAGAAAGTTGTTTTATTTTTCTTTTAGAAAATTGTCAATCTAAATTTGGACGTCTATTTACGAAAAGTGATCAATTTAATTAGGATGGAGGGAGTATTTTTTTTAAGAATATATTTTACTTTTTATTTAAATAATAAAAAAGTTAATAAAATTTAATATTTTATGGTATTAGAATTCTAAAAGTTACGAAATTTAAATTAAACAAAAAAGAAATAAAATAAATATAAATGAAAATCGAACCGCTATCATGTCCTATTCCCGATTCGACCGGCCAATTCGATTTGAATTTAAAAGCAATATTGTACATCCTATTTATACCGATATGATGCATTTTTAGGCATGAGACGAGTTTCCATTACATATACATTGCATGGTCGGTGGATTCATATAACAACATTCGAATCAAATATTAAAATTAAAAGTCCATTTAATATGAGTTGAGAATGATAATGATAATAAATGTTACTGAATGGTCAATTATTATGAGGTTATTGATTGCAATTTTATTGTTTAATTCATAAATCAAGAATAAATATCACTTGAGTAGGGTTGAATGAGTGTTTACAATGATGAAATTAAGTAATAAAATTAGCTACAACATATTAAACTATTAATTTTATATTTTAAATTAATATTTTAATAGGATCAAAATTAAAAAATTAAAACAACCAATACCAATTTAAAAATGACTACCAAATAATATAATCTCATAAACAAACTTACATTCAGTTATATTATATTCAATACCAATTTCAAAATGACTGCCAAAAAATATAATCTCATAAAAAAACTCACATTCAGTTATATTATATTCATTGCTCATGAATTGACTCATTATTAACTTCACTAGGAATTTACAACGCTGCTTCGCACGTTGCACATAATTTATTTATATAGTAATTAGAGTGTTTGTCGACGTTAAATTTTTACGTGTATATATATGTGTTATAAATTATTTATATCGTTTGATTGTTATTGTATATGAAACAATCATGAATTCGGTATTTAAAATTACCTTTCTTAGTTTCCGAAGCCATGTAAGAAGAGTCTGCTTCATAGATACAATCTCAGAATATAGAATTCCTCAAAATGATATACATATCATGGATTTACCCCTTTCAAATCATTAATTTCTTTTTTCCCCTAGCAGCATATAAACAATGATTACAAAAATATAATTTAAATATTTAATGTTAACTAAATATTGTTCATATATAATAATTTGAATATTGTTGAAGATATATCATGAACCAAGTGAAAAAGCGATTGCAGTACTGTTGGCTAATTCTCCTTAATTTCCACAGTAAGCTACTCTACACATCAACAAAAAGCAATCAACCCAAAAAACAGAATGACCCATAAATAAAAAATATCATTCTTGGATCTTGATCTGTAAATTTGAAACAAAAGCAACACTTTTTTTATGATTGGCGGTCTTCAATATCCAAACTCACATGCAAGTGATGATACAAAGAATTTTTTTTACATTGGTCTTACATCGTTGAGGTCGACACTCTATGCGTTCGTGTGTGTGTGGTGTGTGTATATAATAGGACAAAATCAAAATAACTCAAAGCAAAGTTTGTAATGATGGAGAGTTTTTTCACCTGATAAGATCTGTTTTTTTATGGTCGCCGCCCCATCCCCTCCCTCAAGTCATCGTCGTCCGTCTGCATTATAAATCCTTGGGCAAACTGAATCTCCTTTGTCGTCAACCGTAAATCACGCATTTCATTCATCCGAAGCTTTCGGCGCTTTCCCTCAAGCCCGGTGGCTGCTGCGGTAGTTTTCATGGTCGTCTGTTAGAACCCCGCATTACACTCCCTCAAGTGCCTTCCCGGGCCCTGAAGCTGTCACCATCCGTCGTCTCTCGCCAACCGTCAATCCCATCTTTTCTCGACGCTCTCGATGGAATTTTCTAGCCGTCTTTGTCTTCAATTTAGTCGTTTGTCTGTATCAGTTGAGTCCTTTTTTTTTATCGCTCCATTCATATGGATCAATTTGGAAGTGATTTTTTTAGATTATGTATATGAATATGAATTAATATGAAGAATTTTAGTGTTTGTAGGGATTATTTTGCATGTGTAAATTTTTAGAGGGGTCAATTGAAAGGTTTGTATGGATAGATTTGTAATGTGTAAAATAATGAAGGGACAAAGTTGTCCAAATATTTTCCCAAAGGCTTGCCACTTTTTAAATAATATATATAGATATATAGATCTATTTGCAGAGATTATTTTTTTTTAATTTTTTTAGAGTATCTATATGTGTATGAATATGAATTAATATGAAGAGTTTTAGTGTTTATAGGGATTATTTTGCAGGTGTAAATTTTTAGAAGGATTAATTGAAAGGTTTGTATGGATAAATTTATAATGTGTAAAATAATGGAGGGGTAAAGTTTTTTCAAAAATATTTCTCAAAGGCTTGCCACTTTTTAAATAGATATAGATAGATTAGCTAACTCTATAAATTATAATTAATAGTTTAACCATAATTATATTTTTACAGTTAATATTAGTGCTGATATAAAAAAATCATTTAATTTATAAAATTATAAATTTAGTAGATAAATAAAAGTTTAGTATGTAACCCCGCGAATTTCGCGTTTAATTAAATAGGTAAAAAAAATTAATTTAAATAACTTTTAATGAGAGTGCATGATTTTGAAACGAAATAATCTGGTTGAATTGAACTTTACGTAAACTGACGTGATTTCGTCAAATAAACTGATTCAAGTTTACCAATATATAGTATTAAGATTTTTATAAATTTATCTATATTTAATTAGGGTCAAGTATCAGATATCTCAATTTCAAGTCATACATTCATTAAAGTCGATTTTAAAATCGCATAACGACATTATATTAAAAAAAAATACAACTTATTTACATTGAATTATGCAACTATTAATATAAAAAAATAATTATACAATATAAATAAATTATATTTTTTAATATAATAAATCACATGATTCTAAAATGCACTCCTAGTGCACTATGCACCTGCATTGTGTGTACATAAGTGATAATACTCACTCTTTAATTAGATATTCTGAAGTTCGTTTTAGCTTAGATTACATCATTATTCACTCCAAATATAATACCAAAATGATTTGAGTTATTTTCTTACGGAATTATCTCATAAAATAAACAAAATCAATTAGGGTGACTCGAATAAATCTTTGTCAAACATGTTCAAAAGTGAAATAAAACGTATAAACAAAAAATTAAACAGGAATTAGTAATCTGCTTATACAAATTCCCATTTTCGAATCTACATACAAACTTGAATTATATACCGCTCGCTCATATGTTCAAAGAGGAATATCAAGGCCTTTCCCAACCTCCAGCCCAATTAACTCAAGTACCCCCTTGTTCAAAATCTGGAAACCAGTGAAAAAAAATCCCCAAATCAACGAAAAACAGAGGGAGAGAGAGAAGAGAGAGAGAGAAAAATCAAACCAATTCGACGATGAAAGTTCCGATTAAACCAATCATACAGCTTCTCGAATTCCAAATCTCAGCCGTTCTCGTAAACCCTAGAAACGGCGCTTGGAATTTGGGCTGCTCTTTCGGCAATTCCACCTGATTAAAAAACAGAAAATGAAAATCAATCCCCAAACCACTAAAATCGCAATCAATTGTGCAATCGAAATAGAAATGCGTACTCCGGCGGGAAGCTTAGAGGATCGGATGCTGAAATTGACCCGTTTGCGGCGGTGGAGCGGCGTGAGATTGTGTCGGGTCGGGGCGGTGGTTATGGAGGATCCGGCTGAGAGGAAAGGAGCTGAAAATGGTGAAGTTGCCATCTCAAAAAAATGGTGGGAGAAATCAGTGTTGCGATATCTTCGGCCATCTTATCTAGAATCTCCTTGTGCTGTGAAACGGGTTTGGGTATTCGGGTTCGGGTTGGTTGATTTGTGGTTCGTATTAATTTGGGGGGGACAAATCCATATCGGGTCGACGTGGCGATCCATATTGCCTCGTGCCGCCATTTATTTTTACTAGTATTAATTTAGAAGTATAATTATTACTTCCTCCTTTCCTTATTATTAATCTGCACACATTAATTATTACTTCCTCCTTTCCTTATTATCAATCTGCACACATTCCTTTTTGGTATGTCTCTTAAAATGACAAAGAATCTTACAATTTTCACCCTCAATATCTCCACCTCACAATCTCCACCCTCTATTCCCTTTAAAAAATTAACAAAACACCAAAAAATTATTTTTTCTTAATATGTGTGTCAATCTCAATGTGCAAGTTGTTGGGGGGGCGGAGAGAGTATTATATTATTATTAATTTTTTTATATGTTGGTACATTAATCTAACTCTTGTAGAGCTTTAATTTTTTTTTTTAAATTACTTAAATTTTTTGTTTTATTTTAATATGACATTTACCAATACAAATAATATCATCGTGTTGTAGTATGTTATTTATTTTTTATGATTTAATAACTTAATACGATTTATTGAAGTAAGACAAATTCTAATGTAATTGTTATTAATCATATAATTTATAAAAGGGTTGATTTTTTTATAAAAAAAAAAAAGATTCTCTTACAACAATATGACATGAATATTACGAATTTTGTGCACCGCTCAAATGAAATGGATACTAAATGAAATAATTCTATTTACAGGTTGCAATAATTTAATCAGTTCAACTTTATTTTTCAACTCTTTTAGTAATGTGGACATTGAACTTCAACTAAATATTGAATGTCTAATAATGTACCCTGTTTTTTCAATTTGGGTTATTATTTTCTAAAAAAAGAGAGGTGTAAAAAAATGGCAAAAGGCCGTTAATATTGCACATTTCTCAGTCCATTTTCGGCAGGCAGACTTCTTGCAGGTTTCGTTTTTTTTGTATTTTCACAACCATCTTTGCTACAATTTCTCCAACATGGATGATTTTCTGAACCATAAATCGATTTGAGACGCTAGGCTAAAGTGTTAAAGTGTCATTGTCCAAATTATGCTTCGTCTTACTATGATATCGTCTTATGCAAGTGTGTCTCGATTAGCGCACAGTTTCGTGTAAAATTTAGAGGAAACTCGTACAATATATATATATATATAATGTAAATTTCCTGATTCTCATGATGTATGTATATCTAGACCATATCAGCAATTCCCACAAAATAAGAAGTACATTATAAATTCATATTAATTATTGAACAAATTATGCAATCATAGTTTGTGGTATCATTGTATATATATATGGTTGAGGTTTGAGACTTGAAATCGTGTGTTTGTTTTTCTTCAAACAAAACCGTAGCAATAACATAGGGTTGGAGCAGCCGAAGTAGTAGAAGTATTATTGCAATTACCGCCGAAAAGAAAACCACGGTCTTCACAATCCTTATTGCAATTTGGATGTTCACTGCATGGCCCTGTTGCGAAATCTGAAGGATATTTGAAAACAATTGTTGTTAAAACATGTACATATATATAACAAATGAAATTTTGGGGAAATTAAGAATTTACATGAATACTTTTCACTTGCTTCTGAGCTAAGCAACAATGCCATGAGAAAAAGTACTCCAATCAAAAGCTGGTATTTCAATGTGTTAAAAGCCATTTGTCTGATGATGAATTTTATCGTATCCACATATAAAAAGATTGTTATATGTCGTCAAATATTTCACCACATTTTTCATGTGTCTCCGTATATGCATAAGATTTCTATATTTATCTCAATTTGATTCATATGATTTCTTTCTATTCATGAACTAAAAGATTATGACACATTTTTATATGTTTGGGCTCAACATTAGCTCATGAAAAAACCAGGTAGGCATAGCTGGGAAAAGATTAAAGAAAATATTATGCAATTAGGTATTATTTTAAACTCGAATAAAAAAAAAAAGGCTTGATCAGTTTATTTATTCGCAAATTCCCAAGTTGAGTTCTCGTTGAAATTTTAACCCCATTTAGCTATTACCATTTTTAATCCCAAAGTTGTACTTTGGGCTTTGGAATTTTTTCGTTGGGCTTATGTCCAAATATGGAACATCTGTTAACTTTTTTTAAAATAGTGGCTGTATCTCCCAAAGTTGGGGGTGTAATAACTGGACCCTTGAATATATATGACCCATTAGAAAACCTAGAAACTAATGGACCTGTCCACAAGATTTTATTCATATTTCATATGGATTACTCTCCAATGCCGTCTCTATAAAATGCCCTTTTTTAAAAACAATTTATTCGAAAATATCAATTATATCATTCATATTAATAAAAATCACGAGTTTATTTATTAGAACATTTATGTTTTCTTTTAGTGGATGAAGTTGAATGGTATAAATTTTCATTATTCATTTTCCCGCCCAAAAATATTAGTAATGATGATGCGTCATGTGTGTAAAATTGGGTTGAAAAGTGTAGACTGAGCAAAATGCGAAGATATAGAGGGTCTAGAGTTGTTATTCGAGTCAAATCAAGTACTTGAAGTCCGTACATTCGAGCCCATCGAGCCTTACAGAATTACTTAAAAAATTTTAATTACTAGTGTAGCGAGTCAAGCTCAAGTAAATTCCTTAATAAATCGAATATTTAGTGAGCTCGAGCTCGTTTATCAATCTTAACAAGCCGAGCTTTTGAATTGCTCATTTTTTTTAACAGCTCCATGTATAGAGTGTGGTTATACAAAGAACAACATCACTAGTGATAAGAAATAGCACCAAAAGAATCACATTTATACCATCAAAAAATACATTTCGAAATGTTGCACATTATTCAAGTTTCAAGCCATAAATAAATTATAAATCAAATGAATTTAATCTTTACACATAACTCACTTCTACTCTTTATCTTCTTCTACAATCAAACTTCAATCACCCAACTGCCGATTCTCGAATCTGAAAATGCAACTCAGCCCTACCAATATCTCAACAATGGCGGCCTCCGTTTTCTCCTTATCCGCAAAATGCAAAGTCTGCAACAAAAGCGCGGACGGCTTCGCATCGAACCTCATCTTCTCGAAACTCCTCTCCATCTGCCACTTCACGGTGTCGTCCGCCACCGGCGCCAGCCACTCCATCATCTCCGCCACCGCGTCTCGCCACCCCGCCGCCAGATCCGCATCGTTATCGCCGGCGTGCCTCATATTCTTACTCAGCTTCGCTCTCACGACGGATCTCAGATTTTCCGGCAACATTTCGTAGAACGATTCGCGATCGTCGTTACTGACGCAGATCGTCGAATCTAGATACTTCTCCGCCAGTAAAATTATGTTGGCGTAACGCATCGCCAGGCCCGATCCGCCCACGGTGGAAGGCCCGGCGGAGTGGAAAACTGTGTTCGATTTCGCGATCTGAACGGCATCGTTTTCGGAGAAGAGAGGCGATTTCTGGCTGTGGAATCGGACCAGTACGGGCTTCGATTGGGACAGCAGAGGGCCCGAATGAGGGAAAATCTTCACATTCTCACTCGAAATCTTCCTCTGCGGCCCGAAAACAGAGCAGATCCTCACATACAAAACGCACACGATTTTCGCCATCAGATCCACGATTTTATCGAACGATTTACTCCAGAGTGAAATCTCTCTCAGATACCTCACTTCCTTGCGCTGATTTTCCAATTTCTGATTAAAAACATCGACGCTCGATTTCTGCATCGCACTCTGTTTGTTGTTCTTCATTTGCTTCAATTTTATCTCCGAAACTTCCATCTCCGTCAAAGCCTCAAGCGATTCGTGCAAACACGACGTCGTTTCAACCAACTTCTCAAATTTCCGGATCTTCCTCTCGGACGAACCCGACCCGTATTTCAACTTCCCGAAATTCATGACCCCATTTTTCATATCCTTATAAATTAGGTCAAATCGATTGAGCCCCAAATCGCCGCATTTTTTCCCCAATCGAGAAACTGCCGCCGCGGCCCGGTCCAGATCCTCGAGCCGCTCCGCCCACGCCAGGTTCAACAGAAAGCCCTCATCGCCGGAGTTTAAGAACGCAACCCCCTTCGATTTGATGACATCATTCTTCAGCTTAAAAATCTCCTCATCTGAAATCGATTTGTACAGAGAAAGCAATCTGGAGATAGTTCTCGCCGTCTCGAAGGCGAGAATCCCCAGATTGTTGCTGCTTTCTTTCTTCCCGTCGCCGGATATTCGCCGGAAATTGGGCTCCGGCAGCCATTCCAGGTTCTTGAACCCAACCATCACTTCTTAATAATTTATTTTCAGAATTTGGAATTGAGGATGGGATTTATGAATTAGAATTTTGCTTAAACATGGATATTTTGGATGGTAGTTATATATGTTTGGTTGTATCGACGTCGGGGGATGAAACAAGATTAAGAGAGAAAGGTTTAGGAATTTTCATGGAGGGAATACGCGTAGGATCGGAGTGAAAAAGGAGTTGGGAGGCAAATAGACAGGTTGGTTTTGAGGTGTAGTTATGAATTTGAAGAATTTGGGAATGGGAGAGAGAAGTGCAGGAGATCTAGAGTGTTGACCATCGCATTCGGAGATTAATTTAATTGTGAATTTAATGAGTGGAGAATTCGATGGAGTGTTTGACGAGTTCTTAGTTTACAATGTTACGTGCCGGACGGATTTATATTTTATACACCTTTATTCTCTTGATTTGTTTTTGTTTATTTGCACGTCGGTTTATGTATTAATCTCTCCCTCCCAAAACGCTTAGCACACTTTTCTTTTTTGTCTATTCCATAAGACTTTGCATATTAAAAAATGAACACTTATGGTGTGTTTTGAAATACTTAAAACACGTTCTTATTACCTTTACAATACACACTTATTACCCCCCTCAGACCATCTCCAGCGGTACTCCATTTTGGAGTAAAACTTCAAAATGAAGTATCATTCCTCCTCCAACCGTACTCTATTTTAGGATTTCGAGATAGAGTTTTGAATAGTGAACTCCATATTTTGAGTAATACTATTCATAACTCCAAACACTATATCTATTATTTTATTAATATTTATAAATATAATTATACAATTAATTGATATAACATTTACAATTAGAATTATTTTATTGTTTAAATTATAATTATATTTAATTAGTGTTACTTTATATTATAATTATAATTTAATTTAAAATTTTAATAATTAATTTTATTTTACAATTTAATGTTTATTATATTTAATTTTATTTATATTTATAAATATAATTATACAATTAATTGATATTGTAGTTACAATTAGAGTTACTTTATAGTTTATTGTGTGATTTAATTTTTTTTATGAATATTAAAAATTCATATTTTTACCAACAACAAATCACGTAAAATTCAACAAAACATACATTACATATTAGATATGAATATATGATCATATTTCACCTAATACGAAGATACATATATTCTATATATTAAAATTACATAACAACGCCAAATTAAAATAAGTTAACATAAACTTATAAGAAATATAGATACTAATAATAAAAAATAATTGAAAATGATCTATGTCTCGTAATTTAATGTTTAAATAAAAGTAGTATTTTGCAAAGTACATATCTATTTACTTCTAATGAACTTGATAAAAAAATTAATTATATTTATAATTAATTAAATAATTTAATTAACTAATCAGGTATTTAATTATACAAATTAATTTGATTAATAAGTTTAAATATCAATATTAATATATTGTTTAATGATTGTGTTATATTGGAAATGAATAAAATAATAAATAGAGTAAAGTTAAGAGGTTATGGTTGGAGAAGATTTTAAAAATAAAGTGCAGAAAACTTCATTTTTGAGTATAGAGATCTTCATTTTGGAGTTTTAGGCTGGAGATGGTCTCATACACATTTACTATCCCCATAAAGCAATTTTTCTTAATTTATGCGTCGAAAAGTTGACGCAGAGTGTTCCGGGATGGAGGGAGTATAACAAGATAAAAATTTGGATGAACAAAAACTTGGATGAACAAGTATATATTGAATAAGTGTGGGTGTAGCTGAGAGAGAGAGGCCACAGGAGCGAGTTGTGTGAAATTTGTTTACATATTATTACTAATTAGGGCTTTTAGTGTAATGGGCCACAAAGCTAGATAAAATAAAATGTGTAATGGGCTCTTAGTATTTTATTTTAAGTACATGGTGTAACTAATTATATTATAAACATTTTAATAAATTATAGTATAACTTTTGTAACATTTACAATTATATAACTAATTATTTTAAAACTATTTATATATTTAATGTATTAAATTTATTTTTATAATTTTATATAAATTTTATTTTGGGTATATATTACATATAATATGCATATATATAAATAAGTATTCGAGTCATCTAGTTTTTTCTCGACGGTTCAACCGATTGAACAAATTATTAAATTCACATGATGCAGTATTTGCAAAGGGCGTATCTACATGCACAAATGAGATCAAAGATGTCACAATATATTTAAATTAACACTTTAAGAGGGATGTGTGTGATTTGTGCTAGTTTGTACTCCGTCTCATGTACGAGACCGTCTCATATGAGTTTTTGTCAACTTTGAAAAATAGCAAGCCATTAACTCTTTATAACAAGATAAAAATTTGGATGGCCCGCTTATTATGACTAGGGATTGGTAATTGTAATGAGTATTATTGAGGAGTCAATCACTAAAAGTTATTGATTGCGTTGTTAATGCTTGGTTAGAATATTAACAATGAGTATCATGTGAGGTGGGTTGAGTAAGTGGGGAAATCAATTGTTTGCTTCTATTCTCATTACTTGTGTATCAATATTACCAAACAATATCAATAGAAGTGATTATCATTGCCCACTTTCATTACCCCCAACCACAATTTTTCAGAGAAATTTATTTTTTCAATGTCACAAAATACGAGTGGTTTTCATATATATTCAAGTGCAGCGTGTATTCATAGTGCATTTTATATTCATATAATTTATTATATTGAAAGATGCAATTTGTTTACACTGAACCGTGTAATTTTTTTTCTTCATATTAATAATTACACGATTCAGTGTAATAAATTGTATGATTTTAAAATGCACTATGAGTGCACGGTGCTTTTGGATGCATACATGACTTAGTCCACTATTACTTTACTTATAAGCATTACTAAAGTTATTATGTATAAACACCAATACTGATAAGCATTTATGCGTAATAATGTGGAATTTGTGTATAATAGTAATAAATTTTATGTATAGATTTATTTTACAAAAATGTTATTACACTTATAACAAATTATGTATTTATTTTTGTAATTTTCTTTTTATTCAATACTCTCTCTGACCACTTGTGAACTTGTTTACTATAAAATTGATTATATATCTATAGATATGACCCTTCAATTATCACGACTAATATTTTTTTGTAATATAAATCATAACCTTCAATTATAATTACAAATGCCTTGCTTGAAGTCCATACGGAGCTTTATTTTGACTTGAAATGAGGCCCCCGCTAGTGGATGGTGGGTTTTGGTCCCTCGAATTAGTCGGTCTTTGAACCAGATATCGAGTTATAAAAAATATACTTCAGTTGTAATATAAGTCTCAACATTCAGTGTTATGAGTAATAACCTTCATATAGTAGATATATCCTTCAATTACCACAATTAATATTCTTTAGTAATATGAGTCACACTCGTTAATCAGTTTTTATTTTTTATATAAAGCTTGTTCACCCTATACTCTGCATAACAATGGTAGGATAAAAGTTTTTTTTTTCCTCTTATAAATTTATCACTTTTTAATTTTGATTTTTTTATTTTTATATTTTGATTTTCTTCTCTACTTTACATGTTTTTACATTATAATTGAACTTAACCTTTTGTAGTAGTGTTTTATGTTTCGAGGATGATTTTGTTTCGACTAGCAAGACAAGACTTGTAAAACTGGACAACTCGAGACTTGGTTCGGAAGGGCACAAGATGGAAGATTGGAGTTGGGGATAGGGTAACGGTCTGGAATCAACCCTGGTTGGATTTAGACGAAGATTTCTTTATACGAACACCAATGGTACAGGGGTTTGAGGATATGGTAGTCTTGAACTTACTTATCCCTGGGATGTACTTTTGGGACGTTGGGTTATCGATGATGTAGGTTTAATCGTTATTTGAGGCTTTTTGAGTGAATAGTGAAAAAAGAAGATGCTTTGATCAAAGTGCGTTATGGATTGTTCGATCAAATTTAACGCTATTGAAAATATGCTATTGAAACTATCGACTTTGCCAAATGAATCTATTGGAATGGAGCCGTGTGAAAAACCGGGATAGTCTCAAAAAGATTCCAAGTTTTATCTTTTTAATCGGATGTAAATATCAAATGGTCATTTTGCTATCGATCTTAACATGCGATGTGAGAGCGGTTAATCAAAAGCAATAAAGGCACACAAGATTTATAGTGGTTAGGACAAGACTACGTCCACTTTTCCTTTTTTCACAATGGGGGCGGCACCAACTTAACCGAACTTGTTTAAATTTGGACTTAGTTTAGTGTGTTAGTCCAACACAAGACACCAACAGATGTTTTAAGAGTTCTCACTCAAAAGTAAATGATTAGAAACTCTAGATCGAATTCTTTGCTAAACAACTTATCCTAAGTATTGGGGGTTTGGGTAAGATTGTTGAGGTTCAACTATGAAATCTTTTCCTTGCTTACTCGTGTTGAGCCGTTTAAAAAGCTAGATGAAAAGATTTCTCGCTAAGAACTTATGGGATGAACACAATATAAAATAATCTTGTTGTTGTGTTCTTTATGTTTAAAACTGACTATAGTTTGATCTCTTCTTTGATTATGTTGTTTGTCCAAGCATTAGTGTGTTTCAATAAATTTGTTGTGATCCCATATTTATAGACCTTGAGATCAAAAGATGGAGAAGCAATTTGAAAAAAAAAAAAAAAGGTTATTTTAGGTATATGAACTTAATTGCTTGATGGACTCCTATATGTATGATTTCTTGAGAAAAATTAATGAAAAGCGTGAATGTGAATATGTATTTTATGAAATGTAATTTTTTGAGAGAGCAAATAATTATCGAATTTTATGAAATAGATAAAAAGCTCTGTTCATGTTACATTTTAAAATTGGATGGAATTGTTGTTCCTCCAACTTAACAAGTATTCATCAACAATGATTTTTTTGATAAGATGAAAAAAAAAAATGTATTAATTAAATCTTTATCATGAGTCTATGACAAAAAAATATGTCTTTGGTCTTATCTTCATTAACGAAATCATGGTTAGAGGTTTGAGCTTCATGAAATCAAAATGTTAATTATTGAGTTTTGAAACTCCGATTCTTCGGATCGACCTTTACATATTGAGTATGACTGTTTCAATATGTGACCTATCTTTTACATCGTCAATTTTCTATACAATCATTATCAATTTTGGTCTCCTATTTTTTGGCCGGTAATTTTCTAAATGATTAAACATCGATCATGCAAAAAACACTTTTTTTGGTTCTTTACATACATTGTGTTTTTGGAACTTTCATCAAAACTATAAATTTCCCCAACACGTGAATTGTTAATTTTTTTAGTATAGAAGATGCGAGAGGATTCTCAAGGCTTTATTCCACCTATTGGAATGCGGATCTTACAATTTATGGCATTTTGAATTTAATTATATCCACAATGATTTAATTTGTCATTATGATAATATCAGGTATGAATAATGATTTCAACCTCGGGTGGAGATGGTTCAAAAGGTTGGACTCGACTTTGATCATTTTGTAATGTTAAAAATATAACATGAAGTCGTGTGTTTGGCGAATTTTGAATAAAGGATTCACACCAATTTGGTTTATTAAATTAAACATATGAATGGTAGATACAACTTGTGGAGTTTGTGGGGTGCGTTATGAATCGGGTTGGCACATGTTTGTGGATTATAATTTCGCTCAACAATGTTGGAAGCTAGTATCTTTACATGAGTCTATTGAAAATATGATTTATGAAACAGATGGTTTGTCCGATTGAGTTTTGAAACTCCTATGCGTATTAGACTAGTATTTATAGCCAAATTGAATGAAGTGGAGATCTTTTGCATGGTGTTATGGAGCATCTAGCAGGAGCGAAATGACCGTGTTTGGAACTCGTCTCAAAATATTGATGCATCTGTCGTTAGGCTTTCTGGTCAATATCTTCTTGATTGGAAACATGCCCGCAGAGTAGAGTTGATTGGAGCAAGGAGAACACATTGCAAGTGTTGGCATAGACCTCCTAGTGGTTTCCTTAAATTAAACATTGATGTCGTATTTTTCTCATATTCGTGGGAGATGGGGCCGGGTTTTACTCTACATGATGAATGGGGGAAATATGTTTATAGTCGATCTCATGTGATGCCTGGCGTTTACAAACCGGAAGAGGGAGATGCGATTGGTTTACATGAAGCTCTATCGTGGATTAAGGAGTTGGTCCGTAATGATCATTATTGAAATGGACGATTTTTTTTTTTTTAAAATTGGTGGTTGATCAAATTTTTGAAGCGGATCGGTAGTGTTACGTTCTCAACCATAGTATATGGTAAAGTGGATTTCTCGTGATGCCAGTTATGTGGCTCACCGTTTGGCTAGGAATTCTAGAGATTACTCTAGTCCTTATTATTGGGTCGAACGTCCAGTCTTTATGGATAGCCGAACTTGCTCGTGTTGAGCTTCGTTTCGCTTTCCAAAAAAAAAAAAGACAATAATTCGTATGAAATAATCTAATACAAAAAATGAGTATAAATTAATATAAATCAACATTAATTTTTTAAAAGTATTAAAATTTATGTTTAAATTATATTAATTTTATGTATCTCATCTTTAAATTAGATTATCCTGAAAAGTCAATAAAAGAATATAGTGGGTTTCTAAATAAATTTGTTAGTTAAATTAAATAAATAATTTTACCAAATTATCTTTGAAAACAAAAGCGCGACGGACAATTTAAAATTATGGGGGGCACGTGCCCAAGAGCAGAAAATGTGGCACCGTCTTTGATCAATAATCTTGGTCCATGCATTATGTATATGATAAGTTAATTGCTCATACAAGAATAACATAATAATACTCCTATATGTATGTTCAAATTCTTAATCATTACATATACCGTCTCATATAAGTGTGGCTTATATATTTTTGTATGAATGATGTAATTTGAGATGGGTTTCAATACAAATCAATTATCTTCACTTCATAATTATTTCTACTATTACAATTTTATGAAATAGATAAAAAAAAAAAAAGATAAATTAAAACTCACATTACTTTTGCATTACATTTCCTTAAAATTCAAAGAAGATTTGCGATAAGGAAATTTAGAGATTAATAACGTGCATGTATGATTATCAAATGTTATCCAAAATTAATTGTTTGAAGAAGAACTTTATTTAAAATATAAAATGTTGCCAACTTCTTTCGTGATTTTTTTTTTTTTTGATAGAAAAAAAAATGTATTAATTAAATGTTAGAGAAATCGACATCAACAGTGTTCACAATCGTCTCAGGAATAGAAGACGAAACATAAAGCGAGCTAAAATTGAAAGCAAAGTGGGAAAGGCAATGAGCCACCAAGTTCCCGTTCCTACGGACCCAACTAAAACTAACAACTTCGAACTTCTTTAGTGATTATTGACTTTACGTTAAGCTCATTATGATCACCATTAATTATTGAAATTTGAGCATTCAGATTAAACTGCCTAAGGTTCGATCGACCATTAATTATTAATGAAATCAAAATGTTAATTATCCGACGGCCCAGAAATTCCCTTCGGAAACGCAGCAAAACCAGCTGCAATATTAAGGTGAAGATGACTTTCTGGGCTAATTAGAAATGAATATAACTTAATCAATTCAGAATTACTCGCTCAACCGTCAACCCTTAAAAACTGTCTCGTATTCTTTAATATGACTGTTTTTAATTCATGACAAAGTTTAGGATACAAATTTGTATACATACAAATCTCAATTGAGACACAATTTCACTTTATCCAACCCATTCTTGACCCGCTTTGACCCCTTTTTGACCACCTGACCCGCTGACCATTTCTAAATTGATTGATTTGTATCTGTACAAATTTGTACAATAAACCTACTCTTAATTCATACATGCAACTCAAATGCATTTTTTAACGGTAATCTTTACATACAATTGTATTTTTATTAATGTACAGTAAAAATAATGCATATAATACCTTATCTAATTTGTCAGTATTACTTGTTTATTAATTGTGCACTAATTATGCGTTGCAATTAGTATATAAGAGTTTTGCTCTTTTAATAATTATTAAGACACATTTGTTTGAGACGGTTTTACGATGAGATATGACATAATTAAGTATTGACATTTTAACACTTTAGAAGGATGAATGTTAATTTGTTCTACATTGTACTTCGACTTATAATGAGACCGTCCCATACAATTTATCGTCATATTTATTATACCGCGGTTCCTATTTAATTGTCTATTTTATCCACAATGACATTCTTTTTAATTTGTCATTATGATAATATCAGTGTAATTTTATCTTCTTTTATATAATGCTTTCAAAAAAAAAAAAAACCTTCTTTTGTATTAAACTGTCCATAATAAATGACTTTAAAGTGTTAATCATTTTGTAATTAATGAAAAATATAAAGATACAAAAGTCTTTTGATAGCTGATACCCTAATGCGAAAGTTGATTTATGTGAATGAATAATATAGGACATACAATTAAAAAATGGAGGTAGTAATAAATATAGATATAAGTTTAACAGATGAATGGATAAAAATTTGATGATAAAATATAGGGTGAACAAGTTTCACAAATGGGATCCATGAAATTGGTTATAGGGTATGATTTATATTATTACATGGTATTAGTTGTGATAACTGAAGGAAATATGAGTTATTACTTGATGAAAATGAGGACGCTTTAGCATTTAATGACAAGTTTGAAAATCTATAATTGTTGGAAACTAAAGAAGTCATCTACTCATTAATTCATCTAGGTTTTAGGTCCTTCTATTTAATTAGTTATTTAATTATGTCTTTTTGTATGTCGTATTAGACTAGTATTTATAGTCTTCCTTAGTCATTGTAATGGAGATATTTGAATGAAATTGAAAATATCGGGTTTTATTCATTTGTCGTGTTTTTATCGTTTTTCTTTCGGTATTCATAATGAATCAACGGATTTAAACTTTAATCATGTTTGTGTATTCATCTGGGTTTTCTAAAAATCAACGGATAATACACTTATATGCTTCCGCTTGCTACATCATTACTACAGAAATAATATTACCCGTAATATTGAAATATATAATTTATATTACAGTAGAAATATTAGTAATGATAACTAAAGAATATGACTTACATTATATAAAAACAAGGGCAAATTTACATTGATTTTTTTATAATGTATCATATATATGTATATTTTTTTTAATATATTTTTTAAAATTAATAAACACCAACTAATATTAAGATAGAACATTTTATTTTCAACTCAATCAATTTATGCTCCTATTAATATTATTACCAAGTCCATTGATTTCTTTGTTAAAGCCCATGATTTGCATGCTCATATGTCAGAGTTCGCTCGGATAAAAAATAATCTAATTTTGATGATTACTATATGAAATTTAAATTTAATTTGAATTTAGTATTGACGATAGATCATATTTGATCAAAATTAAATTTATATGATTTTTACATTCATATTGTTGGTCCCAAAAAACCCGATTTAAAACTCGTAAAATCTCAATGGGAGGTGACTTAATTTTTTTTTTTTTTCGAATGTGTTATGCAGATTTGCTAAAGTATGTATGACAGTTAATATGAAAGCAAATAAGAACACACGTATTTTTATAGTGGTTCGGACAACTCGCCCTACATCCACTCTTCCCTTCAATCCGGGCACCAACTTAACCAACAGATGTTTACCGAGTTTCTCACTCAAAGCGGGACTTATCACCCTCTTGGGATCGCTTTACCCTCCCTTTCGGGATTGCTTAGATGTTTACCGAGTTCTCACTCAAACGGGACTTATCACCCTCACGGGATCGCCTACCCTCCCTTTCGGGATTGCTAGATGTTTACCGAGTTCACACTCACCTACAAACTTAACCTAACCGATTTGGGTAAGGTTTGTTTGGTTTCAACTAGGTTGAGATTTTCCTTACATTTGTTTAGCAATTCAATGCTATGGATGGGAAAATCTCTCTAACAGCTTAGGATATGGCATTTGTGCTTAGATCTAGGGTAGAACACTTTTGAATATATGTGTGTATTTTTGCAAACTACGGTGTTCTATGAATGGAGTTACTTGAATATTTGGCTTTTATTTCACTTGCGGATCCTCCATAAAATTTCTTTTTGAAGATAGTGCAATGTTTTTATTTATAGTGTGGATTTGAATATTACCGTGATTTGGAGTAATATTCAAATCCATACTAATAATGAATCACTTTTTGGGATTCGAGGAATGTAATTTAAATTTTTCGTCTTTTTCTTTAAAAAAATAATTCGTGCAATCGACTAATTCGTATATGGGAATAAATAATTAATAATCACATCCACTATATCGTATCTGTTGTATATAGATTTTCCCAGGATGGACAAATATAGAAGATCGCTAATTAATTTTAGGCAAGGCAAAGTATAGTGTAACAAGTTTTCGGTCGGCTAACATCGGACTTATATTACTAAAGTGTGTCATTTTTTATAGTAAATTGTGACTTTTTTCGTTGTTGTGTTCGATATAATAAATAAATCGAACATCGTGAGATTTTTCGTGTAATGTTTGAAATAATCATGCCCGTTAGGCAGTTCTTTTCATCGCCAAATCATTGCTCATCTGCGCCGATGTTAACTCAAATTTCTCGAAAACCGATCTTATGGTCAAAGTCGCGAACAAAATTCGATCGCTTCTGAACTCAAGATCAAATCTAGAAGAAAAATCGGCATTAATCTTCGTTCTTGCATGATCAAAGATCCGTAGCAACAAAAGATTAATTCGACGAATTATAGAAATCTTCTGAAAAAGGGTTGGTTTATAATAATCCAGAAAGAGCTCAAAAAAATGAGGTGAAATGATAAAAATTGACCGGAGTTCATCCATGATAAAAAGAATCCGGACATCATCGAGCCGATCATCAAAGTTGATAAATTGATCTTCGGTCATTCTTCTGATCTTTGCATCGTAAGCGACCGCTGCGGTCGGTTTAAAAGACGTCGAAAATTAAACTCGAAACTCATCCTTCTCATTCGATCTCGTCGTACTTCGTCTAGCGATCTCGTCTCGATCTCGATCATCTTAAAATCGATTTTATGAGTTTCCCTTAACTTGTTCTCTCGTTCCCCTTCAACTTGTTATCTGTAGATTATCTTAAATAACACAAGTTGATAATGTTTTGGCATAATTAATCAAAACTAAAATATCCCAACACATATGAAATGGACGGAACATATAATCTTTTTTATGTTTGTGTTTTGGCTGACACAAATTTCTGTGTCCATCCCTGTATAAAAATATTAATCGTGATAATTTAAAGATTATATCTATAAATGCAGATGCAGTTTCACGGTAAATAAGTTTTAAATTATTGTGCACAATTTTTATAAGTTTAGTTATGTGATTTTACCTGGTCAGCAATTTTGTTTCACACTGATTTCAAAGACAGATAGATGTCACATTATTGAATTATTAATTAATTCTCCGCGTAAAATAGATTTTCTTTCTAAGACGCTTTTAGTTTTGTCTTTATTATTGCCTCAAACCATTTTTATGTTTTCCCATTGATATTCTTCAAGAGTAAGTTTCGTCTTTATTAAGGTATCAATTAATTCATCAAACAGTTGATTGGTAATCCGAGTGATGGACTAATGACTTGACCATCTGAAAGAATTAAATCCCACAATGAACTCACTAGTCATTCATGTCCAATGTGAAAATGAATTAAATATAAAATTTACGAACATCATTTCAACAGTAATTTCGTAACCGTAACCGCTATTTAAAAGTGACACTTTATACGTATAACAAACTATATTATATACGTAAAAGTGGCATTCCAAAAAATAATAATCATATGAATCCAAATTCACAAAATTCGTAATTGCTATTAGACTGGAAGTATGTTTTGTGGCTTCATTTTGTCTTTCTAAACTTAAATAATCCGGTTAAATATAATATGACTCATAAAACAAAATTCGTGAAACAATTTCATACACGATCACAACAAGACCATTTCGTAAAATAAAATTTGATTTGAAACACTATATATATGTGACCATACTAAATTAAAACATCGACTCAATACTCTCTTCTCAAAAAAATTCAATGGAAAGAAAAAATCGTACAACATAATTTAAACATACACATTCCCGTCATATTTGTACATACCCATGTTTGGGGCCTCAGAAAGTCAAATTATCGGGGTATTTTTTTTTTCTATTAAATTGGTTTTGGATCTAATTTAATCTAAGGAGGTGTTGCCGTTTCCCATTGACTGCAACCTCTGATTCTGACCTGTACGACGCCGTCTACTTCATCTGAGCCGTTGATTATCTCGCAGCATTGCCGACGTGGGCTCTGTTCGTTTTTTTATATAACGAATAATAATTAGTCACAATATATTAAAGTCTCCGCACAAAACAATATTTCAAATCGAACTATTATTCCTCATACTAATAACGTCTATAATTATAATTTATAAGCGACTCATAAATACAATAATACAAAAAGAAAATGAGAGGATTTGGTCATGTTGTATTTGGATGGGAAGATTTTAAAAACAAAGATGATGTCGAAAAGAAAGATATAGTGTGAATGTTTTTCACGGTTAAATTTGGTTTATGAGTGTGATTTATATTACTAAAAGTGTGACTTTTTCTTCAGAATGTGTGTGACTTTTTACAATAAAGAGATACTCATAAAAAGTGAAGGGTGTGACTTATATTATAAAGAAAAAAATTGTAAGTAGTGATAATCTGAAGTGTGTGATTTATATTCTTAAAGGTGTGATTTATATTCTTAAAAGTGTATATAATTAAAAAAAAATCAATTTCACTAAAAAAGTTCACAAAAGATACCAACTCCAGTATCAAGTTCATCCCAGTTGTATTGGATTTTAAATTAACTCAGATTCCTTAGATTAATTCAAAATGAGTGAATTTCAAATTCATATTAATCTAAACAACCTTGATAAAATTTTCTATTATAATATCAAAGTCATTCTCTAATTCTTGCATATTTTGATTTTTTTCAACACAAATATCAATAGTATATTTCCTTCCACATCAAGACTACGAAATTAAAATATCTTGTCGTAATTATTTTGCAAGGTCCATGCCATTAAAGGCCAACTAGGCCCAAATAAAACTCGATATATTATGATATAAGCCCATTTAGAAAGTTAATGAGATATCAGGCACCACCTAACTACAAATTCAATATTATGGCTTATAAGCACACTACATATTGTGCTATTATTAGGTTCGAATTTGAGATTTTAAATGGCATAATGCATAAAGGTTCTTAAATTATTAATTTTTATTTTAAAAAATCCTTAAATTATATAAATTTTATTTTATAATACCCTTTTTCTACACTTTTTTAGAGATTTTTTAAATTTTAAGGAATGATTTAAAAATAATATCATTAAAATTGAGCTTATGTATCATATTTTAACAG
Source organism: Stenogyne calaminthoides (assembly GCA_037126765.1). Classification (NCBI taxonomy): domain Eukaryota; kingdom Viridiplantae; phylum Streptophyta; class Magnoliopsida; order Lamiales; family Lamiaceae; genus Stenogyne; species Stenogyne calaminthoides. Next base: position 37,345,124 of record JBBCBC010000003.1, on the reverse strand, counting down.
AAAACATTAAGCTAGCTAAAAAAAATATAGTTTAGGAGATTTTCAAAATAAAAATTGATAATTAAGAGTTTTTTAAAATAAAAAGTAGTTTGGAGATCTTTCAAAATAAAATATGATAATTTAGGGGATCTTTTGATATCTTATACCATTTTAAATATATAATTATCAACTAAATTAAATTAAATTAAATTAAATGCGTACCTTATTCCATATACCAGGATCAAGAAACGCCGCTGACACATTAAACCGTTTCACCGAATAAGCATCCACATAACTTTCGTCGCGGCACGGTTTCTTGGGATTCGCCCCGGGCCTTTTATAAAACGTCGTCGTCGAGCCGTACCCGGACCCTTTAACCCGATCGAAATAAAAAAGGGTGGGCCTCTCACACGGGTCGAAGCTTATGACCCGGGTATTGAACGTGAAAGGCTGTTGACTCCAAGTCCCCCACGTTAAGAATGTCTGCAATGGGGTGCTTAAATCTTTCGCGGTCAAGAAAAACGGGTAGAGTTGCACGTTGTAGCCCCATGACACGGAAATGGACCAGTTTCGGGCCGGGTCGTAGCAGAAACTCTGTTGCAGTATCCGACTTGGGTCCGTGGTGTAGGCCCGGATGAGTTTCTTGACGGAGTCGACCCGGGTTGAACCCGGAAATAAGGGCTGGACGTAGTCTAGATGGTGTAGTGAGATTAGAGGTGCTACGGGGTGGGCCGAAAGTAGGCCGAATGGGCTTCCTCGTATATCCATCTGTAAAACAACAACTTGGGCCCATTAGTTTAGTTTTAATTACCTTTTTCCTTTCCTCAAATAAAATATAAAAAATAAAGTCAATTACAAATCAGGTTCGGTTAAAATAGCTCATAATTACTATTTCTACATTTATAGTTTATCATATAAAATAGCCATCATTAATTTATACTTTTCAAATTACCGTCTCCTATGTTTTGGCTAAATGTAGGCCTTTGATAGATTGATTAGAAAAAACAGTGATGATTATTTAAGGTATGTTACTTATTTTTATTGATTTTTTAGTTTATATTTTATACCCAAAAAAAAGAGGGAGAGAGAGATTGCGATTTAGCTTGCTCGTGCATGTCTCCAGTAAATTTTTAAATTTGAGTTCACAAAATTGTATAAATTTTTTTATTACGTTGACTTAATAATCTGTATTATTCAAATAAGACAAAAATTTTCGTAAATAAGACTGAGTACAAATTTAGCTTAAATCAACACTCACTGCTTTTAAAGCGTTATTATCAAATTATATTCTATCTAATAGTGAGACGGTCTCACGCAAGTGAGTCTTTTTTCAAATAAATGTGAATATTTATACGACAAAATCTTAGAACGTGACATCAACATGAAAAGTTAACAGTTGAGACATACCATAGACTAATCGGCATTGTTTTCAAACATTGAATCTATTGACAGATACACGAGACCAAAATGGAACAAATCAAGCCTAAGAATGTGCAACACACTTTGACATTGACAACTAAGACGTCAAACTTTTCAACTAGCATGAGAAATTTGCGTTCTGATTTAATGAAATTAAGCAAATCATCAGAATTATATATAAACATAGCACCAAAAAACCAAATTAAAAATAATTAAACAAGTAATTATACATTTACTTATTTTTTAAAAGAAGAGAACTATCGTCACTATCATATAAACACCAAGTTTGATATGCACCTAGTCATGTATCTAAAATCCGGGCATTTGCTATATTTCAGTTATATTATTCTGTACGTTTCACTTTCATATTTTCAATCAAACTTAGTCTACATATATCAGTTATACTAACTTGCATGATTACATATTTATAAATTTTGATTTATTTGGGCTCAATTATTCAATATTTACATATTTTAATTTTTTTTTTTTTGATCTCTAATACTCCTATAAACAACATTAAATACTCTTAAAATATTCGAAATTGAATGAGATATAATAACGTACCTGATGAAAACCAGGCTCTCTCGTGAAAGGAATACCCAGCTCATTCACGCAGGCGCCGACCTTCAAATCGGAGCCGTAAAATCCGGCGTAGCGATCGACGCAGCCGTCCAAAATCTTCGCTAGCTCCGCCGCCAGCGGGTAGCTAACAGCAAATCCGCCGCCGCCGTACGCCATCGCGTAGGAATGGAACACGTCCTGCTCCACGCTCTCCGAATTCCCGCCGATGTAATACATCTGTTTGTGATCGTATTTATTCAACAAATTCACCAAATTCTCTGTAAAAAAAACCGTATCGTCGTCTCCCATCACGAACCACCGCACATTCTCCGATCCGAGCTCGAAGCTCTCCTTCACAATCCGCGCCAATCGCACGGCAGACCTCGATCCTTCCCAATTGGTGTACTTAAACCGCGCGGTGTAACCGGAGACTCTGTACGGCGGCGATTTCTCCGGCCACGTGTCGCCGCCGTCCTCCGGCGATTTATCCAGCCATACGAATCCGCGCGTTATGTTAGGTTTCCACCACAGCTCGCTGTAGTGGCGGCGGCGCCACCACGTCTCTGCCGAGCCGCCGATTCCGAACATTATGTGCGAGATTTCCGTCTTCTCCTCGCGGCGGCGGCTTCCGGTGAGCTGATTGTGCAACGATCGGACGGAGATCTGATCGCATTCAGGGCAATTCGAGCGCCATTTGTACGCAGGGAGAAATGTGAAATAACAGAGAGAGAAAGTGGCGAAAGTTAAAACTGTCAGAAATCCTCTCATGAAATTCGCGTTTACAACTGCAAAACTTGCAGGATGAGAGAGAAGATTCTTCCACGGTTTTAACAAACTACGGATTGAATTCTCCGCTGATGAATGAGAAGAAGAAGGAGGCATGATTAATTAAAAACAAAATTCTTCGATTGATATTTAGGCTCTGCAAAAATTAAAATTTAATTTCAATGGATATGCAATTACGTTTTCAAATTAATAAAAAATCTGGGCGAAAATGGTATATATATGATAGTTAACTCAAAATCCAACCCTGCTGATTTATTGTAATTCACAATGTTATTAAGCATTTATCTTGACAGAAATGTCCTTAATTTCAGTTTTCACTTTTTTGTAATGCATTGATTAGGACTTAGGCATTATATATGGGGGGGTTTTATGCAGGTCAAGAATTATTTAAAAAGAGGTACTCTTGCGTGAGACCGTCTCACGGTGAGACGGAATGTAATTTGGGCATTGATGTTTAACGCTTTGGGTGGGATGAGTATTGATTGTCTTTAAGTTGTTAGAATTGCCCGTTAAATGAGGCAAATGCCCATCTGATTTTTGTCTTTAAAAAAAATAATGAGATGTGCAATCGACTAATTCGTATATGGGAATAAATAATTAATTAATTATGGCATGCTATTACTACTATCGTATCTGCACGTACTGTATATAGATTTTCCCAGGATGGACAAATATAGAAGATCGCTAATTAATTTTAGGCAAAGTATAGTGTGAACAAGTTTTACGGTGAAACTGGTTAAGGAGTGTGACTTATATTACTAAAGTGTGTGACTTTTTATAGTAAAGTGTGTGACTTTTTACTGTAAAGTGTATTACTCATAAAAGTGAAGGGTGTGACTTTATATTATAAAAAAAGAGTTAAAAAAATTGATAATAAAGTGTGTGATTTATATTACTAAAGGGTGGTGTGACTTATATTATTAAAGTGTATGTCTGTAAAAAAAAATCAGTTTCACGGTGAACAAGTTTCACAACATACCAACTCTTAATTTTAAGGGTTATTAATTGCATCAGTTTTGCTTGTATAGAGGAAGTATGGCATGAAACGGTATAAAAGATGAGACATGATATTTTCGTATTGTTTTTTGTAATACTCTAAATTTAAAAGAATTATGAAAATTTTGAGCGTATATATATATCTAGTATGATTCATGAGGATGCCAAAACAATTCATAGCCATAACATAGTGGTATATGTCTCATTGTGGGATCATCTAAACATTAATACCTTTATAATTCAAAAGCAATACTTTAAAAATTACTCCCTCCGTCTCAAATTTGATTTCCTATTTTCCGTTTTGGGCGTCCCATAGTTGATTTTTTATTTCCTTAAATGGAAATATTTACTTTATCATTTTATCACATAAAATACTAATAAATAATTTTTTTTAACCCCAACTACCTATCACTTTATCACATAAAATACTACTCCCTCCGTCCCAGTTTTCACACTGATCTGAGACCGCAAACCAAGGAAAAGAAACTTTATGCAAAAAGTAATGACATATGGGTAAATAAGTGTATTTTTTTTGTGGGTGAGAGTTGTGTAAAAGGTGTCCATTTTGGGGTGTGAAAACTGATATGAGACAAACCAAAAAGGAAAGTGTGAAAATTGATGCGGGACGGAGGGAGTAATAAACAACTCTTTTTACTCCAATATTTTATCATTTTTTCTTAAAACCCGAACACACAGTAAATAGGAAATCAACTATGGGACGGAGGGAGTATTACTTTCAAAACATAAAAATATTAAATGATTCTCACCCGTAATATGACTTTGCCAAATTTAGAAATTAAGTAATTAATAATTATGATTATTGAATTTGTCAATATACGTACAAATTCAAAAAAGAAAAAAATAAGTCAATGTATCACCCTCGACTAACTCTCGATATAAACTCGATCTATTTTCTTTTTTTAAAATAATTATTAGCATCAGTCGAAATGCCCCAGCCCAACAACACACGGTGTAGTTCAAAAGCTAATATTTTTCAGTGAAAAAAACAATCAATACTATTCAATAAAAACAACTAATACTATTATTGTTCAATAGAAAAAAAACTAATACTTTTAAGTGAGAAAACTAATGCTATTCAGCAAAAAACAATCAATAATATTATATAAAAATATATGTGAAGCCAATAATTAGGGTTTCTCCATCGCATATTGAAACACATGCAATTAATACCTACTCTGCTTTTGAATCACGTATTATAATATATTTCATCGCTTCAAAAAATAGAAAGTCGAAAATAGAAGATCTCTTATGTATAATCTTAAATTAAACAACACCATTTTGGCTTCTGTTTGCATGATCATGAGGCCGCCCTAACCGGAGTTCAAGATCCACTTCCAAATGCTTCTCCTTCGAAGCGGGTCCCACCTTCGTCGACTCTTCTCTGACCGGAGAAATATCGCCGGAAAAATCAACACAGGTGCTCCTTTTGATGTCCAAAGAAAGCATTAAATTTTCGTCGGAAAATTCTCTGAGCTTAGCTCTATCCTTCCGATGCACGTTCATGTGTCCTCCTAATGCTTGCGCGTTTACAAATCCTCGTTTGCAAAAACTGCACCTGTATGACGTCATTAATCGGCCCGAATATGTCATGAAATCGCTCCGTTCACTCGTTTGAACGGAGCTTTTCTCGAGGTCTAGGTCGATATTCATTACAGACCTCGAGAAGGCTTGATGAGGGATTTGAAATTGAGATTGATGAATTATTGAATGAGAGTCAAAAGGTTGTTCGAAATAATTAAGGATATATTGCAGCAAGCGTGCTAAAAGTTCGTTTAGACATTTCGTCGAACACTTGTGTTTATATATATATAGTTTAGAATTGATAATTATTACCTTAATTGATTGTTTTAATCTCCATACCAAACTTTAATCTACTCACACAGATGAAAACGCATGTGTATCAACGCGTGGCGAGACTAGGTAACTATTTTAGAGGCACACTTGCATGAGACCATCTCACGTAAGACGGGGTATAAGTTGAGTATTGACGCTTTAACACTTTGGGAAGAGTGGGTGTAATTTGTGCTAAGTTCTACCCCGTCTCATGCATGAGACCGTCTCATATGAGTTTTTGTCATTATTTTAAGATTAAATTAATTTCGACCTTAATTTCTACAATAACTAAATCTAAAGCAAAAACTTTTATGCCCCAATTAACCAATTTGTATAAGTAATTGGTGCAATTTTGATTCAAATTTGATTTATTCAGCAAAATATGTATAAATATTTTTTTTCTTATATGAAGAAAAATGTTAATTAATATAAAAGAAAATATATAGTAGTTTGCAAGGTTGGAAAATATTAATACTTTTAATATATAATTAATATATTTCATCATTTTTAATTTACATGAGCTAATATCTTTTTGCAGTTTTTTCAACGATTCGTGGAAATTATATAAAACAATTTTAATTGATTAATTTTTAATAAAACTTCATTAATTTCACGTTTCAACAGGTGTGTCGAAATGTTACTTTAAACCAAAAAAGATGCAAATTAATAAATTAAGAGTGCAAAAATCTTAATTATTTTCAATTTCTTGGTAAATCTCCATATTTACAATTTTCGTTAATTATCTTGCATTTTAGTTTAAACACTATATCACATATTCTTAAAGCATAATAGAAGAGCAATTATAAATTCAGGTTCACATGATCGACTCATCTCTTCAGAGTATTACTTTTTTTTTTCATGTAAAGTGTCACTGTTTAATACTTTTTAGTAAAATAACACATAAAATAAAGAATTTAAAAAAAAATAGATACTTCATTATACGCTAAACAGTACTCCCTTTTTTGCATATATTAAATAATAAAACTTGAAAAAAAAATTATGTGAACATCGGTTCATAGAACACCTACTTTAACATAGTAATTAAAAAACATGTATAACATATATTTTTGTATTATTTTATGCATAAGTGATTTTTTATTTTTTTTAACATAAGATGGTGTATGAATAATCAAACTTTAGTAGGTGAAATTAAGCCTTTTCTTAAGACTAATTATGTATACACTGATGAGCGGCATATGCAATAAATTAATGAACAATATAGGAGTAATACTGTTGGGGTTTCTTTAAATACATCGTATTTCGACCATGACCTCACCATGCATGTGTGTTAGGAAAATTGCATTGTTCCCACGCTCAATTAATTTTCTGAATTAATCAATTAATTATAATCCCTTCTGGTTTAACGTCATATGTCACACATATTGGTGTTCCAAAATATTTGATTTTATTTTGAGATGTAAAATTTCTATGAACCCTGCCCACATGAGTCCTCTTCTTTAAAGTATCACACTATGTAGTAATTTTGAAAAAAATAACATATAAAATTAAATATTTTTAAGCGGTGACATTTTTATACTGGTTTATACACCCTCTGTTCCTTAGCAATTTGCATACATACTTATCGTGTTTTAGCGAGCGAGTTGTTTATTATTATTTCAAAAAATAAAATGATTTTTAAGGAGGAGTATTATAAATCTACCTCTTATAGTCTTATATGTCTATTATATGTATTTTTAAAAATTATTTTATCATTTTAAAAATTAATAAAAAACTCGCTCGCTAAAACACGAGAAAATAGTAAACGTGAAAATTGCTAACGGACGCTTACTCTTGTTTTTTGGGCAGTGAATTTGGGTTGGACCAGTTCATATATATGTGGGTGGGTTGGACCCGTATGCATATAACACGTGGATCTTGGGAGAACTATTCGTCATCAAATTGTGATTTCCTGTTTACTTTGTTTTTTAATACGGTGTTTCATGTCTTGGATTTGCGCCACATATCTATGGGTCATGTGAACCATCTACACCCTAAACACTAAATAATAAACCATAAATCATGGCCTATTCGGGCCGGGTGAACCATGAACCACTCGGGCAGGGTGACGGAACAGAGTGGGTCGGAATGGACACGTGGCGCAAATTCGAGGCATGAAACACCAGATGAAACACACATGTGAAATAGGGAATCCGAGCCGATTCGTCATTGTGTTTTTCTGCTATAAGGTCGGAAATGATCATTGTATACTTTCTGAAATTTAATTTATTAAGCATATAAATAAAACTAATGGCGTTTTATTAATTTTTTTTTAAAGAAGAAAGAAATTAGCTTGCATGGGATTTGGGCTGAACCAGAGACTTTGATAGCATGAAAAAATTATATCTCATCTAAAAGTTCGAACTTGTAGAGATGTGCAAAATTAATTAATTTATTTAATTTCCCTCAACGAATTAATTCCGCACCTATGTCAAACATTGTAAGTTGTTTTTATCAAGCAGCAATTGTTTTGCATATGTGTATGCATATATTAATGCATTTCAAAGTAGCGATCTGTTTTTTTTTTTTTCTATAGGGAGTTTCAAAATTGGGGTTCTTATTATGTTACAATGCTAGTGTAAACAACTAATACTAGGCATGTACGGGAAATGTTACTTATAATTCCAAAATTTTTTATTTATTAAAATGTCTATAAAATTCATTTATTTATTGTTTTTAAATCGACCACTTAAAAAACATATTGATGAATTATACAGACGAATCAAATTTGAGCTCATGGTTGGACTTGCTTCCGAGACCAATTATGTGTAATAACTTATCTTGGCATTAGATCTAATTAAAGAGTAGAGCTAGAGTGAAAATTTTCATGTATGAAAATCTATAAAATTGTCTTAAATTAATCATCTATACCCTAAACACTTAATAATGAATCCTAAATTATGACCTATTCGGGCTGAGTGAACCATGAACAACTTGGACCGAGTGAACCTTGAACCACTCAATTTTATCTTATCTTCACTAATTATAGAATTTGATTGTAAATTAAAATTTTTTCATGTATGAAAAATTTCATACTAGACCTTCTCCTAATTAAAATAGCTCATAGAGCTCATTGAAAAACTAGAAAGAGAAGAGAAGTAAGGGAATGAAGAGAGAAGTGTATTTCAGATATGGCCTTGGCTTGACGGATACAAGGCCCAGATTATTATTAGCATTTAGCACCCTTTTTTAAGAAATACACCACCAAATCAAGTTTATTATTTTAATTAACATATATATGACAAAATTAACCCTTCTTCATCTCATCTGATTACATACACCCCCAGGAATTGAAAAATCTCTCTCGTTCAAGAAAAAAAACAAAACAAAATCATCAATTCATTCAAACCCTAATTTATACATCCATCAATTACCACCAATTCACCAAACAAAATCATCAATTCATTCAAACCCTAATTTATACATCCATCAATTACCACCAATTCACCAAACAAAATCATCAATTCATTCAAACCCTAATTTATACATCCATCAATTACCACCAATTCACCAATGATTCAACTTCCAAAAATAAAATTGCCACCCTGATTTTCAGGTATGTTAGAAAATGAAATTTTGATTCAAACAATTATCTTGGATTTTTTTCCGAAAAAACGAAAAAAAAAATCGAGGAAAAAGAATGAAAAAAACTAGAAATTTCGAGAGTAAAAAACGAAGAAAACCAAAATTTTCGTTAAAAAAAAAATCGAAAAACCAAAAGATCGCAGATCGAGAGAATACTTAGAAAAAATAAAAAAAATTGGGCAGTTTTATTCGAAAAAACCAAAAAAATTAATGGGGGTGCCTCTAAGGTACAAAGTCCCTCCCCAAGTGATTTTAAGGTACAAAAATATGATTAAATAGTCTAAGTTGTCATTCTTTTCGTTTTCTGCACTTTTGACACGTTTTCTGCACTTCTAATGCATTTTAGAGTGCAGTTTTTTTAATTTTCTGCACTACTAAGTCAATTTTGGAGTGTAGTTTTTTAAATTTTCTAAACATTCGTCTTTTTTATTCCATTTTTTATTAGTTTCAATTTTATATATAATTTAATTTAAATTTAAGATTTTATCAAATTTGTATTTCGAATTTGCACTTTCCCAAAATAATATGTATTTTCCTAAAATGTGTACTTGATCAAAATAAAAAAATAAAATTATGAATACATATAAAAATTTGATAAGGGGTATTTTTGATACAAATTGTATCTTAAAGTCACTTTAAAGATACTTCTTACCTTAGAGTCTTTTTGTTAGAAACTCTATAGTGGAGAGTTATTAATTCAAAAAATTCGAGCAAAACTTGCAAAAATTTATTCGAAGACAATAAAGGAAAAATAAATTGAGAAAAAAAAAAATACCTAAATCTAATCTGATTGGTGGAGGGCGGCAGCGGCGTCGAGGTTGGGGCTGGGCTAGGATGAACGGTTGATGATGCATGTCGGGGCTGGGGGTGCAGGGACCGAGAAAGGAAGGGGAGGAGTGGGGCGGCGAACGCTGAGGATGGGGTGGGGGCAGCGGCGGACGTGGGCGATGGTGAGGCGGGAGATTAGGAGAAGAAGAAGTTGTGGACAGCGGTGCAACGGGAATAAAAAAGAAAAGGGGTAAAAATGATTTTTAAAGATTAGGTGTACTAATCTCTGGGATTGTGTTTTAATTCAACTGATGCATTTTCTAAAGATAAAAACTTGTATGAACCCGAATTTATAGTGAACGCGGTTAATTTGGTATCACTGTTATGTACAAAAACTCTCATCATTATGCATAAAAATTATTACTGTTATGCATAAAAATAATCACTGTTTCGAAAATGTTTTATATTTTTAAACAGTGAAATTTTTTATGCATAATATTGATAATTTTTACTCATAAAAGTGATAGAGTTCATGTATAAATTTGGTTTATGGGAGTGTTACTCATTTCTAAAATAGAGGGTGCTTATAACCTGAGCCCGGATACAAATAACTAGTTTATATATTGGGCCCAAGCCCATTATGATCTGATTTGGAGGCATTATGATTGCATTCAAGACCTAGCTTTGGATTATTTGTTTTTGTTACACCAAAAAAGAGAGAGAAAAACCTCAGCTTTGTAACCACCGATAGGACCATAACATCTGGCTTTTTCCCACATAAACAAATGATAAAAGAATCAATTCACCAAGGATTGATTGAAATCTGACCCACCACGTGTCGGCCAACTGTGTGAAGTTTCCCGAAGCTAAGAAGATTCCAATTCAATCTTCGCATTCCAGAAACTTCCAGCAGATTCGTGCTCAAATTGCATTATTAATTCAAATAATCCTAAACCGCACCATTTTCCATGCCCTCACCCCGTCACGTGTCCCACCATGACTATGAGCGTCCGACGTGGCACTCAACTTGAGCTAGCAAATGATACGCCCCCAATTTTTTAATCCTTCTCCTTTTTCCGATTTTGCCCCTATCGCCTTCGTTGAGATTATTAAACTGGATTTGCAATCTGCAGTTGCAGATCAGATCGGTGAAGATTTTTTTTTTATTTCTAGTTTTTTGTTGCCTGTTTATTTGTTGAAAATTGTTTGGTGAGTGATGAACGGTGTTGAAGGACAGGCGGAGGATAGGTTGGATGTGTTAATGTCGGGGTATTTTCCGGGAGTAACGGCACAACGATCTCCGATGACTTCTCCGGCGGTTTTACGGTTGCCGGAGGCGGAGGTAGCAGGAGATTCATGGAAAGATGTTTGTGCCGGTGGTTGTGGCTTCGGCATGGCTATTTCTGGTTATTCATCTCTCTCTCTCTTTCTGTGATTGCTTGCGTCTCTTTGGATATATCGCTGTTGTTGTGTTGCAATAAACTAAGTTTTGTCAATGCTCGGCCCGATTTTATGTTGAATGCACACATACAATAGACTAGAGATGCCAAAATTGTGTACTCGGTGAAAATTTGAATTAAGTAGTGACTAGAGATGCACAGAGAGCTGTTAGAACTAATGAGGAAAGTAGAGTATCATTGCATTAATGAACTGTATATATAAATCAAGACTGTATCTCTCCTTTTGTTTGAATAAATTTATTAGTTATAGATGTTTCATCGTCTAGTTTTCTTGAGCTTAAGTTTACCTAGCAGATTAATGGAGTGCCTACTTTCGATTTACTGTTACAGTAGCTCTTTTAGTTAAGGTTTTAGTACACTGAAATTCAAGGGATTTGGATCCCCTGCAGTAACTGCACGGTGCAGTTAACTGAAGAGCCGTTAGATCACACACACCCCCAGGGGTTTGTGTGTGCGTGTTCGATCTAACGGCCCTGCAGTTAATTGCAGGGGATCCAAATTCGAAATTCAACGACTGTACATTTATCAGGGAAGAAATGTTTTTTTGGTGAGCAAAATGACTGTAGCACAAAAATTATGAACTAAAATTTTGGTTTGCCTGGCATATGGAACGCTCTAATTAGATAGTAAAGAATGAGTTCTGATTTTCTAGCAACATCTAGGCGAGAAGGTTCGTGAATGTCTTTCTGAGATTGAGTCTTCTTGTTGGGTTAAGTAATATATCCAAGAGCATGTTCGTATGTATACACAATTGTATAGATCAAATTGTATAAGCCAACGATTGACTATATTCTAGGTCCAAGAGCCAGGATGCTTGCTGTATGCTGCCATCTACTATCTTTTATCATTGGTGATTTTGATTGACTCTTTAGACTCATAATTAGTGATGGATTTGTGTTTCCTGCTTTTATCCCCATGAAAGAGATTGAATAAAATATTGTCATTATGGTGGTTTAGAGGTGATTGTAGGATATGGCCTGAAGGAAACTTCTAATTATAATGGAGAGTAGTACCTTTACATTTTTTCCGATTTTATTATCACGATGTTCAAATCTATTTAACACATAATTAAGTTCATATTGTTATCTTTTAAAATGTTGCTGCTCTACGATTTGAGTTCTGCAATGCACCTATTTCTTCAAGAGAAGCGTTGATTTAGTTAATTTATCCTCATTTTTTAAGCCTCTGGAAAACTAATTACATGGGGTTCATCTGATGATCAAGGCCAGAGCTATTTGACCTCGGGGAAGCATGGGGTAATTTCGTACAACAGTTCCTTTTTTTCTTCTAATTTGGTTTAGCATCCTCATTCGTCACGTTATATACAGGAGACTCCCGAAATGTACCCTCTCCCAACGACCGATCCAATTGTGGAAGCAGCAGCTGGTTGGGCACACTGTGTTTCGGTGACAGGTACAGTCGAAAAATCCTACACAAGATATAGGCTTGTTAAGTTTTCTTTTTCTTAAGGAAAGTTTCTGTTTGATGGACCATTTCTTCAAAATTTTACTTAGGTAAAAGTTAAAATTAGACTCTTCAGTTCCATCTGTCCAGCCCAAATTATGTAGCTTCTCATACAGTATCAGCAGTCCAGAGAGCTATCTTTTGGTGGGTTATTTGATGCTAAACTTACTACTTGAATGAATTGCATGTGGTATGCAGATAAAGGTGAAGTGTTTACATGGGGTTGGAAGGAGTGTGTTCCATCTGTAAAAATCACTCGCAGTTGGGCTACTGTGAAAAGCTGTGAAGATGAAACTGCCGCAAAACAGAGTTTAACAATAACTGAACAAGGTAACTTAAAGAGATAATTATTTTGTACCTATCTGTCCTGAGATTAGATCGATTTCTAACTATTTCCCTCTGCCTCATATTTCAAAATCTACTACAGGATCAGTTTCTAGTCCAAGTGATAAAATATCTGGAGATGAAACTATGAAGCGAAGAAAAGTTGCCTCTCAACCAGAATTTGAAACACCAATGCCTGCAGATGAAACTCTCTCAATGCCACCTTGTCTTGTAAACCTGGATCCTGGAGTGAGGATCACGTCAGTTGCTGCTGGAGGGCGCCACACTTTAGCATTATCAGGTAGGCTCTCTTTGTAAGCTGCAGTCTAGGGGCTGCACTTATTCAATGGGAATGGTAATAAAAATATCTTTCCCTCTACGCCCCCATAGTGAAACTGATATGTTGGAGAGAAATGCTGTCCCAATGGTGGTTACATTGTTAGTGTGTTGGTTGCGGAATAAAGGAATGATTGAGGAGAATTGATTATATGAGGGAAGGTAGATAATCAAAATGGAGTAATGATTACCTTTTTTAGAAGGGGAGGCAGTAGATTGATCATTGATCAACTTTTGTTCTCGATAACCATCATAATTACCCTAAACTCATTTCTCATTCTCATTCCAATTGAAGAATTTTTAAAGAAGCGCCGCCCCAGTGTAGTACTAGATGCTATATCTTTGTGGTTACACATTATAGTTTTGTAGGAGTTTTGAAGTATGAAGATAATGAAGATCTTTAATGTTATGCAAGAAGATCTTTAATGTTAAGGAAGAAGATATTTATTTATATATAAACAAGACCTGACAAATCATACTTTTACCGGATTTAGATTTAGGACAGGTATGGGGTTGGGGCTATGGAGGCGAAGGGCAGCTTGGTCTGGGATCTAGGATAAAAATGGTGGCGTCTCCTCATCTTATACCTTGTATTGGCCCATCATCAAATGGGGGAGAAGGTTCTGCTGTAAATAATCAAGAAAGTGTTGGTGCAACATCTAAATCCATAGGAAATTGCATAAAGGGAATTGCTTGTGGAGGCAGGCACAGTGCAGTGGTGACTGGTAGGTACAGAAAATTTGTACATGCTGTGATTAATCTATAGAAATTATTCTTTGTTATCTTTTGCTTTTCAATATCAGATACTGGTGTTCTTCTTGCCTTTGGATGGGGACAATATGGACAGGTAACTTGTAATGTACATTTTTTTTCTTGGAATTCTGATGATGAAGCAATTTGTCATATCATTGCCACATTATCAAGCACGGTTCTAATTGACACTCCAACAGATCTTTCATATACTTCTGCAAACTTTTTGATTTTGTCAGATTAAAAAGTTATACTCCCTCCATCCCACAAATATTCTCACACTTTTCTTTTTGGTTTGTCCCAAATTATAGTTATTTCATCATTAGAAGTGTGTAAATTGTCTAAAATACCTTTTTTTATGTATATTGGAATTAGTCATGTTTACCATTTAAAATGAAGTCATTATCATTACCCGTGAGGGAAAAAAAAACCTTTTCCTATTCCAAGATCATTCAGAGTAATCATGATAATAGGTTAAATTCCGATTTCAAGCACAACTAATGATGTTTTATTGGTGTGAACTCAAAGTGTGTCGAGTAATGGAACAGTCTAAGGTAGGGTGTTATTTTGCAATGCTGGGAGCTTAATCAAATCATAATATATTGTTGTGCATTCCTATTCTAATGCTGATACATAATAATCATTTTTCACATTTAATCAAATTGCAGTGTGGACAAGGAGATACGGCTGATTTGTTACGACCAACTTTAGTGCCTTCTCTACTGGACTCTCAGATTGAAACAGTTGCTGCTGGACTTTGGCATACAATATGCATATCTGCAGATGGTCGTGTTCTCGTGTTTGGTGGGAATCAGTTTGGGCAACTTGGTTTGGGAACAAGTTCCGACCAATGTGAGGTAACTTCCATCTGGTGTTGTTTGATATTGGTTCTGAATCTGCTATTTTGTCTGTTCTATTTTATAGAAGTTGATCAGAAACCATTATTATCAACTACTCTGGTGTGAAGTTACGGTTCCGAAAGACGATAAGCAGGTATTCTTATTGTGTAATTTTGAGAATATATTCTTCACTGCTAATCTGAAACTGGCCCTAGGACCTACATAAGGGTTGAAAAAAAAATCAATAAGAGGGGTGAAAAAAGAAAGTTCTACGAGTCATCTTCTACTTCTCACCAAAGTTGCTTAGAGCATCTCCAACCCTTGGACCTAATGTGAGTTCAAAGCCATCAATTTGCCATCAAATTTGAGTCGAACCATAAAATCCTCTTAAACCATTGAACTCAAATATTATCTCAATGAGAATATTCTCTTGGGCTCCATTTGGATGGATGGATTTGAAAATCCATGGATTTCACACACAAATCATCACTCTCCAATGGATTTAGAAATACTTAGATTTGAGAGTAGTTTAAAATAGATGGATTCCTCATCAAAACCTAGTCATTTGAAATCCCCTACGCTGTCCCCCTTCCCTCTATCTCCCCCCTTCACTCTCTCCCCTTCTCTCTCATCTCTTGACAATTCATGATTTGAAATTTATGCATTTTTACCTTTATTATATTTCAAATCCATTCATTTCAAATCCTCCCTATCCAAATGGAGCCTTAGAGAATTCCTAATTTTATATTTATTGTTTTCTATTTTATAAAAAATTACTTCATAGTCACATATATAATTTCATATTTGCATTTATATCAATAAATACATGATATAAAGCACCAAACCCAACACATATTGATTTCAATAATATAAAACACCAAAATTCGATAACATAAAACACTTCATTTTGATAAGTTGATTGTTGAAAATAAACAAAAAACCCAAACCCAAACGTAAACAGAAAATTGTTTAAAATTAACAAAGGAAAAAAAATGCTTAAAAAAATTGTGTCGTGAACAATAAGATGGCAACTTCATCACCTGCTATTCACATATGGCAAAGTGGGTTCTGTTTTTGAGTCAGCAATGAAGTAATAATTGTGGCAATTTGCCTCAAAACTCACTGCGTTGGAGATGGTCTTAGATTTTCTGAGAATGTGATAGCATGTCAAAAGTAGTATCTGATTATTCATGATTGAAAAAGAGCTTACTAGTTAAGTTCAGGAAACTGAAACTTTTCGAATTGAATATGTTCTGATAATATTATCAGGAGTTAACATTTCTATTCCGAATGTGCAATTGTTGCACATTTAAACATGATGTTTGACTTTGGGTTTCCATTACGTTACAGATAGTTCCCAGAATTTTAGATGCTTCAGTCCTGGAGAACAAGAAAGCTGTTAAGGCATCCTCTGGAACTCGTCACAGTGTTATATTAACAGGTAAAATGCTTTCCTATATTGATGTTGACAGATATTGGGTCAGATTCATCTCTCAACTTCAGTTTACTCTAAACTTGAACATATTGTCCGAGTAAAGATCTTCCAGGTGATTTATTTCTTTATGTTCTTGTACTTGGGCGCCCTTTCATGGTTTTAAATGTGACGTTATCTTTATTACCATAACAAGATTTAGATCTACTACAAACAGGCCTTTAGCTTCAATTAGAATCAATAATTAGGAGTATCTTCTCTTCACTAGGATAACACTTGGGTGCACCAGTTGCACTGGGCAATTGGTGCACAACTAATACCGTTCAATGAAAACAACTAATACCTTTAAACAAACTAATACCATTTAAAAATGTGAGTTGCACAATGCAACTGGTGCACCGAAGTATTTGGCCAATAGGATACAGAAGGTGGATTCTTTAACCAAATCAGACAAATTTGTAGACAAGTGAGTATAGCGATTGATCGTATGTGTATTTGTACAGAGGACGGTAAAATCTTGAGTTGGGGATGGAACAAGTACGGTCAGGTAAACTTTATCTAACAGATAAAGACTGTCGTTCAATTTTATCCATTATGGAGTTTCTCATCTAACAACGTTCCTTTTCTTTCTTATTTATGTTGTTTTTCCAGCTGGGCCTAGGTGACACAGTTGACCGAAATACCCCTGCTGAGGTTCCTCTCGATGATTACACGCCGAAGAATATTGCCTGTGGTTGGTGGCACACACTACTGCTCTGTGAGGCAATTCCATCAAAGTAGATTGGGTTACGTTGACATGGTTTCTGTTGAATGTTTTAAGGGGTTTTCAGTAAATGTACAGGTGCAGGATGTATGTTTATCTGTACTTCTCGTTTTGGTTCTTTTCTTGTTCTGTTTTCGCTTTCCCTTTTTGGATTTCTTCTGTTTCCACTTTCCCCTTTTGGGTCTACTCTGTATCTTGCGATTCAATTTAGAGTATTATTGACATGTCAAAATTTTCATTTCGTTTGCTGATGCTGTTTCGAGTACCCTAGTGATGGCTAATCATAATCAAAATCATATTTTCTGCTATTAGTGTATCCATATTTTAGGGAAAATAGTTTTTTTAGTTTAAGATACTCAGGTCTCAATTTTCATGAATTGAAAATAGTCATTTTATTTTTCATTATCAACATTTTAGTCTAAAATTGATTATAGCAGGTGAATCATCTAGTTGATGTTAATGTTGATTTGATGATAGCTTGACAGAGTTTGATTTGTCAATCAAATGTTTCATCTTCTCTAGTACATTATTAAATTTAAAAGTCAAATGTTTCATCTTCGTACATTATTAAATTTAAAAGTTGAAAAATTAAAAGTTACAATATTATTTTTAATTTGTAAAAGTTGACATGGTTGAAATCATAAGGTTGCATTTTGCTTGAAAAAGAAGACCTATTTTATTTTATTTTATTTTCTAATACAACAATCCTACAAAAATTAAAAGTTACAATATTATTTTTAATTTGTAAAAGTTGACATGGTTGAAATCATAAGGTTGCATTTTATTTTAAGAGCAAATCATAGATTGAAATTGAGACTTGTCACACAAATTAGTAGAAGACCTCTAAATTCATCCTCACCTAACTCATCCCCGCTGCAATTGAATAAGTTCTACAGTTTTTTTTTATTGCTTTTACATCACAAATCCATATTAATTGGTGTGACATGGTACAAAAGAATTTAACAGATCAATAAATTAATTTTGCGGTCACTTAATTACATTGTGACGTGTGAAATGACTTCACTTGCGATGTAACTAAAGTAAAAGCATCAATGGAGTGGGTGCATCACTCAATATTTAATAACACAGTTGAGGTCATTCGAGTTATCATTCATTCTTTTACTGAATTTATTTTTTGTATTAGTATTTTGGTGTTTCATATTCTGAGGAGTTCGTTGGATCAATCAAGGGATAAAAGTTCAAAATTACTCTGTTTTTCAATTTTATGGTGTTTGCAAACTCGTTTACAATGGTGTTTTAAATAAGTTAATGCGAATATGTTTTGCTACTCCTTTATAGGTTTAGTAATGTTGGTAAAATTTCTAACTTCCAAAATTTTGGCTAATATTATTTTATTTTTCAGCAGTAACGATCAATTGCAAACGCCCATTAGATCCCTTTGAAATTACTGTTTCTAATGTCATGTGTGAAATTGAAATAAGACATAATTTTTCATACAATTGAATATAGAGTGGAACACAAAAAATAACAAATGAATTTGTTTGTGGAGCATGTATGTAAATCGTAGGACAGATTTGGAAAGCTCAAGAATGAAACAAAATCATATCACATAAGATACGGCTTGTCTGTTAGTTTGTTGATCACACGATAATGTCGCCTGCTGTTCGTGCAGGCACATTCTTACAAAATTACACCTTATCTAACTCCATCTAAGTGTATGAATGAGACACTGTCACGACGAGACATATCATAATTTGGGCATTGACGCTTTAACACTTTGGAATGAATAAGTGTTGATTTGTGTTAATTTACACCCCATCTCATATATGAGACCGAGGCACTACCAGACCAGGAGATTTACTAATATTTTGGTGAGAACAAATACAATGAATCAGCTAGGTATTTATAGGTGAAACTGGGTCAAAACCCTGAAAGCTCATTCTGGTCGAATTTGCTAAAACAGGCCCCAAAAAATTTTCTCGAGAGCTCTGCCGAGAAGTTGGGACGTGAAGCAGTCGATAAGACTCCATACCCTAACAATTTTTATCTACATTTTATATTTATATCCGAGTTGGTATGCTGTGAAACTTGTTCACCGTGAAACTAGTTTTTTTTTTACAGACATACACTTTAGTAATATAAGTCACACCCTTTAGTAATATAAGTCACACACTTCAGTTATCACTACGACACTCTTTGTTATAATATAAGTCACACCCTTCACTTTTATGAGTAATACACTTTACAGTAAAAAGTCACATACTTTATAGTAAAAAGTCACACACCTTAGTAATATAAGTCACACTCCATAACCAGTTTCACCGTAAAACTTGTTCACACTATACTTTGCCTTTATATCCATCTCACAATCCGTTTCATATTAGGCAAAGTATAGAGTAAACAAGTTTCACGGTGAAACTGGTTAAGGAGTGTGACTTATATTACTAAAGAGTGCGACCTTTACTATAAAGAGTGTGACTTTTACTATGAGAGTATTACTCATAAAAGTGAAGGGTGTGACTTATATTATAACTGAGAGTATCGTAGTGATAACTGAAGGGTGTGACTTATATTACTAAAGGGTGTGACTTATATTAGCCTGTAAAAAAAATAATCAATTTCAAAGTGAACAAGTTTCACAACATACCAACTCTTCGTATCATAGCACCGTTTCAAGTATGAATATATCTTTCCCAAATAATTATCCCAAAATACTTATTGCAAAATCTATGATTACAAATTGAGTTTGTATAATATGTTTGCTCTAAGCCTCTAACACGTCTTCAAACGTGTGGATGGTTAGGCTTTCACTACCTCAATAATTCCTCGAGATTTATATAATTTGAGCAACGACCACAACATAGATTCAAATTAAAAACTATGTCCTAATCAATTGGGAAAGCTGTGGAATATATTTCGTGGAATCATCGATTTCCTAATAAATTATTTCAACCTAAAAGTAATCCTCAACCGACGAATTATGATTAAAAGTTGATTAAGGTCACCTATTTTCAGATATATGGCTTAAAATAAACCATGAGCAAGTATAGTAATTCACAAGACACAAATATTCTAATTAGATTTGGTGGTGTTATGGTAATGTAGTATCAAGTTAGGACTTTCAAGGATAATTTCGATATGCACACAGGTACACCATACACTTACAGTGCAATTTAGAATCGTGCAATTTGTTAAATTGAAAAATGTTATTTATTTACATTGAACTGTGCAACTATTAATATGAGAAAATAGTTGCACGATTAAATGTGAATAAGTTGAATCTTTCAGTATAACAAATTGCACGATTCTAAAATGCATTATGAGTGCACGGTGCACCTAGATGCACATGAAACTCACTCGACTTTCAAACATCGTTTTAAGACAAATGTTGGGCTTGGGTAATGAGAGTGTATAATGAGAATAAATAAGGAGTATTGAGAAATCATCCCTATTTATATTGCTTGGTAAATTTTTAATCAAATATTAACAATGCAAAATCGTTAGTGATTCCCATTTCTATTTTCATTCTCAAACTCATATATACCAAGTTACGTGCATTTATAATCCAAAAGTTTTTTTTCATTAAAGAATTTTAACTAAAAAAAATTAATGATATAATTATTAACATTCACGAATCCACGAGCTTAATATTGTCAATATAAAAATAAGTGGAATAGATTACAAGAGAGCATGTGTCTTAACCGTCCGTTTAATTAATCTTATCAAGCACACCTCATTTCCAACACAAAGTATCATCCAAATTCTTCCACATTATATAATCCCACGTCAAAAAATATTGTACAAAGAAAAACATACACACTTGGAGTAATTAAAGCAAATGGAAGGGCTTATTCCATATGTGTATAAAGCAATAACTCAATATAGGAAAAATAATAATGGAGCCACATGGCTAAACGAATCCCCCTCGCCTTCTTACACTAGACTTTCCGGTGAATTTTCTCCGCCGGAATTCGCCTGTTCGACACCTCCCTCCGCCGCGAAAAGGGATGCTTCCGCCGTGCTTGATCAGCCTCCGGTCAAACACCATTTGATGACCAGTTCTTGCCGTGCTAACAAGTGATGATTCAGATGGTTTGCACAAATATTTTTCTCACATATATGGGATATGTCACGTGAAAATTCTGTAATGTATGTATATTGGTGTGGAAATTGATTTTGGAGGACCCTTGTTCCCAAATAAAATAAAATAGATTTGGTTTGGGGGACATAAGTCAACTCATATTACAAAACAAAATTCCACCAATGGGCACTAAACTATCTTACTGATGACTAAATTCTTGTGTGTATAATTCACCCCTTCATCTCCATTCACAATTTGTCCATTGCCTCTAAGAATCCTGCATTCAAAATCAACCAAAAAATTGCACCAACCGTTTGTTAGCGGTGTAATTTCAGTCACATATTTCATTTCATTAATGTACAATTTCCCTTTTCAACGAAAAAGAAACGCGACGAAAATGGATTTGGATCTCCTCCTATACAGGGGAGCCTATTACAAAATCCTAAATCAAATCCGACGGTTGGGATTTTGCATTGGTACAGGAGGGAACCCAAACGTAACGAAAATGTATTCGTAGTATTTATAGAGCTTGTACCTCTGCTCCAAGGCCGAATCGCATCCCATCACAAAACCTCGTGCTTGCGTTGTGAAAGACCGCAGCACTATAATGGCGAAGAACAAAAACGGGACATCATTTTACGCGTAAAAAAATACAAGTAATATAGTTTCAAATTCTCAATGGCAGGGGAATTTTGTTCATTACCTATCAACTTGACGTAGGAAATATTCAGCAGTTTCTTCATCCTCCGCAACGATGCATTCCGTGTGGCCACTGAAAATGAATTACAAGTTACATAGCCGAAATTATTCGACTTTAAATGAATGACACATAAGACAAGAAAGAGAAGAGAGCCACACAATATGGCATTCATTTTAATCGTGTACTAAAAGATGTCAAACTATTATGTAACAGAAAATCCCGATTGCTTGAAAAGTGACATACCTTCCATGCTCACGTATGTGATCAATAGCAGCTTCCACATCATCCACGAATTCAATCGTGCAAGCCCTCGAGCTGTACTCATGATGGAATGATTTGGCCTCCGAAATGTTTAGGGTCGAGCTTGCTCGTGGTCCACCATAAAGTGTGACACCTGCAGCGATATAAACGAGCAGAGTTTCTCAAACATGTGAAACTCAAATTGAGGACAGTAAGTAACTAGAATCTACCTAAGTTACAAGACTATTTTAGATATTCTAATTCAGAATTAGAATATCAAAAGTAGTCTTGTGAATCCAGTTTTGGTCCTTTAAAAAGGACCAAAACTGACACAAAACAAATTCAAATTGAGGACTAAAACTGGAATTGACCTATATGCTAAAATGTCTAAATTCCGATTTTTTTTTTTCGACACGAGGATAAAAAAAGGTACCTCCATGGTTGAGTTCGACCAAAAGATCCTGGAAACCATTAGTCGTGGACACATCCTGGTGGACAAGAAGAGTCTCCTGCAGAACCAAAGAAGATAAACGCCGTAACCCCGTGCAATAAACGAGAAAACACGACAATGCAGTGGCAGTACCATAGCATTGCATGCAGCAGGATAGTCGAGCTTTGAGTCCACGATAACGCGCCTTGCCATTTCCATGTCGGCAGATTTATCAACATAAACATGACAGATTCCATCTGCAAGAAAGAAATCAAGGATAAGTCATTGTAAAAAAGAAATTAATCATTGAAGATGATCCATTGTACCAGAATGCCCAAGAACAGGGATTTTCGTGGACAATTTTATCTGCGAAACGAGCCTATTGCTGCCTCTCGGAATCACGAGGTCTATCACATCATCAAGCTGATGCAAAGGAAATTTAATATAATCAAAATTTACTCACTGTGTAACACTACATGATATTATAATATAAAGATTTCTGCGTCCGTACCTTGAGAAGATCAGGAATCTCCTCTCTCAACGTCACTAGCCCGATGAGTTGTTCGCCAACTGTATCAGGAAGAGCCGACGTGATAATCTGTCATGATAGACGACACAATGTTTAGTTTAATACACTGAACAAGAATATGAAACAATTAAAAACAAGAAGAATTGGTTAAAACTCGCCTTGTGAAGAATTGCATTTGTATGTTTAGCTTCTTTCCCGCCTTTTAGCAGCAGACCATTGCCACTCTGTATTGCTAGTGAAGCAATCTATTGCGTGAATTTCGGAAAGTGTTATAACTACCACGTCAGGAAATAGGGAAAATAGTTTTTTTTAGTCCTGTAAGTTACTCTTATTTCGATTTCAGCCCTGTCGACTATCACGGTATCACCAACTGAAAATAAGTTCCACAATTTTTTTCAAGTTTTTGATATTTTATTCTGATAACAGGATATAAGAGGTGAAACATCCGGTTGACAAACCAGTCACTGTCACAAGGACAAATCAGACTCTGTCAAGTCAAAGTCCGACTATTTTCAATTCTTGAAAGCCAATAAGACTGAAATCAAAATAAGGATAACTTGCCGTACTAAAAAATCCATTCCAAGTAAAATAATGAACAGAACCTCAACTCGACTGGTAGTCGAAAAGTACCTGAACTAGAGCGTCGGGTCGAGACTCAAAGATAATGAGTAGAACACCTAAAGGACAAGTAGCCTTTTCTAAGATGAGCCCTTCAGCAAGCTATACACAGTCCAAAAAAGTTATAAACAATTTTTCTCTTTTAATTCATGAAAAATAAAAAAGTCATTCATTTACCTCTGTTTTACTCAATATCTGACCAATTGGTTCTTCCATTTCTGCAATTTTTCGAATAGACTTCGCCAGAGAGGAGATCTGTCAAAAAATACAAAGATTTAGCAATAGAAAGAACAATATAATACTCCCTCCATCCTATTTTAAATTGCTCATTCACTAATTGGCTCATGCTTTAGCGAACGAGTTGTTTATTAGTATTTAAAATGATAAAGAGATTTTTAAGGTGGGGTATAATAGTCCTACCTCTCATCTATCAACGCCTCCTTAAAAGTCATTTTATCATTTCATATACTAATAAACAAATTGCTCACTAAACCACGAGCCAAACAATGAATGAACAATCTAAAACAGGATGGAGGGAGTATTGCTTAATGATACATATCATCATTCAATCTTAATATTGGTTGAGTTTTGAATCCTTCTTGCCTTTCCGGGCTTCAACATTAGGCGAGAAATCAACGACTCGTCATAACCAGCACGACGAGCAGCAGCAACATCAGCCTCATTCTCGACGCTTATTAGAGATTCTTTTGCCTCCAATGCATCAGCAACATCCAACAGAATTTTCTTCCTTTCTTGGGACGAAACACTCTGTAGACGCCGCGAACACTCTCTAGCTGCAACGGCCATTTCGCGAGCGCCAAACTCGTCGTGTACAGCCCATGATTGAGCATCTTTGTGAAAAAGAGTCCCTATGCATTTCCCTTCTAGCACCTTCGAAATGTTCGCTGCAACGAAACCACTTCCAAGAAAACGAAAAACATAATGCAAATATAAGACGGTTTCATAAGAGAGTCTCTGTATAAAGAAGGTTAAGAAATATTCTCAGCAAAAAAACCACTTCTGAAATAATTCTATCTCATCTAAACGTTTCAACTTCTAGAAAATGTATGAAATTAGTTCATTTATATTAATTTCCTAACACTGCCCCCACTCGTGGGCTGAATTCTCGACTCTACCATCTGACCAAGAGGCCCATCGAATGTAAATTTTAGTATGAAATGTAATTTATAGGTAACTTAAGTAATGAAGATATGTCTACATGATTAAAATAATATGAAGACAAGTCATAAACAATTCTTACTATTTAAGCACAAAATTATTATTTTTTTGGAAATTCCATAGCCATTATGGAATATTCAATAGTCAATTCTTTATTTTCTTTTAGTGGTGTGAGCCAAAGACCCTGATATCATATAAGAATCTCATCTCATCGAAAAGTTCGATGAGATGAAATTCTTCCAACTTCCAAGAAAACAACAAAAATTACTACAAACAAAATGACGGTCTCACAAGAGAGTGTCTACATAAAGAGCAGGTTCTGGCATACCTAGCTATGACGACAGGTGTGCCAGCATCTGCAGCAGTGATGGCGGCCTTTACTTTGGCCGTCATCCCACCTCTTCCCACCCTCGATTTATCTCCGAATGTTATCAATCCTTCATGCCTTTTCTTGACGTACGTATGAATCAATCGTGAACTCGGATCACTAGGAGGGCCAGTGTAAAGGCCCTCCACGTCGCTCAACAATACC
Source organism: Stenogyne calaminthoides (assembly GCA_037126765.1). Classification (NCBI taxonomy): domain Eukaryota; kingdom Viridiplantae; phylum Streptophyta; class Magnoliopsida; order Lamiales; family Lamiaceae; genus Stenogyne; species Stenogyne calaminthoides. The sequence goes on along the minus strand of JBBCBC010000003.1, from coordinate 37,319,541 downwards.
AGAAGGTCCGCTTTAAGTTCGAGCGCCAATAAAGACGCTAAACTATCGTTATCCCAAAAGATACCCGTCGAATCCTGCAAAAAAAAAAAAGAGAATGATAATGATAATGAGAACAATGATAGTGATCAGCCGAAAAATCGGGATATGATCATTTTCGAATGGTTGAAAGTGAATGAGAGATTATTTACCTCATATGGTGCTCTTCTTGAACTGATTGCATCATTTTCATTGAAGATTGGGATGCTCCTTAGAGCCAACAATGAGTTAACAGTTTCAGAAAGTTGGTGCCTAAATTCTGGACTTTTGAAGTCATTGTCTGTGACTAGAAGTTGGGATGCAGTAATGTCCAGCTTTTAAGAAGTAGACAAGTTAGTTTTTTTGTGTAATTTGAAATGATAAATTTGAACCACTAACTATTGACCTCCAAAATTTGAATTCTTGATTTTGGGATTTGAATTTCAAGAATTAACAAACTAGAAACTTCTGAAGATATTTCGATTTATAGTTAATATCAAAAGTAGTCTTGTGATTTAGGTTGATTTCACTTTCAGTCCTATAATTTTGTCAATTTTTTCTTTTAGAAGACTTCACTTTCCCATGTTGAATTTTGTTTGATAACTTTCAAACTTCAATTTTTTAGTCCTTTGGCCGGAAAAAATAGGTTGATAGCCAGTTTTGAAAGTTAATAAGACGAAATTCAAAAAAATTATAAAAAAAAATGTCAAGTCAGCTAGAAACGGCTGTAGCCGTTTAAAGGGCTAAAATATTGGATTTTTTAATATTATCAGGACGAAATTCGATTATTATAATTGGAGTTTCCAAAAGAAAAAAAAAGAAGACAAACTTAGAGGACTAAAATTATTATATTTTTGCCTAAAATATAGTATTACCTGGCTGAACAAAGAATCATATAGTGCCATAAGACCATTCTGACCAACGGCAGCACAAGGCTTTCCATCTATATCAACTTGAGGCTTTTGCAAGTCTGCAAAACTGCAATCAACATGCATTTTTTAGTCAATCAAATTTACTGCAATGCAACACTAAGCAGGAAAGTTCGTTCACCTGCTATTGAGCAATCTTCTATACTTGAGCCTCTGGCGACCGGCTCCAACCGCGCCTGACGTGACCAAGATTATTTCGAAGCATTGGGAATTTAACGCTTCAAGCTGAATCATAGCATGGCTAAATTTAGCTGGGAACTCCATTTGCACTACAAATTGAATATGATAAAGAGTTCGGAAGGTGGAAAACGAACCTGCTTGAAGATTGCGCCGACTCTTCCAACTGCTAGCCTTCCGTCCTTTCGCGTAACAACGGCTGTACCTACCTACGGCATGTACAAGAAATGATGTGTATCATTTTTTATATTCCATTTTATGTTCCATTATGCAGACGTGTGGAATAGAGGATTAATCATTCGGGCAAGCAGTGGCAGGTTCAGAAATTTGAATTTGGGGTACGAAATATAACTAATACAGTTCAAAAATAAATTTATAACAATTTTTTTTAACATTGGACATTAGTGAGAATTTTTCAATTTTGGGGTAGGACAAGTCGCATAATGATGTAATTTTTTTTAATTATTAATTCCTTAAGGCATTTTGGCCACCATTTTACATTGTACTCCAAAGCATTCATCACTCACCTCCTTCACAAAATAGCTAGTTAGCTCCTACCAAAATAAAGAACAAATTAAGAGATTTTTTTTCCCAATATTGAAATTCCCTATATTATTTTGCAGGTATTTTTAGATGGAACGTCAGGAACACTACAAAATGAAAGGCAATTTATTCCAATTTTAAATGAAATAAAATGTTACAACAATAGTATCATTACAAAAAAGGAATCATGATAATTATTTGGACCGCACACTAAATTCCTGTCTCCATCACCACCTTTTCAAAATCTGCATCTACTCAGATCTCTTTTTGCATTTTAATATACAGTAATCACACACTATACAATTAAGAAGAATACGTGCATGCAATTATCAAGAACAATAAATATAAAAGAATAAAAATAATACCTTAAAGACGACACGCTTAACATTCTTGACAAAATCTCTTGAAGGATCCATAGTGAACGAACGAAGTCTGGTTAATTTTCTGAGAAAAATAAATAAATTTGGGTGGGTGTAGCAAGTTTCAGAAATTTAGATGCAAAGGCACAATTTATGGAGACAAGAGTTTGAGCCAATTTTGGACACTCGGAAATTGCGTAAGACCTTTTCAAAATTTACAAGAAAATCATGAGAATTTAAAGACTCGTATTTTTTGAGATTTTGGTCAATCACTATTAATTACACGAATCAATGATTTTTACACATTAGTATTTTAATTTCGTATCTTATTTTGATTAGTAATTATTTAACCGAAATGATTAATTAGGTAGGACGAAATTTTAGAGTAATTTAATTCAAAGTGTATGAATTGTGTATTATGATCAATTTAATCTAGTTTTTTTCAGGGGTGATCGATTTGAGATTAGACGAAATATGGAAAGATCTTTGTATTTCGTTTTGTGACATATACTATTGATGCATGTTATATAAGAACTAGTAATATAATTATTATTATAAATGTGAAATATATGCTAGTCAAATCAAATAAAGTAAATAAAAGATCAGAAGGATATCATACATGCAAATGCAATTATAGTAAGGATTTGAGTTTACATATTGTTGTGTTCGATACATTAACTCAGGCTTAATCGAACACGTAAGAGCGACACATGTAATATTTAAATATTCATGCCCAATGGACAAGTATTCGCCAGGGTCGTCGAGGAAAGAAGGAATCGATTAAGAGCTAAGTCAAGAAGGCCATAAGCAAATCGAGGACTCGGGCGGCCAAAATTCTCGAGAAATCCGAAGACCTCAGATATCCTGAGGTCAATTAAAATTGCCTCAGATATCCCGAGGGTCAAGATGTTCGAAGACCTCCGGATATCCCGAGGGTCAAGTATGTTCAAACCTCGAGATATCCCGAGGGTCAAGATTCGCACCTCGGATATCCGAGGGTCGGTATGTCCTTGGACCTCGTATATCAAGCGGTCGAGTGCCCGACACTCGATATCCGATGACCAACATCCCGGAGGCTCGGTGTGCTCGAGGAGGACAATATTCAAGATAAAACCATATGGTTAAAGTTTTAACAAAGCATCCAACCGAACAAAAGGTTAATTTGGACGACCAAAAAGAGTGCTTTTCTGAGACAAGTAAGTTCCAAGATCAACCGGGAAGCGAAGTTGAAAGCATTGGCAAAGATTACGTGAGTTCTCAAGATGACCGAAGTCTCCGGCTCATGCTTGCTAACCCGGCTCATTCGAGTGTTATAAAGGAAGAAAAAAGAAGAAAGAAAGGTTAGGAAAAAAATCTCCCAAAAAAGTCATACCCACGCTTGAGAGGTGAGGAACAAAAAAAATTCGAGTGATCATTTATTCCTACTAGAAACCCCTAGCTTTTGGAGGCGAATTCTCCAAATTATCTTCATTGTAATGATTCATCTTCATAAGGTGTATCAAATATTGTATTGTAAAGCTCGCAATACCACATCCCGGCTTGGTACCCCCGGAGTAGTCATTTAAAATTTTTGGGGTCAACAAATTCATCTTATTTGACTTATCGTGACACGCATGCATGTTTTGTTTTTTGAAGTTGTTATCAAATTAGCCACATAATACTCTCAGAAAAAAAATTTCATGATTTAAGCTAAAATTGCTTCACCCAAAAACCAACCCATATCTGAACCCTTAGAAAAGCCGAGGAAAAAATAAATAAAATGCCTCAATCTAGGAACACACAAATGGAGGTCATCGGGACAAAGCCCGACCACATGACGGAAAAGAGGCTCAAATTGACCTCATAAAAAGATCGTGGAGTGGAGATTACCAATCTCAAGGATATTGTGAATGATTAAAATATCACTTTCTTTCATGGCCTTGAAAGAAAGAAATTCGAGAAAGAATCGCCAAATTAGAAACTCAAGATCGTGAAAAACATCACGCGTACACGATAGTGAGCAAGTTAAAAAGAAAAAAGCGGGCAAGTAAAAAAGCCGATAACGACACGCCTCGAAATCTAATCCTCAGGATCTACCACCATCAGCGTTTGGACGTTTGAGGCTCTCCGCCCAAAGAAAATCGGCAATAAGGCGACAGGATCAAGAAAGGAACAACCAATAAAAATGCCCGCGACCCGGATCTTCATGATCATATCGTAACAAAAATCGGCGGGAACAAAATTGTCTATCCATCATCGATTGGGTAGTCAAGCACAAACTTGGAAGGTTTGCCTATCACGAAGCATGACCCACTAGGGTCCCTGTGATGGGAAACAACCCCAATCTAAAATCAATCCCACAAAATTTTGCGGAAATGAAAAAAGGCCAGTTCAAGGATTTAAACCAAACGACAAAAATTCCGGCGATCATGGCGGCGAAATTTCATATTTGATTTGGTCGACCTCATGTCCATCTCAACAAGTATTGATTTTGATTTCAAACACGGTCGATCATTCCCCATGACTTTGGGTGATCGGGCACATAGATGGTTTCTACCTTGCCGGCTGCGTGCATCATCTTTTTCGCCCAATTGGGACAACAATTTCGTCCCTTTTTTCATCCATGTAAAACTCTCAAAACAAAGGTTGGCGCATTTCTCCCAACTAAAGGTGAGTTTGATCGAGCATACATAGAAAGATTTGATAAATGTGCGTATGATGGGGCGGTTGAAGGGATGCCAAAATTTTTTGGGGCCTAACTCTAAATCTTGATATATGGAAGGCCATGCACCAAGGCGGCCTTGAACACATATTCAAAGTTCCGAGAAGCGGCGGCCAAAATCATAGCCATGCAAGATTTGCTCGCCCAATCACGATTGGGTAAGGGAACCTACAACTAGAAAAAAATTTCGGGGAAGAAAGTGATGAATGAAGGGGTACAAACCCCGGGCTCTTTCAAACCATTTCAAGAAAAAAAAGCAAACGCCCACTGAAGTCTTTTTAAATGAGACAATCTTTAACCAAATCGAGAAATCGGGACATGTTGAAAGGCCGAGAAGAATCATAATGGATAAACATCGGCTCAATTTTTAGTACATCGGGCACAACGAAGAAGAGTGTCGACTTACTTACTCGCCAACTTTGGAAGCTATACGAAGATAATCGTCTTACCCAAAGATTTTCTAACGGAAAAAATAAATCGAAGGGGGTAAAACAAACATCCGACGGTGATCACGAAGAATCACGTAAGAGGTCCGAGTTATCTATTTGTGGGAAGAGGTCGAGAAAGTCAAGAGATTCACATGCATCGCCCTGAATATGGTCCAAATTGGAATGGCACCAACATTATCGAGCAGACGAAAAAGAAGATGGAGATCGTGCCATGCAAAACATCCATCAAGTGAAGGTGGCGAGCACATCGCTCAACGCGCCACCCTCACACCAAATCATGTTTTCAGAGGGCGATCTCGACGGAATCATAATCCCCACAATGACTCCTTAACCATCGTTATTTCGTCTCGCCGGGTTGAATATAGATTGACCTTTGGAGCTTATGCGAATAATTTCAAGATGGAAAAACAAGTTCTTATATTGAACCGTGCAATCATACCATAACCAATGGTATGAAGTTAAGTCGAGTTAGAATTCTGAATCACGGACAGACGAACTAGAATGCTAGATTTTGTAATCGTCGATGTTCGTCTACTTATAACGGGTTCCTAGGTCTCCCGTTTATTCAGGAATTCAAAAGCGGCAGTATTACTTATTGTGTTAAATTTCCGACCAAGATGGAACATGAAGCGTAAAAGCGAGATCAGAAGAAAGCTCGAGATTGTTTGCTATCTTACGCTTTAAGAAAAACAAAGCATCGTCAATATGATGGAGCAAACATGGGAGATTGGTGAGCCAAGCCAGCGAGCAAATACCTCGCGCCTAAAAGATCTTCCGGCGAACATAAGTTCGACGAAAGCATCTCTTGTTGAGCACCGAATGCTACGCGAACACGGACTCGGGGTGACAACTAATTCCCGGATCTCTAGATCAAATGAATATTGATCGGCGCGAAACGGACCTAGAGCCTCGCACAGGCTTTGAACCCATGGAGGTTGATGGACGAGCACCGGGGTCCATCCAAGATCCCGGTGGAAGCAAAAAAAAAAAGCAACACCAGTCGAACAACCGGAGTCCATCAAAATCGACCGAAACGGACCGAAGTTAGAAGTGTTCATTGGTTGTAATTACTGAACCAATTCAAGCGTAAAATTATTGCTTATCTTCAAGCAAACTTGGATGTGTCTACGCATGGTGCGACGAAGACATGATTGGCATTGATCCAAAAAACATGCATGCCACTCCTCAACCTTGATCCAATACAAACTCCAGTTATCTAGAAGCCACGTAAAAGTTTAGTCGGAAAAATACGCGTGAAGAATGAATAGTGAAATCAAAAAGTTGCTCGACAACAAAACCGATCCGAGAGATAAAATGCCCAAGATGGCTTTGCCGAACCCGTAACAAATCCGCCAAGTCTAATGGATCTTTTTTTTGTATTGATTTCCGCAGTTTAAACAAGGCATGTCAGAAAGATAACTTCCCGATGCCATATCGATTATTTGGTCGAGAGCCGTGAACTCATGACTTTTATGGATGCATTTGTTGGTTATCACCAAATACCTATACCGGACGATCAAAAAGAATACTGACATTCTCAGAAGTGAAAAGAACATGTACTATCGCAACCATGCCGATTTCGGATTAAAGAATGCGGAGCAACATATCAACATTTGGTGAACAAAATGTTACCGAACACATCGGTAGAACAATTGAGGTATATATTGATGATATTGTGGTTAGAGTGAACATAAGGAAGACCACATCACCCACCCTCCTTTAAGCGTTCGATATACTGGGGGAAGTACAATATGAAGCTAAATCCGAAAAAATGTAGCTTTGGGGTTCACTTTCGGGAAAATTCCTCGGACATATGGTGATCAGCGAGGGATCGGGCGAACCCAACAAAGATTCAAGCCATGCTCGATATGCAAGCTCCCAAAAATGTGAAAGAGGTCAAAAGTTAACGGACGTTTAGCTTCAGAAAGCGGGTTTATATCAACTGGAGACAAATGCAAACCTTTCTTCGATACATTGAAGAAAGGGAAATTGTCGAGCATTGCCAAAAATGCATTGAATCATTAGCGATACTTTGCGGAAATGCTCTGCTTTGTCCAAGGCGAACAACTCTATCGTATCTTTTGCATCCGAGCATGCGACGATCGATGTTGTGAAAATGAAAGCGAAGCACTATACACTTTTGCCCATTTACTATGTAAGCCAAGTTTATAGAAGCTCGATACCCACCATTGGAAAAATTAGCATACGAGTGTTGAAAAATTCGACCATATTTTTTCGACCACTAATCTTGACTCCTTTCCCATTCGCCAAGTCCTAACCCGATTCTTTGTAGAGGCAAATTACTAAAGTCAACATAGGGGTTAGGACAATTCGGCATTACGTTCACTCCGCGATCAGCAATGAAGGGCGAGCTATAACTAAATTTCATGATCGAGTTGACATATCATCAAATGCTTTCGAAAAATTGCTATCGACCAACCATGGCATATGTATGTTGATGGCTCATCAACAAGTTTAAGAGCCGGAGCATTGTTCTCATCAACCCAACCAGCAAACATTCACAACAACCATCCGTTTTTTTTGATTTCCCACTACAAATAATGAAACCGAATATGAAGCTTTGATCATTTGGATTACGGATGGCAATGACAATGGGAATGAGAGGTGATGATTTATAGCGAGATAATCGTTTATCAAGATGGAATGTACGAGGCCGAAGCAGCGGATGTACGGTATCAACAACTAGCAAAAGAATTGCTCGAGCATTTTGAACAAGTTTTCATTGAGCAATTACCACGATTGGGTAATTCGTTATTTGATGCTTTTACGCAACAAATTGAGGAAGAGAACGAACACAACGGACATTGTGGTCGTCACAACTTGTTCGCCGTCGGTTCGATTATGATCGTCTAAAATATAAATGACAAAGACTTGGATGACTCAATCTGAGTTACATACAAAGGGATTTCTCCGCGAAAATAAGGCACAAGTTACTTCAAAGTTACAATCATTTTATACTATCATAGACAACGTTTATACAAAAAAAACTTCTCATTTCCACTTTTGAAGTGTATTACTCTGAAGAATTGTGGTAATTCCGGAACAAATCCATGAAGGTAATTGGGCTCGTTCGCTCACAAAATAAGACAAGGTTATTAAGCCAACCCTCAAAAAAGCAGATCCTCCAACCCACAGATGCGGTACATGCTCCACTTTATTCAACGAAGAATTAGTGTGTTTATAGCCCATGGTCATTTGCTAAATGGGGATCGATTTGAAAACGCACGTCGGGGAGTAAAATTTGTTGTGGTTGTGGATTACTAAGAGGCCATTATCAAGATCACCGAACAAAGAATGTGGAACTTTGTTTGGAAGAATATCATTTGTCGATTTGGGCTTCCCCAATCATTAATGCGATAAACAAAGTTCGATGGAAGTGAATTCCAGACATGCTGGGGATAAAAAGCACTAAGAATCAAGCGGACGAGTTGAGTTAATAAAATCATCAAGCATACCCTCAAGGCGGACTTGATAATTTCAAGGGGTGGATGGACGGGTCAAGAGTTACTGAAAATATTATGGGCTTATCGAACAACTTTTTAACATCAATCGGAGACCCCGTTTTCGGCATTTTGTGCGGAAGGCGTTATACCCGCAGTAAATCAAGATTCCAAATCATCGAACAATGACATTCGGAGAGCACATTAAAGTGAACCTTTGATAGAGGTGATTTCAAGAATGCCATGTACAAAAAGAGATCGAAGAAGTTTTACAACTCCAAAGTCCAAACAAGTTCAATGGGGATTTGGCGAGCAACGGGGGTATCAAGTGGTGTGTTCGGCCGAGCATGGAAGGTCCGATTCGAGTTCTGAGCGTTTGCTAAATCGGGGCCTATGACTTGGAAGACTGAATGGAGTCCCATTGTCCTACTCATGGAATGCATCAAATTTGAAAAAATACTATCAATAATAGCGAGCATAGTCGGCGAAAAAAAATCATCCACACAAACTTTAGCGAACCACGGTCGGCGAATTTTGTCCACCTGACTTTAGCGAGCATAGTGTTGGCGAACAAAATCGTCCACACGACTTTAGCGAAAGCATAGTGTTCATTTAACAAAATAAAATCCACACAATTTTGAAGTGATCATAGTTGGTCGAACATAATGGCGATGTCTTTAAAACAAACACAAAGGGCCGAACATAATCACGGTCATTCGGTTCAAACGAGTAGGACAATCCTGAAAGAATAGTACATTATGTTCGATACATATCTTCAGGAAAGAAATGCTGGACAACACTATCGACAGGCGGAAGATCGTGTCGAGCGAGTTGACAAGTGGTGGCAACCATGCAGGATGAGTCAATCTTTGAGCAAGAGCGTCAAAAAATTTGAACAGATGTCAAAAAGGAGCAAAAAGTAAGAGAGCTAGCACCGACTAGCTATGCCAACACTAGCTTGGGAAAGTTCTATAGATAGGGCATATTGATAGTTGAAAAAAAGCGGAAAAAAACATATGAAGAAGAAAGATATATGTACTTTTGTTCGCTAAGATTTTCTAGTTCAAGCTTATTTGAGGTCGCACACCTAAGCCGGACGAATTTAACAAAAACGAACGAGCCCAAGTCTAAGTTCACTGACGAGGCAGTTATTGATTCCCATGAAAAAGTGAGTAATGGGACGCAATGAAAAAGATGACTCAGATTTCGAAGAGTAAAAAATTGATGAGTCTTGGGTGACTAAATAAAACTGACCCTTAAGATACCTAAATAAGGCGATCGCGCAATCAAGAAATTCCTAAATAAGATGATCAACCGATTGCAACGCCAATAAGATAATCAAAACCGAAAAAAGTCGAGAGGCGGGCATAAAACCCAATGTTCAATTCATTCGGAAGAAGAAAAGAGGCAAAAAAAGCAACAAAGTTTAACACGACTAATTGCTAAAAGCAAACATCAAGCAACACAAGTATCGATTTTCATCCTCAACAATTATCGAACAATCGGGTTTTTTGTAATCCATCCATTCGATTATAAATTTATTCAACAAAAGACAAGAAGTCAAAGAAAAACTACAAGTATTAAAGACATTGTTCGGAGAAAGAAGTTGAAGAAGACAAAAAATTACACAACGTATGTTCAACAAAACAAAAATAACATCAAGGAGCAAAATCATAATTGGGGGTAGCGGGAGAGAGATGTCGAACAAATTGTGCTTAGCCCCCCGCAAAGAACAACTCCTTCAAGATGGTCGATACCAAATGCTCGCGGAAAGGTACATTACCTTTTCACAAGAGGTCCTTTTGCGCACCAAGACCGGTCGGTCCTGCTCGGGCCCGAAGATTTTTGGCCAAGAACCTCAGCGATATTCATGTCTAAGCCCTCTTGAAGACCGGATCATCAACTTTGATCCCTTCAGAAGAACGGAGAAATCACATGCATCATTTAAATCGACATTGGAAGGTTGCGGTCCGGTGGGTTGTCGAATCTTCCGACCCCCGGATACAAGAGGGCAATTTGTTGTTGTTGGATGCATGGCAAACCGGACCGGATAGCATCGGCTGTAAGGCACAAATGTAGGAGAAGTTGGACATGGAATCAACATACTCATCATCATCGCAAATCTTTGAATTTTCGAGACCCAAACGAGTGTTGGTCTCTCAAAGAATGATGAGTTATCAGATCCCTCTCATTTTCCATGAAATGGAGTCTCACGGCTCAATATTCATATCCTCCCGAGCTCTTCATTATACCGCTACCTCCTCCCGAGAGTGGATCAATTCCTCTTTTGTTCGGGCGAAAATCTTTCCCGAGCGAGCGTGCATCTTCGGGAAATTCCGAGCATTTTCACGAGCCTTGCGGGCATCTTGAACTTATGCCGAAAAAGATTGTCCCCGAGCCAACCTCGGTTCATCTTGAGTCTGTTTTCGCCTCTTTTTTTCTTCAAAGTTCTGATCAAAAGCCAAGTAGTTGGCATGGAGGTTTCGAGCAAACTTTCAAGAACGACCATAGATTGGGAGACCAGACGCATATTTTCGGAGTGGGAATGAGTGGACTCTGACGGTAGTCCATGCTTTTTGGCAACTTAACCTTATTTAACACTAAAGGCGGCGTAAGTAGTTCTTGATTGGGCATCAAAAGGCATAACCTCGCTTCAATCTACATATATATTCGAGCAAATGAATATTTAGGCGAACAAAAATAACCAAAATCGAGAAGCGGTCCGAACAAAAAGCGTACATCACTGACGGATCCCATCCCAAGAATGATCTATCCTCGGGGACCGGGAGCTCAGATCTAATTAATGGAGTCCATGATGGGTCCGGTCGAGGTGGAGAAGATGTGACCTCCATTTCAACAATCAATCGAACGCGGACTATACAACGGCAGAATAGCGTGTTTCGCCGCTCGGCGTCTTTCGTCGAGTTTGTTCGCTCGGCCCTCGCCAAAGATGGAGCTTGAAAGCTAGTGCTCTTTTCGGCTTGATTCCCAGGGACCCGGACCGGATCGGTTAGCCTATTTCGCCTCCCGCCTGTTACATTGTTGAGCCTCGCTCGGCTGAATCCTAAGCTCCTGTTTTTTTCTCCGAAAGCCATCTCGGTATGCCGGATGTACTCCAAAAAATAATTTAAACAAAATAAATTTGAATGGTAATAATGAGAACAAAATGGCATCAAAACTTATACAAATTGATCCTTACGATAGGATTAAAATGACAAGATGATATAAACAAACCTCGCTTTCTTTCTCACGAACGTGATTGAGTTAATGCGAGAAAGATAAAATAGTTGCTTTTCGTCGCGGTTAGAAATTCTGGAAATAAAAAGCGAGTTAAATCGGTTCAAATGTGAAGAACGAAACACCAAAATTACTTTTAAATGTCTACAAGCATTTGGTTAATTTCGAAAGGGCTTTTCCAATCGCCCCCAACGAACCAAACTTTTTTCCTTCCAATTTCGATTTTGTTTTACGTCCTCAATAATTTTACACTTGGCATTAGCTTGCATATGAACAACCAACCGTGTTCACCCATCGGACCGGGTCAAAATCGAGCAATCGGTGGCGAGGATAGTACCTTGCCCATCTTGCGAACAATTCGAAACTCATGGTCATATACCACCCGTCGGGCTTGAGCTGCGTAATGGTGATGTTCCATTCCAAAGCAAGCGGTGATGGCGGATGGAGGAAATCAAGGCCAACTTCCATTGTGTCTAAAAATACACAACCCTCGGGGGTTGGTCCCGCTCATCGAGAACACGGTGCCCGTAAAAAGACATCTTTTGAGTTTCATAAATCCAAATGATTTTTTGAGCCTATCGGCATCAATAATGCTCGCTATCTTGCTTTCATTTGGGTACTCGTTCTCTCAACCCTAATCCTATGAGGTTGCTCGGTCAATCAAAACTATAACGAAGCGTTATACCGTTATACGTTGGACTATGAGAACACCAGCGAGTATATCAAGCTCGAGAATTTTACTGTGACCAACTACCCCTATGTTGATTCGGTTATATTTGACCTGCCAAAATTTCCCCCCCCGAGAACATTGTCATTCCTATCTACATTAACAAACTATGCAAATAATTTGAATTTGGGGCAAAAAAAAATTATCACTTGAATAATTTCGAAGAATCATTACGGACCAAGTCCCTATCCAATTCATTTAGGGCTTAAATGTCGAATGGGAGAAAGACGCAAACGGTTGCGAATTTTAATTCTGAACAAGACATTCGTCTCTTCGCATTGCATTTATTGACGGAGGAGGAAGAAGAGGAACTATGGTGGTCCGATCTGAGGGAAAAGAGTTTGAGCAAGAGGCCATAATCACAATTAGAGAAAAGAATCGGCGGTTACGAGTAAAATTTTTCACGGAATAGGAAATTTTCGTAAGCGAGAAAAGATTGAAAAGTGAAAAAAAAAAAAAAAAAAGGGGTTAAGGCGGAGAAACAAGGTATATATAAATGTTGGATTCGATTTGAAAATGAAACAACGACATCGACCAATCGGGCCCATGTTGAATACGTAAAATTTACGGGGGTATTGTTGTGTTCGATATAGTAACTCAGCTTAATCGAACTCAAGAATTTTGTAATATTTAAATTTGATTGTGTGGAGGAAAGAAGGAATCACGATGAGCCGAAGGCCATAAGCCGTCGAGGACTCGAGTGCCCAAAATACAAATTAAAGATTTTTTATCCCATTCCCTATATTATTTTGCAGGTATTTTTAGATGGAAAGGAACCTACAAAATGAAAAGGCAATTTATTCCAATTTTAAATGAAATAAAATGTTACAACAATAGTATCATTACAAAAAAGGATATCATGATAGATATTTGGACCCGCACATAAATTCCTGTCTCCATCACCACCTTTTCAAAATCTGCATATCTCAGATCTCTTTTTTGCATTTTAATATACAGTAATCACACACTATACAATTAAGAAGAATACGTGCATGCAATTATCAAGAACAATAAATATAAAAGAATAAAAATAATACCTTAAAGACGACACGCTTAAGACTTGACAAAATCTCGGGTATCCGAAGTGAAGGATCCATAGTGAACGAAGAAGTCTGGTTAATTTTCTGAGAAAAACAAATAAATTCGATTGGGTGGACAACAATCCAAAGAAAAAAATGGTTAATGCAAAACAAAGCATTTATGGAAAAGAGTTAATTTTGGACAAAAGAGTTTGTGAAGACTTTTCAAAAGTTCCAAGAAATCATGAGAATTTAAAGACTCGTGAGTTTTTGATGACCGAAGTCTCAATCACTATTAATTACACGAATCAATGATTTTAAAAGGATTAAATTTAAGAAGAAAGGTTAAAAAAATTCCCAAAAGGTCATACCGACGCTTGAGATTAATTAGGTAAAAAAAAATTGAGTGATCATTTAATTCCTACTGAATGAATTGTGTATTATGATCAATTTCTCCAAATTATCTTAGGGGTGAATGATTTGAGATTAGACGAAATATGGAAAAATATTTGTATTTCGTTTTGTGATATATACTATTGCTTGGTATATATAAGAACTAGTAATATAATTATTATTATAAATGTTTTTATCAAATAAAGTAATGTTTTGTTTAGGAGTTGTTATCAAATTAAATGCACATAATTTATAGTAAAAAACGACTCGCGACACATATCTCGATAATTATTAAGAGTTATATTTCGGTAGGGAGTGTGAGGTTTAATTTTTTTTAATTAAAATTGTTTTCAACGTAATATATTATGTTTGAAGAATTTATAATGTTGTGTTTCTTTTCCCACTTATGAACCAATTATAATTGAAATAGAAGTGTTCGTAAGCCAATAGTCTTCTAATTTGACTTGATATGAAAACTGACAACAAACCACCTGTTTGCTCAATGTATGCACATCAATTAACATGAATGGTGCAAAATTGTATAGACAAAAGTATCATGATGCTAATCCAATTTTAAATTCTTTTAAATGGTGCACAAGAGATGTAAAAATAAAAATAAGCTTCCTAGCTCCTACAAAATATCATGATGCTAATCCAATTTTAAAAATTGAATAGCGCCAACGTGCATGAAATGCAAAACCTATACTTAGCTTCCAAATAAAATCAATAGCAGTAAATTCTTCCTTGTATTAGACCCTCATGGATTGCATTTCATGAAACAAGAACTACAGAGTTTAAAATCAACTGAACCAAGAACAAAATTCAAATCCCAAACTCACATTTAAACATATTGATTTCGAGTGATCTTGATCATTGTAAGACGATTTTATGCATAAAACCATCGCTTCGCTTTAAAATGTGAAGAAATAACACATCAAGTAGAGTATGCAGCAAAATAAAATTCCAAGAGCTGAGCTCAAAAGGAAGAATTTTCAACAATTCAGACAATTTTCCAGTACATAATCAGTTGCTCTTCAACTAATATGGAGCAGGCACATTAATTTGATACAGCAAATTTTACACATACTTCATAGTAACAAAAAAAAATTTCACAGCTATGTTAAAAAGATGGGCCAATATCCAGTTAATGGCAATATATTTCTCATGGATGCTACAGATTTATCGTAAATTATTACAGTAACTCGTTGTTTACCTAAACAAGGAGCAAAAGAAATTTACAGCACCCAACAAATCTGCAGATTTTAGCAGCCTCTGTCATACTGAGAATCGAGAGCAGCTTGAAGCATGAAAACTCAAAGCGACATCTCTTAAACAACGCAAGCCCCTAAATAGGCGAAACAAAAATCATCAGGTCATAAACATTTAGAATCAGAGTTAATAGATGGTAGGAAGACGGATCCCCCAAAGCATGGGAGAATACAAGAAAACACAGTGACAAGGTTCCCCAATCTCTCCCTCCCCACGTTGTGGTTTTTTTTTTTTTTTGTGTGTGTGTGTGTGTGTGTGTGTTGTAGGGGAGGGGGGTGGTGGGGGAGAGTTCATTAATCAAATAAATTCCACATTACCACTCAACAGACGATATGAACGTGCAACTGGTGCACAAGCAGCACAAATATTGTTCATTGAAAACAACTAATATTGTTTAGTGAAAACAACTACTCCCTCAGTCCCTCAAGAACTTACACATTGGTATGTCCCAAAAGAATTTGCACACACAAAAACTAGAAAGTCCTCTATAAACTACACCCTCACAATGTCCACAATTTTAGACAAAATGTCATTACTTTTGGGCCCACACACACACAATTCAATTCATTTATTTACTTTATACAAAAAGGTTTACGAAATTACCCCTTATTTCCTAATCATTGTTCAACTTACTTTATTCTGTGTGCCCAAGCTAGTTTGCAAATTTATATGGGAAAGAGAGAGTATAATTGACCAACTAATGCATTTAGTAAAACAACTAATACTATCTAAAAATGCACTTGAGTTGCACGGTGCATAGAAGTATTTGCCATAACCTATATAGGAATCAGCTGGGACCATGAAAAGCAGCAACAAGAATTGCCTACATGGTGGTTCCCACACAACTAGGTTAATAATGTAAACCCCATCTTGACCATATTTTCAGCATCTCATACAAGAAGAGCAGAAAACCATTCCAGCAGGTAATCCAACAACAAGAGGGTGAAAGATAATGTCTATCATAAGCTAACATATAAAGAAAATGCCAAGTGAAATGAAGATGAAAGACATAATCGTAATATTGAGGCATTTAGATCCAAATAACTTACATGTGCTCTTCAGCTAAGTACACTCTACAGCTCACTATAATTGCGCCAAACAGCACGAAATTCTTCACGGAATGTGTTCAGACGTGCTTTCAGATTCGGAGTCCTAAAGCTTGCATGAATTACTGTGGCTGTGGGGGAGAAGGAGACAGTTAGGGACTGATCAATGCAAAGTGGAAAAAGATAAGAAAACAATAATAAATGGATTACCAAGAAGGCCGATAGCAAATGCCCATAAGACCATAATAATGCCACAAGAAACAATCCAGAGGAGGAAACTCACTGCAGGTAATCATAAAGCACATTAAAAAAATTCAACAATTTGTACACGGAATTACATAACTTTTGACCCTGACAGTAAGTGGACAATAATGAAAAAGACACAAAATCTTTACCAGTAGAAAACAGCAAGACAAATACCCATCGAGGCCGTCCACATATATGTATTGCTCGTTTTACAGATGGGCGCCCTCGAATGACAGGCCTAAATATATTGCACGTCTCAGCAAGATGCAGAATCAAATGGTTGGTAAATTTAAAGCAAAAAGTGCACTTACGCCAATGGAGCTCTCATTTTAGCAGCTAAATGAGGAGAAAATTGCCGGACAGTCCTTGTGACCTTTTCACTGAAAGTAGCTGCAAAACTGAACAAACATATATTGCCCACATAATAAAGAAAGACAAACGGAATAATGACTCAGGACTCACAAAACAACCAATTATCATAACCTCATAATTCATAATCATAAACTAGTGAAATTGCTAATAAAATATGGTTCCGGTCTGTCCACTTTAGCATCAGTAATATGCAGAAAGATATATGTTGTTAACCAAGAGAAATTTAAGCTTCAGATTTTTCCATGCATCTAGCCGTTTTAAGATAAAAGTATGGTTACAACGTACAACACATTGTACCATAGCGAATGATAATACAACCTCCTATCAAATTCTGCTTATTTTTTTTTAACCTTTCCCAACTCCAACGCCTAAGTACATCTTTCCTGACCATGTAGATTAATACTAATTGATAGAAATGCATACCTATCGTTTAGAAACGCGATACTCAAAGCAGTCATTAATGCAGCAACAATAGCAAGCGGCCTCCTAAGAAATCCTACCCCTGAACCTCATAGAAATTGTCTAATTAGAAGTCATTTGCAAAAATTAACATGCCAAGGGCACATCATACACAATTTAAAATAGCGCATCATCATTGGATCTCTTACCAAGAATGAAAACAATCATAATGAAATAATTGGTCCTGTAGCTGCAAAACCAAAAAAAATCGCAGTAAATACATGAAGCACATTAAAATTACTAAATTAACTCGAAAAATGTAGCATCACAAAAGCCAGAATCTTCTTTTTAATGATGGCAAGGAATCACAGAAAGTCGTATCAATTTCTTGAATGATAAGCCAACAGCTAACTCAAGCAACTACAATACAGTGTCGCAATTTCCTTCTCATACTCCCTAATGCATATTCAACAAACACTATTCAATACAACAATCCTGAGATTAAGTTACAGATCGTACTAATAGAGGTTGCACTTGAGGCGGCTGTTCCATTTGGCGTACGAACGGGGCACGGTGAAACGAGAAAAGAACTCCGACAAAGGACGCGGCGGCGACGACCAGTCAACTTCTCGCAACGCCTCGACCAGATCCTCCGCCGTTACGTTGCTCCAATCCATTCTATTGCTCGAGTGATCGGAGATTTCAATTCGTATGATTGCAGGCGATAAACCCTAGGCGAAAAATGACAAAAAAAATGCAATAAAGAACACTTGAAATTGGTAGAGAATCGAGGGAATTGAAGAGGGTTTTCTGGTTTTGGGGGTGAGATTTAAGATTGGCAATCGTTAGTGTTTGATTGGGGGTTTGCTATGCGAAATCTGAATCAAATTTCCTGAATTTCAATTAATTAAAATAAATATAAAAAAAGATCTCGAAAATAAATTAAAATATATATATTAGTATTAATAATAAATGTCTGAGCCCGGGTTCGAACCGGGGACCTCTAGTGTGTGAGACTAGCGTGATAACCGACTACACCACCCAGACAATTTTGCTTTATTGAAGCGTATAGTTGTAGGGATGTTGCACTGGTGAATGGAGCTAGCTCGGGATGTGGTGTTCGGTGATCTGACGCTGATTAGGGTACTTGTTGATCCCAAGTTTGATCTATCCTACATGGAAAAGCTTGTATCTGATATTTTTTTTGCTGACAAAGAATTTTGATCGTGTTTATTCATACGGATGAAGAGATCTGAAACATTGTAGCTCAACAGTTGGCTCAATTTGTTTATTCGCTG
Source organism: Stenogyne calaminthoides (assembly GCA_037126765.1). Taxonomy (NCBI): domain Eukaryota; kingdom Viridiplantae; phylum Streptophyta; class Magnoliopsida; order Lamiales; family Lamiaceae; genus Stenogyne; species Stenogyne calaminthoides. Next base: position 37,300,901 of record JBBCBC010000003.1, on the reverse strand, counting down.
ATTTTTTTTTTCTTTTTTTTCCGCATTTCATTCCAATTTCCATTATTGATAATGCTTAAATCGATTTAAGGACTTCGTAATGACTATCATTCTTTTATTAAAGAAACACACACACTTCTTATGTGAGATTATATTAGTAGTATAAATAAGATATTTTAAAGTCGAATTAAAGGTTTTCATACCCCTTAATTCTTCTGTATCCATATATTGTGTTAAACGCAATGTAATGTTATAGTACACCATTTGGCTAGAATTATTTGCATTTCTGAAAATATTATATTGTTCGGTCGAGTTTTCCTCTATCCCAGAAAGTTTCTCGATAATTTCTAGCATTTTGCCCTTGTTTTTCATAATAAATGAAATTAGTTATGACCTTAATAAAAAAATATAAATTAGTATTAAATTGAAATGTTGAATTATCGAATTCGACTAAATGGTGGATTCTTTTTTAAAATTAAGAAATTAGCCCGAAATAAATAAGAGAACGACACGTATCAGAATTAATGGTCTGATAAATATATAAAATATAAAATAATATATATGAATATAATATAATGTCTCACATGTTCAGTGTTTTCATAACCGAACCGACGACTAAACCGAATTAGACACTGGTTCGCGGTTCAACCTGTTGAACCGCCGGTCCAACCTTTAAAATAATTTTATAAAATAAATATACCTTTAATTATTTATTTAAAATATTTTTCTAGTTAAAACTTAAAATATAATTTTTATTGTAGATTTAAAACCCATTTAATTTATGTTCCTTATATAATTCATTCACATCACAAGCCCATCTTCCCATTCTTCTACTTTTACCATAAAAGAAAGAAACGTCTTTCACAATAATCTTAAAAAAAAGCGACGCTCAGCACAGTTCTCTCCCTAACATCATCTCTCAAACCTCACACACTTCTTTTTCATAGCATCTCCTTCAGCTTTTCCGCAGTTCTGCACAATGCTTTGGTTGTCATCCAACAACTCGAATGCCTCCTTGGTCGCCGTCTAGATTTAATCTTTCTCATCCGATTCCAATTTGTGTGTGGTTCCTCATTTATAAACATACATCTTCATGTTGTTTTGAGCATTAATTATTTCTTCATCTTCTTATCTAAACACATTCTGGATCTGAATAAAAAAAAAAAAGGAAAGGAAAGGTATCGGTGCATTAAATCTTTCTTCACCTTTCTTATCTTCTCACGTTGGAAAAGAAAAAGAAAAAAAACCGGTTCTTCCGGTTTTAGCTGATTTTGACCGGTTCAACCACATTAAAGGTTTTATAGATGTAATCGGACCGGTGCCAGGACCGGTTCACGGTTAAACCGGTTGAACCGGCCGGTCCGGTCTGGTTCTAACAACACTGCACATGTTAATTTTATATGGTATGAAAAAAAAATATTTTAATATTATATGTTATGAATATATATTATCGCATATTTAAAATACAAAATAAAAATAATGATTTTAGTGGATAATCCGATCTACAACTCTACATGCATTCATTAAATCTTGTATCTAAACTCAATCATACTCCCTATTCATTAGTATGATCTATCAGTTCAAAATTTTCCTATTAAACAAACAAAATCCGACGGAGAAAAGAGAGAAAAAAGGAAGCAAAATCCCTTCTCCTCTTTCTCGCTCCTGCTTCAATTGTTCAGTTTTTTGATTGAATTTTCTGTTTTTGGATTGAATCGAGCTAAGTCAGAAGCCGATAATTGGAGAATTTAAATGGCACAACCGAGGAGGTCTTACTCCGTGGGCGATTATATAGTGGGGGCGCAAATCGGAGCCGGTTCGTTCTCGACGGTGTGGCACGGTCGCCACCGCGTGCACGGCACAGAAGTCGCGATCAAAGAGATCGTCACGTCTCGGTTGAATTCGAAATTACAGGAAAGCCTCAAGTCGGAGATTTTCATTCTGAAGAGAATCAATCACCCTAATATTATCCGCTTGCACGATATGATGGAGGTGCGCACTTCTATTTTGTGTTTGTTTGGTATAATTGAAATTGAAATTGTATTTGTACGAAGTGATGCTGTTTGATAGTTTTAGTTCTGTTGGAGTAATGATATCTGGAGGAAATGAGTGCCTATGCTTGTGTTTGTGTTAATAGCTCATTAATTGTATAGCATTGTGATTTGGGGATATCTGGAATCTGGATAAAGAAGGAAAACTGTTTAGAGTAAGTCTACTGTGCAGATCACCCTAAAATAGGTAACTAACCGATCTAAGATCCGTGCAAATTTGCACAGAAGTGTTTGAGAATTGGTTTAAGTTAGTTATAAATTTCATTTGATATAATGTTCTTCAGTTGTGGGCTCTCTATTGCCTCACTGGAGGCATTACCATGGCGCAGGGTAGATTGATAACTCTAAGTAGAGTTAAAGAATGAATGACGACTAGATGAAACAAAGTTAAAAGGAATTTAATACGGTTTCTAGAATCAAGCACTGGTTAAATGAAAATTTGTAGCTTTCAAGGTTCATGCTGTTGTTGTGAGATATAATCTATATTTCATGCTATTTGGTTTGCTGGTGTTAACGTTTAAGATATAGTTGACCGTGTTTGATTTTGTGCCTTCAAAAGGAGTGTCAGCCTTTAGTTAAAAAATGAAAGGCGTTAATCTCTTTGAAGAAACTTTCCACTTCTTAGTACCTACTACCAAAGATGATAATATATTCCCGTTAACATTTTCAGATTTACATTGACCATAATGTGATTTTGGCTAACTTTCTTACTTTCTCAATTGCATACGATGGATAAGAAAAGAAAAGAAAAAGACTTTGATGTTCTTTTTGTTCAATTAATGCATTTCTTTCTCTAGGTCTAGAGTATTTGAATGTTATTGGACTGGAAACAATTACATTGTATGTGGCTGTAGGAACCTGGGAAGATATACATTGTTTTGGAGTACTGCAAAGGGGGCGACCTTTCGATGTATATTCAACAACGGCACGGGAAAGTTCCTGAAGCCACTGCAAAGCACTTTATGCAACAACTAGGTTTCTCTAATTTTGATCCTGCTTTCCTCTTTCTATTTTTGGTGTTTCACTTTTAAGAAATACATGAGCTATATATGTCATACTCATGCAGCTAAGGGTCTCAAAGTTCTTCGGGAAAACAACCTCATACACCGGGATTTGAAGCCCCAGGTTTGCATAAAACGGTGCACTAATTCTTTTTGTCTTTGTTTAGGTTAGCAGTATTCTTAGGCATGGGAGCTTAAACCTACACCTGTCAGTTCATGTCCCTTTCTTTTTCTCCATCCACATCGTCCCCCAACCTCTTTTTATTCTTGAATAGTATAAGAGCCAACAAGAAGTAGACCTGATCAACGAAAAATGTTCCATTACAGAAATATTTATAATTTGTTCTTAATGTCAGCTACTTCACACAGTAAAAGCTTGTAATAAACAAGTGAACATCTGATGTTGAGGGTGGTATTTACAGTAACTACCTTACCTTAGTGGATTTTTTTTTTCAGTGTGCAGTGCTAAATTGTATTTTTTCATTCTCATATTCCATTCATAAGTATCTCATTCCTGGAACAGAATCTACTCCTTACCTCCAATGATGATAGCAGCATTTTGAAGATTGCTGATTTTGGGTTTGCAAGGTATAGCTTCTCTTAAACATTGCCTTTTAGATAGTCAGCCTCATCTTGTTTTATGTTGGGTGCCCGTGTACTTGCTTTTCTGCTACTTGCACTTCATTGTTGCCAAAGTTTGCACCATTTATGCCAATGCAACATTTAGTTGAAGGTAAAGGGTGATTAGTGATGCATAATTTTCTTCCTTGGTTATTTTAGAGATATGAGCATCTTTTTCATGTTGATAAAAGCAATTATATTGTGATGCTTGGACTTAACTGAAGTCTTAAACTATCAATTTATCAGGATGGATAATAAATTGCCAACTCCAGTGCATTAGACTGGGTATTATACCATTATTAAAGTATATTATTGCTGTGGTGGTTCTAAAATTCCTTGTTATTGCTGTGGCTTAACTTCATATGCTGTTCTTATTCCCCATTTTTCTTGTTTTGTGTAAATAACTAAATATTGAAATTTGTGGTTCTAAAATTCCTTATTCTCATGACAGATCTCTACAACCTAGAGGCCTTGCAGAAACCTTATGTGGTTCACCACTATACATGGCTCCAGAAATTATGCAGCTCCAGAAGTATGACGCTAAGGTGAATTTGCTTGCTATTATATATCGAAGAATCCTCCCCTGCCTAATTCTTCTATTAAGTTTGAGATAATGATGCAGGCAGATCTCTGGAGTGTTGGTGCTATTCTTTTTCAACTTGTCATTGGGAAAACCCCATTTACAGGAAATAATCAGATACAGGTATCTTCGTCCTCGTCTCTTTATGCCTCAAAAAGTTCTATTCTTTTTGTAGCGGACTTAGCTAGTGAAGACCAATATACTTTGATTTATTTTGCAGCTGCTACAAAACATCATGAAGTCAACTGAATTGCAATTTCCACCTGAGGCCAAGAATTTGAGTCCACACTTGTTGGATTTGTGTAGGAAACTGCTGCGGCGTAATCCGGGTAATCATCATGTTTTGAATTACAATTTGGTGTAACATGCTTATGCTTTAGCAAATTTAGCTCAATGTAAATGTTCATGATATATTAGACCACATTTTGCTGCGTTAGCGATTGACTTCAAGACCTATATATCCAAGGAATTTTAACATACCAATGGTTTAAGCAATGTGGTTTGCACCTGTCATTTTCTCCCACATTTTTTCTCTCTTCTACATCACCCTATCATAGATCAGCTTTTTAGAAGGTCAGCTAACTTGTATTTGAATAATGTTGGAGTTTATAGTTTTTCTTTTCTATTATCTTAAGTGGGTTAGTCCTGACTAGTCATTATTTTGTTTGGCAGTGGAGCGCTTAACATTTGAAGAGTTTTTCAACCATCCGTATCTTTCTGAGAGGCAGCATGCTGAACCCATTAGGTAAAAGAGGTCGGATATTTACATTATCTTGACATGAATTCAAGCTTTTATCGTTTTGAATGAAAAAGGGGCACTTCTTTGTTGAGGCAGAAATAGGCAATCACACAGGGTCGTAGGTGATTTTCCTCATTCTGAAAGGAATACAGAAGAAAGTTCACAAGAAGATTGCTTACCGTTCATTTTGGATGATGATTCCGGTATACCCGATGGCAGTCCATCATCTCCAAGGAGGCCCACCTTGGATTTTGACTCAAAATATAAGCAGAGGGATTTTTTAAACCTGGACAGAATAGGTTCTCCCAAGTATAATCGTATCCAAAGTAAATCAAAACTTACAGGTTCCAGTCTTGGCGGCCGCCAACTTTCAGAAGGAACCCTGAAAGAATCTCTCAAAACAACTGACAGTGGATCGCTCAGTAATAATCCAAAAGGTGCTTCTTTAATAATCTTCTTCATAAGATATGCAGGTCGAATCCTGGTTAGATATTAATTTTGTTTGTCTAATTTTACTACATAGCATTGACAGTTGTGGATTCGCTGGAGTTGATAGACCAGGAGTATGTGATTGTGTCAGGTCCTCCACTAGACTTATCTTCGTCTTCAGGATGTGCAAGCAATTTCCAATCTAACCTGCCTCTTGCTCCTGCAAATACGGAAAAGACTAATAGTCCTGCAGTTTCAGTAATTGGAGTAACGGGTAGGGTTGATGACACTAGGAGTCCAGTGAGTCGCATGTCCACCCGTAGGACTTCACGAGAATCAATGGATATAGCTAATATTACAGAGCAGCCATCAACTGACTGCATCTCACGAATCAAGTCATTGCAGCATTGTGCGTCTTCCATAACTGACTTGGTGAATGAAATGGTAATTAACTTGCAGCACTTTGCTATAGTAGATATTACTGGGTGGATTACACCTTTACCGGTGCATTGCACCAACACTGGGTGTGTATCCACTATTCATTTTGCACAAGCCCAAATTAGTTAGTGTATGATTTGGGTGGTGAGTGAATGGGATCCAGGGGATCATGTTACTGAAAGTAAGAACCACCATATGTTATGTTGTTAAGCAGTGCAACAATGTGTTGTTTTTCGATAAATCTTTGCTGGTAGATCTTGTTTGTGGTCCATACACGTTAGCTGGATTTGTATAACAGAGTTCAAAGGGTTTATATCATCCTATTTGATTTTGTTGCGCCGATTAGTATCATATCCCTAATAGTACTTCTAGAATAGTTCCAATTCTCTGCACACAATAACATAGATAAATTTTCCAAGTTCATACTTTCTGTATCTCCTTAAATTCTCTGCTCATGCATCTTTCTTATCTTACAATCATGACTTGAGATTGATACGAATTGCTGTCATTTGCTAGATTGAGGGAGGAAAACAACTAGAGGCCTTTTCAATTCTGCTTGTAGTACTTGCTATTTGGAAGCAAGCACTCCATATTTGTCATACTTACGCTGCATCAGGAAAATCGAGCCAAGAGACTACTAGAGTGAAAGAAGTCTCTATGGTTGGACATTGTCCAAATGCCCAAGAATGTCTTGATATCAGTTCACTGATCGAGAGAGAATTTCTTCGCGGAGTTGAACATGCCGAGGAACTTGCTAAAGTAATAGACACTGGTAAGATAACGAAGCTTTGCTTTTGCTTTTGATCAAGAACTCCCTTTGCAATCTCTGTATTAATTAACGCTACACGTTCACTATTTCAGTAAATATAGAGATGCCGGATGCAATGGAGCTCATATATCAGGCTGCCCTTGCACTGGGGAGTCGAGGCGCAGTAAGTATTCCTTAATCTATGGGATTATTGAACAAATGCTGTTAAATGATGATGAATATACAATCATTTAATTTCATTTCCAGGTCGATGAATATATGGGTGACATTGAAAAAGCGGTGGTTTTCTACTCAAAGGCCGTCGGTTTATTACAGTTTATACTAGTCGAAGCACCCTGCCTCATTCTGAATCCTCCGTTTTCCCTAACGAGCTCGGATCGGTATCGCATCAAAAATTACATCGACGTGCTGAATAACAGGCACAACATTTCACAGTCCCAAAGAATGGCTCTTTTCAATCATCGCCCCTGCCCTTCATGAAACTGGTGATCATATCTGACATTTCAATATGTGAAGTTCGTGTTATGTGAGCATATGTATATATATATATATATATATATATATATATATTGATTTTTCAAATGTATAAAAAAATATTAGCACGTTCATCCATGCTACTACGCATCAGGCGGACAAATTAGTATATGCGATGCTACTCCAAATATTATGTCGATTGTGTTATTTCATGTTATGTTATATCTATTGATTGACACTTGATGAGTGGATAATTCGATTTTTTTTTTCCCAAGGTTAACGATAAGAAAGGGGACTTTTTCTTCTTTGTCAGAAATGACAAGAAATTTAATTAGACAGGTTTCATTTATTAGTGAAACTTTACCAACCATTTTATTTCTTTTCCCATTCAATGGGTTAAATTTAAAATCATGTCCAAGATAGAATATAAAAATTTTTAGGAGTATCTACTTTATATAAATTTGTACTTTAATTGTGTTTAAACTTTAAATCACATTGTGTTCAATTATATAATCTAATCATGGTGAATTTTTTTTTATCTCTTCTATAAATTGGAACTTGGAAAGTTGGACTGGAGAAAAGTTTGCAATTAATTAATTTATTTAACCTGAGGGATTAGCCTCAAGCTCATTGTGGGGAGACGACCTATTGAGTTGATAAACTCTAACATTGCGAAAGAATAACAATTCATTTAAAAGTTTAAACTTGTAGCTAATGAATTAATTTATTTTTATTAAATTCCTCCTTAATACATGTATTAACTCCAGTAAGAAGCGCGTGCCTGATTAGATAAAATCTCGTGAACAGTAAAATAATCCGACTTTGTAAATCGTGCAAGTAAAGATTGTTTTGGCTTTTAAATGAAAAAAAAAAATCATCTTATCTAAAAGTTAAAAGTCTGAAGAGAAATGTAGAATGCAACTTTAGATAATTTTATATCCAAAAAATATCAAACAAAAACTATTGATAAAATGTCGATATTGAGGTACAATAGATTACCTGATGAATTGCCATATATAACTGAAAAGTATAAAAAAAGGAAGGTAGTTAGCAAAACTCATACATTAATTGAATGGGCCGTGTGATAGTAGCTTCTTCAGAGTTTCATATGTCATGAAAACTATTCCCACACTTGGAACAACCTTGTAGTATTCTGGCATAATCCCTCTATATAAACCACGCAGGCTCTCTGTACGTAGAATGTGCCCAAACGTCCCAAACAACCCTGTATTGTACACCCGAGCTCGACCTCCAGCACCTTCCAATTGCATTCTTCGCCTTACAAGATCCAATGGGAATGTTGCTGATGTAAACAAAAGCACATAATGAGTAAGCATGAATACGATGTTGGCAACATCAACTAGTTGTACCATATTACCCCGAGCAACTACAAAACCAAATTTGAATTTTGAGTAAGTCTCTTGTACTGTTGTACACCAGGCGCGTCTTGCAATTCAAGTGCATTGTTAAATGGCATTAGTCGTTTGCACTGAACAGTATTAGTTGTTTTCATTGGACAGTCTCTAGTGCACAACTAATACTGTTCGGTAAAGACAACTAATATTGTTCAGTGAAAACAACTAATACTGTTTAAAATGCACTTGAGTGCACCTAGTGCATACAATACCTTGTCCTAGAATCTCAGATTTTGAAAAGACTTCCAAGTTGTAACAATGCATTTTAGGATATGTGGTTAGAAACAGGGTACTCAAAACTATTTTAAAATTGAAAATAACAGGTGAAATACTAAACGGTAAGTCCTCCGACATAAATAGGAGCAAGAATATAATTGCAAAATTGACGAGATTTAAGTTGCACAGATTCATATTAGCGAGCCCCCACCTGTTGATGATGCAATGCCAGAAAGACTGCCACAAGCGAGGCTGACCAAAACCGTAGAGTCATTGGGCCTAATGAAGAAGCACAAGACATTCTTAAGCACCTTAAGTGAAAAGGACAAGGTAGCATTATTATTTATATAACACCATCAACTAAAAGCTTTATTTTACCTTTGCGAGTGCCAATAATGTCTCAAACTCTCATAAACTGAAAAGCTTATAGCTATGCTCGGCCCAACACCCTGAAATTCCATTAAAGAATAAAATGAAATGAAAAATATTAAGCAAAGAATTGACTAGCGGTTCGTATTTTAAATAGCCCTTGTCTGAAGGAGGTAAATGAGAAAAATACCAATAATGTTGCCCCTAGCCCTTTATACAGGCCGAAAAATCCTTCATCTCTGCATATGGTTTGAAGTGCATGACTTATGCCCTTATAGTATATCGCATTCCTCTGCAAAGTTATAAAGCAAGTGCGTCAAGTTTCAATCAAAAAAATTATAATAATAATAATAACAAAAAGTTGTGCTTTGGGTTTATTACAGCACCTGTGCTGCAAGGCGTGTCCTGATAAGATCCAGGGGATATGTAGCAGAAGCAGCAGTTATTCCAGCCAAGCCACCACCAACAAAATGCACGAAAAAATCTGAACTGGAGTTTCCTTGTTTTCCGTCAAGGCCAGGAATCAATCTTAAAATCTGAAAAAGAAAAATGGCATTAAGTAAAGCTTCATGAGGCATGTAAATGCAGTTGTGAATGTGTAATGCACTTCTTATAAATACTCACACTCTTGTATTGTTCATAGGAATAGAAATTGACGGAAGTATAAGGAAGGCGGTGAGCTATGGTAACCATATTCCCTTTCCAGAAAGCTCTGAAACCTTCTTCATTGACTATTCGTAATGCCTCATGCCATATACTAGGTTTACTCATCAGAGCAGTATCTGAGTGCATACCTTGAACCTAACAAGGACGATATACTGTAGGTTATAATAGATATCGTAAGAGAAAACACGAAAGAGCATAGAGAATTTGGTTTGGTATGTAAACTTTGCAGCAGAAATAACATGATTATAATTAGAAAAATTATTTTATATGAACTACGCATCTAATAATATTTGTATGGTATTAAAAACAGAGTTCAATACTTCTATTGGTAGATTATCATAATTTTACTAACCAAAATTGAATCAACATACAAAATCACATTCACTAAGGCACTTCCACAAGATCCATGTTGACTTTAGTTAATTACCAAGCTTCTAAATTCTTTCACATAACGAATACCAGGAAGAAAACAACTGAACGAAAAAAAATAAAGAAACGAAACAACTTTTTGCAGAGAAAACACTAACCAAACCTTAGCTGCAAGCCTGCAAAGTAAGCTCATATATTAACTTTGGTAACATGCTATATAACCATATAATCTAGTGAAGTTCAACCCTGCTCTGTTTTTTCTTAATTAGATTAAAACGCGAAGAAAGCTTTGCAAGTACTATTTTAGTTACCCTATGAGACATTTCCTAGAAAACCATAGCTATAATTCATCCAAAATAATTCAAAATACTCAGTGGTGTGATCAATCGAGAATCTTCCTCTTTCAAATCAGTTTCTTCGATCCAAACGAGAACATTGTCCAAGACGCAAGAAAGAAAAAGCCAAAATTAAGCGATGATAATGAAAAAGGAATCAAAACCTGAAAGAGAATGGTCAATCGAGCAAGTGGAGCAGTACAGGTCTTGCTGAAAGCTCCGGCAATGCCGCCGGCGAGAAGCTGCGGCACGGTGCCAATCTGCGATATCGGTTGCGGCTGAGGCTGCGACGGCGGAGTCGGCCGTGATTGGTGGTGGTGCATAAAATTCCTCGTGGCGGAACCGCCGTCCACACCTACTCTAGCTTCCATTAATTGAATCGGTAACCAAATTTCGTCCCAATTCCTCAATCGACAAACTTACTTGATATGCTAAATCCTCAAAATATTACAAGATCATAGCATTTGAGAATTTTTTAGATTGGAAAATGCAAAAGAGGCTTTGTTAGCTTGAATAAACCCCTGAGAAAAACCCTAATAGAGAACTTGCCATTGATTCCGAGGAATATTACTCTGCTTTATTAAGTCAACGGAAGTGGTCACGCTTTCATGTTTCAACCAATGTGGAACACGTTTTTGTACATGTTGTGGGGCCCAAAACTAAAATTGTTTAATTAAGCCCAACTCAAACAAGAGCGAGGCCCATTTATAGTGCAAAAATATTTTGTTGGGCTTTTAGTGTTGCGGCCAATTATATTGTACTGTTCTAATTTTGATTGACCATTTTTCGTAAATAGTCGTCCTAATTTTAATTGATAATTTTCTAAAAAGGAAATAAAAAAACTTTAAATACTATTTAATACTATTATTTTCCTCCACCAAACCTACTTTACACTATTTAATATTATTATTTCCCTCCAACAAACATATTTTACCCACTTTACATTTAATACTATTATTTATTATTTTTTCTTAATCTCAGTGTCTACAATATTTGACCAATTAAAATTAGGACGCATTTTTTTAAGGGAACTATATGTAATTTAATTGCGAATTGTAAAATATTTGGATTAATAGCGCACCAAATAAAATTATTTTTTACTAAGTGAGTAAACAATTTCGTGTCTTATTTATGCTTCGTTCTTACTTATCTATAACTGCAGATTTATTTCCCAACCACTTTTCAAGTCTAAGCCAGAAGAATTGTTTATGATTTTGATGTTTCATTTTATTTTTCATAATCTAGATATATGATACATGGAAAGTAAAAAATATAAACTTGTATATCATATATCACACCGTATTACGATCCAAGAAAAAAACATACGATGAAATATAAAAAATGACACAAGAAATTGAACCCTTAATTTTTTACTTCACAACATATAGATGGTAAGAGCAAGACCTCAAATCCCACTAAAACTGAAAGATACAATCATGCAACTTTGTATCTCAGTTCATACATACTAATTCTAAAGGTACTAACTATAATTTCACAGGCATACATATCTGGCAACAAACTTGTAAGCCATTTCTTCCACACCATTACAATCAGCAACAACCACAGTTCTCCTCACATTCTTGTACGGATACTTTCTCGCGACGAACGCATAAACGAGCAAGTTCGTCGCAGTAATCCCCGCCAACAAGCAATAAAAATAATCGAGTCGACTACTATTCAAATCCTTCCCGAACCAACTCTTCCCACTCTTCTCCGTCACACGATCAACCAGAGCTATCAAAAAGCTACTAAGAAAGCTCGACGCCCCAAGCACGCTAAGATAAAACGCGATCCCCAAACTCCTCATCGAATCAGGCACTTGCTCATAAAAGTACTCTTTCAAACCCACCAATGTGAAGCAATCCGCCACACCAATTACAACAAATTGTGGTGCTAACCAAAACACACTCATTGAAAGAGAGTTCTTCATTGGACTTTCTTGCACAATGTGCAACCTTTTTCTTTCGACAAACGCAGCAACTATCATGGTCCCTATCGAGAAACACATTCCTATTCCGATCCTCTGTAGGATGCTGATGCCCCTGTCGTTGCCCGTGACTCGTCTCAAGAAGGGGACAAGGATTTCGTCATAAATTGCAACGGCTACATGATTCCAACCGCGGATAGGCCAAAGAGGGAGGCGGGTGGGATTACGAAACTGTTTCTGATTCTACGGTCTAGAGTCGTGCCTTGTTTGACAAAGAAAGTCGAGGTCTGGGCCACGCAGATGCCGAATGGTAATGTTGTGAGCCAGATTGGGATCATGTTCAGAATGAGCTTCAGACGTTCCTCCACTTCTGTAACGGTTGAGAGTCTCCATGAATTTTGTTTGCTTGATGAATTTTGACCGTCTTCTATAATCGCGGCTTTGTCAAGAAACCTGATGGATAGAGTCAGCAGGTCGGGATAATCAGTGGCGGAACCAGAAATTTGGAACTAGATGTACACAGAGGCGGATGGAAGGGGTGGGCTGACCGAGCTCTAGCCCACCCCAACTCTTATCTAAGTTCTTTGTATTATATATATTTTATGTAATTAATTTGGATTGTTATGTTTTTAGCCCAGTCTATTTAAATTCAATTTATTTTTAACTCAACAAAATTATTTTTTTAAATCGAAAATACCCAAAACCTACACATTAACTTAACACAAATCTCAATCTTAGTCTTTTTTATGTATTAATATTATGTACAATCCACATATTTAATTAATTAACTCAAAACATAAAATACTATTTAATTTAAACTCATTTATAAATTAATTTTTACTTCGTGTTGTTTAAACAAATTACATATTTCAGTTCAACAAGTTGCATGATTTTAAAATACATTATATAAGATATGCGATGATTTTAACAAGACATCTGAAATTTTTTATTAAAAATTATGTTTTCTACCCCACCCCTCTATCAATTTCTGGATCCGCCCTGGTGGTACAAATTGAAAAAAATGTCTTGGAACTTGGATGATTCTATGAAAATGCCATGTAATGTTTGAATTATATGAAAATGATTGGTAATTTTAAAATTCTTGATAAAAATGTCCCACAAACGGCTAATTTTAGTTTCTCAATCGGGAGAGACTACGTAACATCTTAAGAATAAGCCACGTCAGACATAAAAATTGACAAAAATGCCACGAAACTTTTTATAACAGGTCCATGGGCATTTTCACCTCCTAAAGTTACAAAACATTTTCGACAATTCAAGACTTACAGGGCATTTTCATTAAAATGTGAAACTTACAGGGCAAATTTTCCAATTTTCCCAAAAAAAATCGTGCACAACATTGCTTAATACTTAAAGTCACTCCACAAAATACATGCAAATTAAATGTGTATTTTGAAACACTAAAAACAGCTTCTAGAAGAAGACTTATTTTCAAAAGTTGTACGAAAAAAGACCGCATAAACATCAATCTTACTTGAGTTTGTTGGTATGAAAAAGAAGCCTCCCCCCTCCAGTTTTCCCCACTTCACAAACCTCATACAACCTCTCAGGTCTAGCTTTGAAATTTTCCCAAAAAAATAGTATAGTTTCTATATCCAGTAACATTTACTTAATAAACGTATTTACTAAAATAGCTCCATTCAATATGTATTATTAATAACCTTGTTTTAATTAGCTAGGCTTGAAAATGTAAACTTTTCCAATTTATTAAATATGGGCATAATAGGAAATTGACTGGTCTTTCAATATGTGTTTCGTAAAAATCGTGAAAACGGAGAGAGTACATTACCATAAGATAGATAACGGAGGAAGCTAAAAGTGTGGAGAATCGACGCCGAGTAAAGGCATCATTGTGGTCACCCCTGTCCAGTAAATAGTAATTAACACTCTTTGCTGCTCTTGGTATATCATCAACTTTACAGCTATCGCAAAATAACTCTGTCTCTTGCTGCTCAACAACATATTCAAAGCCTTGGATGCATGACAGAAATGTCAATGAAAATAATTACATTTATCATCTCACAATTCCTTTTTAAAATATTGTCGTCTGTCATTTTCTGCACCAATCATGTAACTAGAGATTACCTTGTGAATCAATCCTGTAAATTTCTCCAAAATTATACTCCATCAGTTCAAGAAACCTTTTCTTTTTTAATTAAAAAATTGTATCGATAACGAAGAAAATGTGTTCAATATTCTAGAAATTGCCCTCAATCAATGTAAAGAGCAGGAAAATGCTTCAAATTTTTTTTTATCTTAAATTACGTGATACATCCATCATCTAAATATCAAGCTCGACCATTTAACTATAAAAAATCAAACAAAATGATCCAAAACTTAATTAATTATATGCAAATATATACCTATACTGAAGAAAGAAGCCTTCCATGCACCTGTGGAAGCTCTGAGAGGAATTCTTCCTTTATAATCAACTGAAGAATCATACACCCATTTCTCATGATCATCTCCATATTCTTGTTTTTTACTTTCTTCCATAACTTAAAACTTAATTTTTATTTTTTTGGTAGATTAAATTTTCGAACACACAAGTGTCTGTGGGTTTGCAACTTTGGTTGGTTCTACTTATATAAGGGATAAATATGATTTTTATTAATTGCAGTTGACTTTGTTGTCCACCGGCACTAACATGTGTAGTTGCATTTTGGTCCCTCAACTTTGATTATGTGTGATTTTGCAACTCACATTTTTTAGTGGAATTCGTTAGTGAAGATTTGATCATGACCATGATGTAAACTAACGCAACTTATTAAGAATTTTAGGCATTTTTTCATCTCTTTTTTCCAGACAATGGAGTTTTACTAGATTCAATAATTTTCAGATTCGAAGATTACATGTTCGTCAAATTATAGTTCGATATTATGTTGGTCTAAAATGACCATAATGTAGTTTTAATAATATTCATATTCAAAAAATGTAGCTTAATTTATAGTATTAGTTTGTTTTTTAATTGTTTAAAAAAATTGTCACCCTGTAGGGTGGGAGGTTAAGATACCACCTTCAATCTGTCAATAAATAATTATATGTAAATGAATTAATGGTAGTGGCAGAAATCAAATCAAATCATATTAAAAAGAAAAAGGTGCATATAAACACAAATAGTACTTTTATCTTAGTATTACTTTTAATTGAATTAAGTTTGTATCATGAATACTAGATGATCTGATACAACTTTTTGTGGGTTAAATTATGGGACAAAAACGTATTCACGCATAACCAAGAGAAAGGATATAGAATGCAGTGGTTTTGAAACAATTATTCCATGGACTTTGGTCGAGAATAATTAAATTTGGATTCTCCACTTAATTATTTGTGGTCATATTTGTCCTTACCATGAAATAGAAATAACATAACATCCATTCATAATTTCTTTATTGTTGACTAATAAAGTGGAAGGACCTACGTTCGCACGAAAACCTATATAGCCTTACGTACATCAACATGAAAACTTTTTTTTTCTATAAACTTTCCAATAGATCGAACTTGTTGATACTATAAAATTGATGACATTACACTTATAAAGTGATATCACCGCTGTGATGATAATTAGAATATCACCGTTAATAAGGTGATTTGAAGAATTCCACTATAAATAAGAATACAATTACAACAATAATGACTAAGAATTAATGACCAATAATGACCAAGATCTAATCTATTAATTACATATTAATTATCCTTAATATATAAATTAATTATCCTTAATACCCCCCGCAAGCGTTGCGTGGGGTGAAGACAAACGCGAAGCTTGGATCGAAGAAGCTCAAAAGCAGGTCGAGACAGACTCTTGGTGAAAATATCTGCAAGCTGAAGATGAGATGGAACAAAACGTGTGGAAATCTTCCCAGAGGATACTAGTTCACGAACAAAGTGGTAGTCCAGATCAATGTGTTTTGCTCGTTTGTGAGCAACTGGATTCTGACTGATAAAAATAGCACTCTTGTTGTCACACAAGAGTTCAGGACGATTGGAGATTTTGACCCGGAGCTCATCGAGAAGATTGGTGAGCCAAACAATTTCCGCCGCTGCATTGGCCATAGCACGGTATTCAGATTCACAACTCGAGCGAGCCACTGTAGGTTGTTTCTTTGCACTCCAAGAGATGAGATTTCCGCCAAGAAAAATTGAGTAACCGTACGTGGATCGTCTGGTTTCAATGCAACGGGCCCAATCAAAGATCGAGTACCCAATGACGGCAGACTGGATCGCCGAGTAAAGGATAAGCCAAAGCAAAGTTGTACCGCTTCATATAACGTAAAATCCGCTTAACAACATTAAAATGATCATCTGTCGGTGAGTGAAGAAATTGACTAACAACATTCACAGCATACGATAAATCCGGGCGGGTAATAGTCAAGTACTGAAGGGCCCCGACTAAAGAACGGTATAGAGTGGGATCGTGGAGCGGTGGGCCATCACTTACCAAAACCTCTCCGGTGTGCGCGGGGGTGGAAGCGGTTTGGAATCCAATAGTTTTGCCCATTCCAAAATGTCAGTAGCATATTTGGCCTGACCAACAAAAAGACCATCTGAAGTGTACGAGACCTCAAGACCAAGGAAATAGTTAAGACGCCCAAAATCCTTAATAGCAAATTCCTTATGAGTGCGTGCAATGAATGTCTTGAGCATGTCACCATCATTTCCTGTGATAATTATATCATCTACGATAAGAGTAGATAGAGAATAGAAAGTACCTCGAGCGAGATAGAACAAAGATGAGTCAGATCGACTCTGGTCAAATCCCAAGCTGAAGAGATATGTACTAAATCGTTGAAACCAAGCAAGAGGGGCTTGTTTCAGACCATACAACACCTTCTTTAGACGACAAACATGATCAGGAAAGCGTGGATCAACAAATCCCGGAGGTTGAGCCATGAAAACCGGTTTGTTAAGAAATCCATTGAGAAATGCATTCTTGACATCTAACTGATGCAACGACCACTGAGATTGCACAACAAGAGCAAGAATAACTTCGAGCGATGGCAGACTTGACGATTAATTTGAATGTATGATGAAAATCAGCCCCGGGAACCTGAGTGAACCCCTGTGCCACGAGGCGAGCTTTATGACGCTCAATAGTACCATCAGAATGAAACTTGGTCCGAAAAACCCACTTCGAACCAACAATAATAGTACGTGAAGGACAAGGTACAAGATCCCACGTATTATTTTGACGTAGAGCATCAATCTCTTCTGCGCGATAGCGCATAACCATTCCGGAGATTTGGCGGTGATTTGAAACCTCCAGTTCGGAGCTAGCGATCGAGAGAGGATAGCAATACAAAGGCAAGAAAGATCAACCGTAACGAGGCTTGAACACCAAGACGGGCACATGTCACCATAGGATGGGCGGCCCCATGACCGGACCGGTGGATCGAGGGACCGCAACAGAGAGCGGGTTCGGGGGCGGATCGGCTAAAGGGTGCCAACGTGGGGAAATTTGGGTTAGGGCTGGGCGGTTCCGGAGGTGCCAGATGCACGATGGGAGCTATTCCTCATCATCCAAAGGAATGATGTGAGGGACGAGAAACAAAGCGGCGATGACACGGGGACGGATGGATGGTGGCAGAGGCATGGGCACGATGATAGTACCATCCAAAAACTTGAGAAATCCAAATTGGACATCGGTGTTGCGGGCGAGTTTTCGGAGAAAGGAAAACATAGTTCATCAAATTGAGCATGCCTCGATAAGAAGACCGAGAAGTAATTTGGATCGAGGCAACGAAATCCCTTATGTGTGTTATTGTACCAAAGAAAGATCAAGGCCGAATTTTTGGGTGCCAACTTGTGTTCAAAGATAGTCCTCAAAAATGGATAAACTCGACAACCGAGCGGTTTAAAATTGGCATAGTTTGGAATTGATCCAAAAAGAAGCTCAAAGGAGACTTGTTAGACAAAGATAGATGAGGGCGGGACGATTAATAACATAAAGCTGCAAAGGGCAAAAGCATCAAACCACAACGATACGGGAGCATGTGAATGAAATAACATAGAAAGACACATTTTTAAATATGTACATGCTTTGCGTTACGCCCGCCCATTCTATTGAGGGAGTGTATGGACACGAGAGGCGATGAAGAATGCCATGTAGTGACATAAATTCACGGACTCTATAATTCACAAATTTCGTGCCACCATCACTTTGAAAACCTTGATTTTTTTCGAAAACGAAAGCGCATAAAAGCATGAAATTTCACCAAAATATCATAAAATTCGGACTTTAGACGGGGATAAATCTAAGAGAAACGAGAATGATCATCCAAAAAAAGCGACATAATATTTAAACCCATCGACGAGATAATCGGGCCGGGCCCCACAGATCACAATGGACTAAGTCAAATCTTCGCATCAACACGTTTTTCATTCGAGAAAAGGTACACGTTTGCTCTTAGCCAACCGACAAAGAGGAACAAAGTGTGTGAGTCGGTAATAAAAAGTAATAGATAATTGGCCTATCTTTTGCAATAAAGAAATAATAGTAAACGAGACATACCCCAAAACGAAGATGCCATAAATCAAAACCGGCCTTCAAGTCTTTATTCCTAATTGTCAAGAACTAAGCGCCAGGACACCCCGATCAAGCAAATATAAACCTTTATCAACCCTTCCCGAGCCATAATTTTCTTTGTCACCCGGTTCGAATGGCAAAGAACTTATCGAGAACACAACGTCAGCAGGTAATCAAAGATCAACTTAGAAATAGACAATAAGTTCTTAGTAATATGTGGCACAACCAATACATCCAACAATTTAACATCCCCGGATAATTTAGAAGTGCCTAATATGCAAAATATTTAAAGCGTAACCATTACCAACAATAATGTAACCGTTTGCAGATAAAAGGTCGAAGGATTCAAGAGCAGATGTCCGATTCGTCATATCTTGTAAGCACCAGAGTCCAAATACCAATCGAGTGGAATCGTAAATCGACATGAGTGATTAAAGGGCTCGAGCAAGATTGGCGTAAAAGCGGCATTCGAGCATCAATAAATTGAGGGCATTTATTCGCATAATGTTCACCATTGATATCGACAACGAGGAGTATAGGTACGACGACCCGTTTCCACTTCGATTACGGTTTGCTACCCGAATTACCACAAAACCACGTAGATTGCGGATGATTGTTAGAGTGCTGAAAATTTCGGCCTCTGTTGTTGAACCCCTGATTGCCCGAATGGAAACCGGAGTCGCCCTTAGTCGACCTTGTCCACTTGAGGAACGGCCACCACCTGCGACCATTGCGGGTTTGAAGCGCGTGAACGCCGCCCGAAGATGGAGAACCACCTTCCATAGCACGCAACATCATCTCAAACCGACGAGCTTGATGAAGCAAGGTATGAAACACAGCAATGTGGTTAGCGCCCATTCGAGTGTCGACAAACGAGGTAAATTGAATGCCTAACCCTCAGAAGAACCAATGGCTTTTTATCGGTTTCATCAATAAGGCAACCAATTGCGAAAGTTGATCACACAAGTTCTTAAATTTCCGGCCATAGTCGCGTCACCGAGAGATCACCTTTAGAAGAGAAAAACTCCTCGCGTGGCGATGGGTGTGAGAAGCGGATGAGTCGGGAGAACGCCGCCAAAGAATGTCGACCAAGCCGAATGAGAGGTTTGACAATCCAGAACCTCCGATGCCGCATCCGGAGTGAGCGACGTGAAGACGACGCTGAGTAATTTCTTGTCTTTCATACGCCACACAAGAAACACCGGATTTGGTTGATGGGCGCCATCAATCGTGATTGTAGGGGATGGGGCCACGACTGATCCATCAAGAAATCCCATTAGGTCGAAGCACTTGGCCATATGAATGACTTGACGATACCACATCAAGTAAGGGTTCAAGTTTGATTGGTACCATTGAGAGCATGGTATTGATAGGGAGCGGATCGGTGGTGGATGAGGATGATGCCGCCATTGAAAAACTTGAAGCGTAGGGTTGCGAGAACAGAATATTTGCGAGACAATGATCTTGGAGGGACCGCCCGTAAATCGGTCGAGGAGTTGGAGGACCAAACCACGAAGAGAGGCGTGACGGAAGAGATGATCGGCGGCAGCAGAAAAGTAGGATTAGGATCGTGTTTAGGATCGTGATACCATGTGATGATAATTAAAATATCACCGTTAATGAGGTGATTGGAAGAATTCCACTATAAATAAGGATACAATTACAACAATAATGACTAAAAATTAATGACCAATAATGACCAAGATCTAATCTATTAATTACATATTAATGACCAATAATGACCAAGATCTAATCTATTAATTACATATTAATTATCCTTAATATATAAATTAATTATCCTTAATATGATTTAAGTTTATAAATGTAGTGATATTAATTAATAACTGTGATGATATTAATTTATGAATATTGTAGTGGTTAATTTCGTACTATATATGAACAAGTTTCACCTACCTACTTTTTTTTTTAGAACAAAAAGGTCAAAACGTGAATATACATGAAAGTACGTACGAGGCACAACTAAAATTAAAGTTATAATATGACTATAATTAAACCATCCAAAAAACTAGTACGAAGTTTTATCAAGTATGAAACGTAATAATATATTAAATTATAAAATATAATAAAAATATATATTATAATATCACGTCTCATGCAATATTTTCTATGTGTGTTTTTTGAGTTCTATGTGTGCATGCAAGTACACATGGATGAAGCCGTCGGGGCATTATTTGAATTATATATTTAACTTCATATGGTGGAGAGAAAAAGATGAAAAAATATAGGATTATGGTAGAAAGTGCCAATTTATTCAATGATACGACTTAAATCTTGACAAATCTTGCTTAAAGTGTGTGTGTTCAACACTAGATAATTTATTAAGATAAGATATCTATGGATAATTAATTACGGCTAATTAAGCTAATTAAAAGTCTATTAACTTATCATGTATGTGAAATAAAAAATTGTAGATTTTGACAAGCAGTAGCTAGGGATATAAATTAAGGATCTGAGTAGAGTTTTATGCAAGATAATTGCATTTGTTAATAAGAATATAAACTCAAGATCCATATTAAATTCATATTTGTAGAAGGTCTTCTCGGTATTTTTTGTAGTTGCATTTAATACCAGCTAACTTTTTTACTTAAAGAGTAATTGTAGTGTATTTTTTTAAGTACCACTATTTGACTTTAATTAATTTTTTACTGATATTTTTTTCAATGATATTAACTATTTATAAATATAAATTTAATTTATTCATCATTCGTACTTTGATTTTAATTGAACTCTAATTATAGTTTGCAATTTTTGTTTCAAAATAATACTATTAATTAGTATCTATTGTTATACCATTATGATTAATTAGGAGTAAATCGTCCTTGAGTGTTTAAATTATAATTAATAGCTTTTGAAAAACAATATAATTAATATGTAACAAAATAGATTATCAAAACTAAATATAATAAAAAAAATAATCTTTTAATTTCATTTTGTTGTTTATATAGCCCAAAGGAATGGTGATAGTTGTGGGCCTGTGGCCCTAATAAGTGTATGGGCCTATGGTGGTCTCCCAAACCATGCATGATCCCAACAATAAATAAGACAATCATGAATAATATATCTTGTATTTTGTTTTTCTTCAAAAAAAATCTTGTATTTTGGTTCATCAAATACATAATATATTTATACAAGGACACACTAGAGCATAATTCATAAAATATACATATAATAGAAGGTAACTTATAAAATTATATATTGTGAATTTGATCTCAACCACATAAAACCAACTTGGAGAAAATAGCAAATGGAATTTTGGGTTATAGTTTGAATGACACTCACACCACACACTTCTCAAGTGCCCAAAATAATCTGCCTACAATATTCATTTATTTTGTAAAAGAGAGAACTTTTGTTTATGGTCAAATAATATAGAATTAGAATTGCGCAGGCCATAATGAAGTTGCGCATATTTTCCATAAGCTAAGGATTAATTTAATCATATCTTAATTAGGTGGGAGTAATGATGGCTTAATTTTGAACTGATGCATGTTTTTCTTATGAAAAATACAAAATTAACCATCACAATAATATATCCATTTTTTTTCTCATTACCTTCCATTCACATTGAAGACTTTTGAACCTAACATCACTAACACAATTTTTTTTTTTATAACTTGATATCCGTTGTAAGAACCGACTAATTCGGGGACAAGAACCATCGCCTATTAGTAAAATTTCCACTTCAATCGGTAAGTTTCAGACGGATGATTCATCTCAAGAGTTGATGTGAAAAATAAACTAAATTAACATCACTTACTATAATGAAATACAAGATGAGAGAAAATATGAACTAAATTAACATCGCTTACATATAATGAAATACAAATAAAAGATGAAATAATGTAAATAATGTGAACTACTAATCCGAAATCAAATAGTGTGATTGATTCAAAACATCTTTTGACGTCAATTAAGCAGTGACGATCACTTGTGGTAGCTAGCTGTGTCTCTCCACCAGCAATAACAATATTTTGGGATATCAATCAATTTTGTCCTTTTTCCCAATCGCATTATATTTGTCCCCCAGAAATTTATTTATTTATTTTGACCAGAGAATTAAGTCTTAATTATATGTTATCCGAAAATATGCACGGTATAATTAATATTTTTTTTAACATTGTCACTTAACATAATAATGATTTTATTATTTCTTTTATGGACAAAAAGTATAGTATGAACAAGTTTCACACAATGTATCCATGAAGCTGAACAAATGATATGATTTATATTATAAAGGGTATTAATTGTAATAATTGACTGTTATAATTTATTACTACATAAAGAGTATTACCCGTGATACAGGAGAATATAACTTATATTATAAAAGTATTTTAGTTATCATAACTGAAGGGTCGGATCTATAAATATGAAATCAGTTTCAAGGTAAACAAATTTCATAAGAGATATACTCCACTTCATATTATGTATTTATATATATATATATATATATATATATATATATTATTTTATAAGGGATAAAAAACTTTCCACACCCGTATTGTTGACTTTTCAATCGGATGGGTTATAAATCGAGGGACGTACTCGGGTAGGAAACACCTATGTATAACAATATTTATTAATTGGACTCAAGTACATAGGATTGAAGCATATGGAGAAAGCCCGTATTTAGGCCCGGATAAACATAACAATATTCGTGGTGCATGCATGTGAATAATGGTCAAAATATTTTGAGATACGTACATTTATGAGTGCGTGTATATATATATATATAAATTTTATTCAACTTGCGTGATCAATTATAAATTTACAGTGAAGTTGTAGGTGTGCCCTAGTATTATCAGTGACGAGAAATATTCAAATTGATATGAACACTTGTCAGTTAATTATAGAAACAAGTCACCAATTTTGCATATTGATTCTTCTATTAAAAATCATATTTCTTCCCTTATTAATTTGTAACTGTTTGTACCTTTTGGGCATGTCTCATGTTCTTTTGTGTTCTTTTAAAGAAAAAATATTTCCTCCCTTATTTCAACACTTTCAGCGCACAGACCATCACCAAATAAAATAAAATCATGTAATTATATAATAAATAAATGAAGGTATAATTTATTTATTTTTATTTTTTATCACTATAGATTAATTTTTTTTTTTAATTTGGAAATGCAACTGCTCCCAAATACATAGATTATGTAAATGTCTCACGTGCAACGGAAAAAAGTATGAAATGAAATATTATTTGGAATCTCCCTTACATCTATTTCCCAATTTTCTCCCTCTTACGTGTCACTTTTTAAATTCCACTATTCAAAATCTTAATTTTCTCATTAATTTGTTTTTTTTATTTTATATTTCTATGATTAAAATCTCTTGCGAATTTCTAATTTTTTTTTATTATTTTACACTTTTTAAATTTCTAATTCAAATTTTCAAATTTAATCTTATATTAACTACTTAAAAAACCATCATCATTTTTTTTATGTATATGTTAACCGCCCATTTTTTTCTCCTTATCTTAACCATCTCAATTTCTACGGTCTTTTATTCTCAGTCTGTGTCTATCTTTTTTTTTTTACCTTTTTTTTCCTTTCTTCTTCCACCATTTATGCACTTTTTAATTCTCTCAATTTTTGCATATTTCTCATTCTTTTTATGTTTATTTTTTTCCTTTCTTCTTCCACCATTTATTTGACTGTCAACCCTTAAAAAAGAGCATATCACGTTGTCACCCCTTAAAAAAGAGCATATCACAATAAGGTATAAAATTGTGTAGTATTTTTTTTTATAAGTTTTAATTTGATATTTGTTTCATATATTTTTCGTTCACAGTTTTTTCTTACTTCTTCCACCATCTATTTGGACTGCCGCCCTCTTAAAAATGAGCATATCACAATAAGATATGAAATCGTGTAGTCTTTGTTTGTTTGTTTGTTTTTTTCTTAAGTTTTAATTTGATTTTGCGCCTTTGATATTGTTTCATATATTTTTCCTTTCACTGTTTTTTCTTAATTTATTTATTATTATTATCAAATATAAATAATGGTGAAATATGTGAATCGTCTCTCTGTTTTTTCTCAATTTATTTATCATTACCAAATAAAAATAATGGCGAAATATGTGAATCGTCTCTCACAATATTTTAATATACTTTTAGTAGATGTTTTTTTATGTATATATTTATTATCGATGTTTGCTCATTATCTTTTGTTACTAATTCATTATCTTTGATACACTTAACTTTATATTTTTTAAATTTTTATTTGATACTGATTCATACTAATTTTTTTGCAGGTTTAAAATAATACATAGTCATCTTTTTTAAGTTTTGATTATTATTTATTAAATTTTTTATTTGTCAAATTCTGAACTTTATCTATATATGTTATGGAGAATTTAACCCGTAAGTATTCAAATTTTCTTATTAACGAAATCTTTGAATACTGCCTATAAAAATATATCTTTATTTATTGTTAAGTAAATATTTAAAAAAATTATTCTTATAATTTTTAGATATATGCATATTAATTCTTTTTTATTTTTAAGTTTTTAAAAAATCAAGTCAATTATGATAATGATTATCCCAACAATTTCTCAACCAAAAATTATTCTCTCAATGTCTCAATCTTGATTTAGTTTGTTTTTTATTTAAAAAAAAAGTCCTATCAATTTAAAAAATTTCTTACGTTTGTTTTTAAAGTAAAAAAAAAACCCCACTAACAAAATCAATAATAAATGGATAATTAAATGATTAAGGAATCTTTTCGAAAAAAAAAAATGATTAAGGATTGAAATTTGGAATTGGGAAATTTGTTTGGTAATTTGACAATCTCAAGCTTATTGTAACGTATCCCTAACATTACAAACTCATGATTTATATTATAAACATGTATGTTAAAAGATTTAGTGTTTTTTTTATGATATATAGATAAATGAAATAATAAAATTGTATATATGGGTATACAATATCTATGGACAAAATCAACATTGTCTGATGATTTCGACATTTTTTAAAAACTCTCTTCGCAAAATATGATATCTCATTTCCCTTAATGTTGTGTTTGTTGTTTATGTGAAAAAAAATGTAAGAGGGGCATAGAAAAAATCCTTTCATTAAATTTGTCTCATACTTAATTTTTAAAAAACCATTAAAAAACAATAAAAATGTTATGTTTTCTTTAAATAATATTTAACATTATTGTTCAATTTTAATCCTGAAACATCTTAATGTTAGATTAGATCTATTAGATATGGACTCAATTCTTAATACTTTACCGTGTAAATGTATAATTGTATTTGTTGTTGTGCAAATTATTTCAAACAATGTTGTAAGATGAAATAAATATTCGATAAACTAAAACGGATGTTCCACTATTTTATTTAATATTTTTGTAATATTAATAAGTTATGGAACTTGACCGCTATTAGTGAATTTTGTAGATGTAATTTTTTTTGGAATGAGAGCTTTATTAATTTTACATTATGTGTTACTCATGTTGTGAGCACATCTCGTGATGTGGGCCACAGCCCAATTCACATCGGCCCATTACGCTCTGTTTTAAAAATCGGGTCCGACCAGTGAGCCGCTCGCCAGCGGTCCAATGGAGGTGTATAGAACCGCTATTGGACCGCCCCCCCTCAAAACTAGAAAAACCGGTGAAAATCGGGAACCGGTGAACCGCCGATTTTCACCGGTTTTCATCAAAAAAACCAAAAAAAATAAAGAACTCGCCCTACGAACCCTTTTCGCGGCGCTGCTTTCGCCGGCGTCCTGTGGCGCCCCTTCTCGCCGCCGCCATTGTGGGAAAAAAGACCCTCGACCGACACTGGCACGCGACGCCATTCTTCTCTCGCCGCCTGGTTAAATGCCGCTAACTCTCGCCATTGTGGAGAAAAAAGATAGAGAAAGAAAAGAAGAAAATATGCAGAAGACGGCTGTCATGGACACCAAGATGGGAGAATCAAATATTCATGATGATGGATTTGGTAAGACTTGTGAAGATGAAGATGGAGAGAAAACCCTTGTTTTATGTCATGATCACCACGACTCCTAGGAGGACGAAGATGGTGGATTACCAAAAGGAAATTAAGGAGTCAGATTTGAGTGGAAATCAGATTGAATCACTAAAGGAAATTGGGGGAAATTGGGGTTTTGAAGAGAGAGAAAGGGGAAGATGAAGTGACTATGGGTTCTGAGTTAACACCAAGGACTTCTTGTCTGAAAAAGAAGCTGGAAACGTGGCAACATCTCAGCTATTCAAATAAATTATGGAGCATAGGAAGTCACCGTACACGTGTCGGTCATTTAGCCAATCTGGCCCTATCTCTTTTATTTACTTTTAGTCCCTAGGTTTATGCATACTATATATATAATATTTATTATGACGTCACACCGGCTCAATCCGACTCAACCGATCCGACCCCGGTCCAGCCTTTTTTGAGGGTCGTCCGGTTCAACTTTCGATTCCAATTTTTAAAATATAGCCATTACGGGTCGATAACCAGGCAAGACATTGGCGAAGATAGCAAGCGACGGGATAATGGGAAAGCCCGGACGAGGCGCGAGCTCATCAACCTCGCAACTACCCAAGCTCCGCATATTAATTATGACAAGGCGTGTGCCAGACAGTAGGTATAGGCGATCACTCCTAAAGGGGGATTAAATCAGACAGAATCCAACAAAGGACGAAGCAAAGCGGCGTGTCAGAACACAAAAGTGGCTAATCCCCAGAAATGGGAATTACTTCGATCGAGGTACAAATCTGGGTCACGAGGTCCTTTTTACATTGAGCGACCTCCGCGACCTCCAGAGTAAATCACATCAGTCTTATAACATTTAATGCTAATTAGGGCTACTTTCGGCACTATAGGTTTGTATTCCGGGAGAGTGAGCACCACTCTCTCAACTGCTATAAATACAGGTCATTTATGACCAGAAAAATGAGAGAATTTATGATCCTACCCAACCTCTTACAAAATTATTATTCGACGCTTATTCTCCAATCCAATCATACAACATAAATACAACTCATATAACTCATTTATTGTTTGTGTCACTAAGATCCGTAAGCCACATCATTATCCGTAATCAACATATTTTGGTGCACAACAACTCACTTACAAATGAAGACAACGAATTAAAATAGCATCAATACCATTATTTTATAAACACTTTCAATTTTATAAGGTATTCATAAAAAAAAATAATATAATTTTATCTTCAACCCCGCGTATTACGCGGGTTTTACACTAGTAGCAAATATTGGACGAGCCTTTTTCTAAATAGAATCACTCTCCTGTGCACCCCATGCATCAATCCAAATTGATGCACTTCTAAACCCTAATCCCTAAACAATGATCCCTAAATTATATATGAACAATTCGGGTTGAGTGAACCATAAACCACTTGGGCCGAGTGAACCATGAACCACTCGGGCCGGGTATTTTTAAAAAAACCATCTAAAACTGAAAAAATCATCTAAAGAAATTGAAAAAAAAAAAAAAAAAAAAGTTAAAACTAAAAAAAAAAAAAAAAAAGCTTTTAAAACTAAAAAACTAAAAAAGAATTTGCCTTCTAAATATGATTGTTATATGTCATAATTGGTATCATTAATGGAAGCAAAAGTTGGAGCAAAATTGGAAGAAGATTTAGTTCTTCTAAATATGATTGTTAATCTATACAATTGGTATCATAATTGAAAATTATGTGAACGTGATAAGTACGAGCAATGAATCATTATGTAAAATACAGTATTTTTATAATCGGATCGGCGATCAAATTGGATTGGCATCGATTGGCAGTTCAATCGATTAGATCAGTCGGATTAATGGTCCAACCGTTAAAAATGATCCCAATCTATTTTTTAAAAATATTTTATATATTATATTAAAAATAAAATAAATATGCACTTATAAAACCTTTTAAAATAATAATTTATAAGTTTCATATTGAAAATAAACATAATAAAATCATAGACAATATCATTCAACATAACTTAAAATACTAAAATTTAAAATAGGAATGATAGAAATTAGGATTAAGTTTTATATTAAAAAAAAAAAAATTGGTTCAACCTGGTTCATTCGAAAAATAATGTTTTGAGGGTAATTGGATCGATTTTATGACCGGTTCCCGGTTCAACCCGATTCTGAAAACACTAGTAAAAACACTACAAAAACAAGCTTATTTAACGAGGGCGTTTAAAGAGGGAAAATAAAACCCTCGTCATTACAGAGGGTTTTAAAGAAGGAAAAATTTAAAGAGGGATTTAACGAGGGAAACATGCCCACGTAAAAAGACGAGGGATTTAACGAGGGACCCACCCTCGTTAAAGTGTTCACGAGGGCAAGATTCCTCGCCAACTCTCCATGTAGGAGATCAAATATTCGGGAAATTCATAAATTTATAAAAAGTGCTACTAAATACACCCCAAAATTCTCTAAACACACCCTATTTATTAAGCACACCCCAATAAAATTTAAAAATTAACATGTATTACTAAACACACCCCAATTTTTTTCCAATTATATCCTTCTTCTATCAAAATATAAAAATAACACTTTCCTACTTTTCCTTTTCTCATGAACATTTCTCTCCTAAAAAATCATTTGACTCTTTTGTATTCATTATTTTTTTATGAAAACATTCTTAAAATTTTATATAAAATCAGAAATATTTAAAAAAAGTCAACTAAATTATTTCAAACATAAATAAATTAAAAAATTTAATTAGAAAAAAAATCTTAAAATCATAAAAAAGCTAAATACAAAATAAAAAAGTTAACTGATTTTTAAAAAAATATTTAAATAAAAAAACTGAAAAAATTAAATCAAATCTGTAAAAATATTAAAAAAATCTAAAAAATAATTAAGATTAAAAAATCATTAAAACTAAATAAAATCTGAAAAAACCATTTTAATTAAATTAATTTTGAAGATTTATTTTATTTTTTAACATTTTATTTAGTTTTAATTGATTTTTATTTTTTCTTAATTTACTTATTTTGAAAATTTAATAATATTTTATAACATTTATTTTTTTTTCAGATTTTTTTTTCAATTTTTACTTATTTAATTTTTTTTATTTAGTTCATTTTAAAGATATAGTTACTGTTTTATTATTTTTATATTTTAATTTATTTTTTTCAATTTTTTTAATTATTTTTCCACGTATAGTAATTTTAAAAATCTAGACTTTAGAAAAAGTAAAGAATCAATTTCAAAGTGAAAAAAATTAGAGGATTAAAATTAAAATAAATAAAACTTAAAAGAAAGACAAAATAGTATCCCATATTTATATAGGGTAACTTAGTCATTTTATATATAATTATTTTTATTTTAAAAATTATGGGGTGTGTTTAGAGGAATTTGGGGTGTGTTTAGTGGTACTCATTTATAAAGTATAATATATTAATATGAAAGAAAACAGACAAGGATTAATATTGTACACAGACTTATATTAACCAATGTTGTGAATCGTGCAATATTTTCTATAAATAGAAGAAAAACAACTCTTTTGTCATATATTTATCACAATGCATATAAAATTTAATACTAATAGGCAGTACTATTAATCACTTGTTGTTCTGAATAACGAGTTATTAAGAAAATATATAATATTTTAAATTCAAGAAAAAAAACAGTAGGAATTTTGAAATCTCAAATTTCCAAATAAAGGGACCACAAACATAGCTTTGCACTAATTATTCCTCCAATATGCTTGGTCGTCCTCAGTGGACTTATACTGTTGACCAAACTACAATTATAAAATTTAAATAATATCATTCATATATATATGTATTTATTTAAAATTTAAAATGCATAAGATTTCCAGTATCAGTGGGGTGAGTGGATAGGGTGGATTTTGAAGGTTTAGCATATGTCACCAGTGTGACACAAATAATATTTGATCATTTATCTCAGACTCACGAGTTTCAATGTATACCACAAAATTAATTGGGTTATCGAATACCACATGTATCTTTTGTCCATATATAGTAACATGACTATTTTTGTGGAATGATTACAAATAAAATAAAAATCTATCTTTATGAAAGTGGGACGAAGGGAATGAACCGAATGATTAATATGTTCCACATTTTATTTTCTATAATGCAAATGAATGATACGTGGAATGTTTTAAAATAAAATAATAAATCAATATAATTCTGGATCTATATATTAAAAATTCAAAAGGTAAAATATAATTGAAACATAAAAAAATAATACAGAGAATAAATTTGGGTCGAAAGGAGTATCAAATTCTTAGGAACCATTGTTGATTTCAAAGAAACCCTCCAAACCCCACCAAAAAAGTCAAGATCAAATTTGGGCTTCACGCGATCAAAGATGAGAGCAGATTTGGGTTTGGATTTCTTTTACGCGAGCTATGGCATAGGTTATTCGCACCCCCATTTTTAGTAAATACACCACATAGATTAATACACTTTCTATATAATTAGTACACTCTTTGCTAAAATTTCTATAATACCCTACTACTTGTCTACCCTAATTCTCTTCCTCTCTCCCACCTTCTGCCTCCCTTCGGCCTTCACGCACTCACCCTCTTCTTCTTTCTTCTTTATTCTTTCCCCCTTCCCACTTCTTCCCAAACCCAACCCCCAAACACCTGCATCGCCAGTGGCAGACACAGGAATGAAACTCATGGAGGACACAAAATTATATTATAAATTAAAAAAAAAAAAAGTTTAGATATATTAATAAATTTACAATTTAAAAAAATTATAGTAAAATTTTGAGTATTATAATATAATGTACGTTTTCCGTGAACCGAGACAAAACAAAATTCGAAAATGATGTGTTACGATCATCTCACAAAAGAATGTATATATAATGCATGTTGTATATTTATTTAGTATATTTAAGTAAGAGACGTGGTTAAAAACATTAATTATGTATGAAATAAAATATGAAAATTTACAACATTATAAAAAAGAAAAAGAAAGGATTGCACTTATATTGCTTAGTACACAAAAAAGTAAATAGAATTTATACGAGTGAAAGCGTATGTATATATTGTATATCTATTTAATATATTTAAGTATGAGATATGATTAAAAACAATTATGTATGAAATAAAATATTAAAATTCCAACACTATAAAAAAAAAGGACTATACTTATATTGCTTAGCACACAAAAAAGTAAATAGAATTTATACAAGTGAAAGCAGTGAATTTTAGTAAACATATTAATTAGTAAATAGAATTTATAAAATTGGCTGCCAATATTTGGGCCCGAAACCAGAAACATGTAAAGGCAAAAACGCTTATCTTACCATGAGGCTACCTAATGCTGCATTTTACTTAGAAATTAAATGCATAGCTTACACTTAAAATTGAGGTAGGGAACTTGCAATTGCGTCCTCTGGTCTATACGTAACTCTGCCCCTGTGCATCATCGCTCAAACACCAGCACCCTTTTTCTTCATTTTCATTTTCTTTTTATCTCCTCCTTATTGTAGATCCAATCCCCATATTTTTTCTACTTCTTCTCTAATCCTCCACCTCCATGTCATTTTCGGACATGATAATCATCTAAACATATAGGTTTTGTGTTTTTTTTTTGATTGGTTGCCGTAAAGAATTTTTCTTGTAAATCTTGAATCTGGATTTATAAAAATAGTTATAATTTTAGAAAACAAATTTCAAAATTCTAATCTTTTTTAGGAAAAAAGTTCCGAAAATTTTGATTTTTTTCAAAAAAATTGTTCGAATTGATCTGGAAATGAATTTGGGACAAATTTTCGATTTCTTTCCTCGAATTTTTTTATTTTTCTCGAAAAACAATTTCAAAATATTTGATTTTTTTTTATTTTTCTTTCCCGAATAGATCTAAAATAAAGATCTCAACAAATTTTTTTTAATGAAATATTTGGTTTATTGTTTTCTAAGTTTTCACGTCTTGCAATCTTATATTGTGTTTTCGTTCTTCTTTTTATTGGGGGTTGGTCCGTTGGTGTATTAACTAATTTCAAAGAAAAAGAAAGAATAAAAGGGTAATTTTGACATTTTATATGTTTACTTTAAAAATAAAAAGTAGAAGGTGGTGTATTTCCAAAAAATGGGGGTGCTAGTAACCTGTGCTGCGAGCTATTTTATCATAAGGAAACTTTGTAATTTCTCGGCCCAATATCTCTGTAGCCTGTTTATTGGTCAAAATCGAGTTATTAATGGATTTAGCTTTAATTATCAAATTTCGGCAAAGTATAGGTTGAACAACGTTTTACGGATGAAACTAGTTAAGGAGTGTGACTTATATTATTAAAAAGTGTGACTTATTACTGTTAAATGGTATAATTTTTTACTATAAAGGGTGTGTCTTTTAACTATAAAGTGTAATACTCATAAAAATGAAGGGTGTGACTTATATTATAATAGAGAGTATCGTAGTGATAACTGAATGGTGTGATTTATATTACTATAGGGTGTGACTTATATTACTAAAAAGTATGCGTGTAAAAAAAAATCAATTTTACGGTTGAACAAGTTTTACAGCATATCAACTCTCAAATTTCAATATCGTATCCCCTTTCAAAATAAATTTGTTATACTATTTTTTTTTATTGATTATTCCTTTTTTAATCTAATCATGTGCTGTAATTGAATTTTCCAACTCCGATATGGATGTAATGATTAAACCAGAAATATGATAAAGAATGAAAAGCCACAATAATATCATAATTTATCAAAAATATTTATAATATTATTTACTAAAAAAAAATGTACATTGTCTGATTCCTTGCTAGTGACCACACGTGCAGTTGACCAATAATTGGCCTACTTGATACCATAGTAATAGCCAGCAAATCATAATATTATAAAAAAATAATTACCAACTAATAATATCAGATTAGAATGTATTGGTAAGAGACATTGCCTGACATATAAATTCTTAAAAATTAAAATTGACACTCTATTAGTTGTGTTTAAGACATATTTTGTTTCCTATGAGATGGCATGATCTTGATTTTATTAATCTATTGTATATAAGTATATTGCAGTAGGTATTTTCCTCAGAACTTTCACTTTGTATTTAATTTTACAAGCAAAGCCCGGAAATATAGGTAATTGCACCATACGTGTTGAAAATATCTGATCCAGTATGTTGCTCAACTGCAAATTTTATTTTGTAGTACTAATTTGAGAATTCTTCAAGCATTTGTGCGATAATATCATAATTAAAAAAAGATGTAATATACATTAATAAAATTATCAATAGAACAAAAAATCAAAACTTTTCCATTAAAATGCAGGATATAAAAAAAAAAAAAAATCAAATTTGACTGTGGTGGATTCAGATTTCGACATAATTTTTCACCTTGTTTAAAAATAGTCCCACACAAGTTTGTTGTTTTTTTACATAATTTTTCACCTTGTTTAAAATAGTCCCACAAAAATTTGATGTACAAAATTTACCTCAAATTTTTCGCGAAGTATACAATATTCGTTCAAAATTCATTGAAATTGATGAACGATATAGTTTTTTGTCATGCATTTCAGTCGAAAATCTTCAAATTGAATGCTCACATGCAAGTTATATGACAAAAACGACATCGTTTCGTCAATTCCGGTTAATTTGGAACATTAAACTTTTCTGGAATTATTTTATAAAATATAAAAAGTTATTTTTATTATTTTAAATTCTATCCCGCGGAATGCTGCTTATATATAATTTGATATTGTAGAGATACTATACATTTTGGCTTGTGTAGTTTGTCTTTATTATGATTTCTCGTTGGTCCCATTACAGGGGAAACTTATGTTTATATCTAAATATTTTGATAACGAGATTATAAATATTATGCTGGATTCTTGTTTGATTATTCTTGCACAAAATCTCAATCTTATGAATCAAGTATTGTCCACAATGGGACATAATTTCTCAATGATTCAGCTTATTTTCGGTAGCAACATGGCACATTGGGCCACATTGTTAATTAATTTTTCAATAAAAGCATTATAAGAAAATAGACTTTTAATAAGCTTTTATAACTAAAAGTTTTTATGACAATATTCTCTCAGTAAAGATCGTTTCTACATTTTATAATTAAAGAATTTTATATTTAATGAAATTATTCCATGATATTAGAGTAAAAAAAACGAACAAATTTAATTACACATCTTTCTATAAGTTTGAAGTTTTAAATGATATGAAATTCTCTCGTCATCCTATAATTGATCTGCTTAATTAATTATACAAGGCCTTGCTGTTCTATTTGGTCTAATTTCACATCAGCTTCCTACAAATTATAACATCAATTATTTCAAGATCCAACCCCAGAAAACGTCCGTACTGGTACATATATAAAATAAAAATAAACATATCAAGAATCATGTTCCCTCCATTTTTTTCTTTTCTCAATAATCTAATTCTTCAACATCACATGAATATGGTTGTTCATTTCCCCTGTTTTTCAGACAATCTCATTAATAAACCCCTAAAATATTGTTTAAAGGCCTCATCAAATCCAACAACACAGAACTTTCCATGCACCCCCATGGTTACACACAATCAAACACGCACACACATATACGTACACATACACATTTATATATATAACCAAGATTAAATTGAAGACTTAATCAATGCTCAACTAAACCTCATTAAAGAAGCTAGCATACATTGCATTAGTACTTCACTAAAAATGGCTAATTTTTTTTCTACATCTTGTTCTTGATCTTAATTAAAGCTCATTTAATAGTAGCAAAACCGGAATCGCCATTAATTGCGTCAAGAAAGCTCGGAAAGCATAACTTAAGCCCATCAGAAAGCCCGAAAGCAGAGGAAAGCGGCGAATTTGCAATGGAGGTGAGCGTCGCCGGTGGGGCCGGCGGAGATGAAGAGGTGATGGAAATCAACCACCACCACCGCCGCCCCTTTGATAAATCGGTGGCGGGCGGCGGCGTGATTATCGGCGGCTTAGCCACCACTTTCTTGGTGGCGATTTTTGTTATATTCGGGCCACTAGAAGAAAATCTGTTGAACCCGGTTCACCATCCAATTCCGGTTCACCTACTAATTCGGATTCATTAATTGGAAAAAGAAGCGGGGAGCTGGCGAAATTGTTAAATGAAATAAGAGATTGAAATATAGTAAATACGTGTGGTGTTGAATTCGCTAAATTGTTGTTTGAGGCTTTGAGCTAATGATTTTTTTTTAATTGTTGGAAAGAGAAAGGAGATTATAAGATGTTACATTAGGTAGTACTTTGGCCTATGTATGTAAAAAGAGAAATAAATAATTTTATTGTATTTGCTAAATTAGGATCACTTGCAAGTTATACGAAATTAGTTAGAGCTTCATTGGATAAATGATAAATGTATTATTTATTCTGCTCGTTTTTGTTCATAATCACATTCCTTTCTCATATTGTAAACATATGTAGTACTTGTCTTGGGAATTATTTATCAAAAAAAGAGACTAAAACTTAGCTAAGTTCCGATTCAATTTTTTCTCACAAGATTACCCATTAATTATCATAAAGTTCAAAAAAGTTTGTCATTTTCTTATACCTAGCTATAGTCACACGTGCATACTGCAGTTGACCAATAAATGGTCTAGTTGATATTATGAAAAATAGCCAGCAAATCATAATATTGTAAACTATTATTACGAATTAACTATAATGATATCAGATTATAATGCGCTGGTACCAGACATTGCCTGACATATAAATTCTTAAATATAAAATTGACAATCTATTATGTTTCCTCAGATGGCGTGCTGTTTATTCTGTACACTTGCGTGAAATGATTTTACGGTGAGACGAAATATAATTTAAGCATGACGTTTTAATACTTTATAAAAAGTGAATGTTCATTTATATTAGTTCGGATCTCGTCTCATGTATAACACCGTCTCATACAAGTTTTTTTTTTTTTTTAATTTAAATCATTATGTGTCGTGTTATTGAAAATAAAAATATTGGGTAAAAGAGAAGAAAAAATAGCCTAGCCTCACAATGATGTATAGATAATAACAGGAGTTTGGCCCATTAATATTGGGCCTAGAATTAACCGAGCATGCGTTCAATGAAACTTGAGATCCATTAGTCCAGGTTAGAGTGTAATACAATGATTGGAATTAAAGGTTAAGAAAATTTGACAAAAACTCATATTGGAACGGCCTCATGCATGAGACGGGATACAACCTAGCACAAATTACACTCACCCCTCTCAAAATGTTAAAACGTCAATGCATAATTTATGTCCCGTCTCACCGTGAGACAGTCTCATGTAAGTGTGCCTCTGTTGTGCACTAAAATATGAGGATTATGGATTAAGATGTGACTTAATGATCTTAGTGACACAAACAATAAATGTGTAAAGTGGATGGTATTTATGTTATATGATTGCTTGAGAGAGTAAGAGTTTGAGCAATAAATTTGCAAGAGGTTTGATAAGGTATTAATTTCTCTCTTTTCTTGGTCATAAATGACCCCTATTTATAAGATTTGGGAGAGTGGAGCTCACTCTCCCGATTTACAAGGACAAGTAACCGAAAATAGCTCTGTCAAAACATTAAATGCTACATGATTGATGTGACCCAGATCGGAGGTCGCTGGGAGGTCGTTCGAGGTATTTAAGAGCTTGCGCACCTCGCTGGGACGTCGCCCGAGGCCAATCCGGATTTGCAGGGATTTAGCCGTCTATCTAGTCATAGCTACTCATCATTTTCGTCTTTTACTGACACACTCTGATTAAAGCCATTCTTAGGCAAGGTCCCCGGGCCTTTCGCCCGCCACTTGGATCCCATCCCCATTAATGTCTCAGATTGTGTCGATTAATGCGACACGCGAGTAAAGGTCGTCGTGTCGATACCGGGGGGCTTGGCATGCCTTCGTTTCCATCCTTTCTGCGAGGTGTTATACTTGTGCAAAATGTGGTCTGATCCTCCTCTGTTTCTTTCCAGGTTGGGCCCGACCTCGAGCCATATGCCCACAACAATAGCCCCTAGCTCGTCTCCCTGTGCTCGCAAAGGGGGGACGAGGTACCCTTTTTTGTCCTCACCTTGGGTGTGGCGTGCGAGGTCTCGGAAACTTCAGGAGCACGCACGCAGCGCGGTCTTGGAAATTGGGGTGATGCATTTCGCCTCCGTCAGCGCCTTAATCGAGGATAGGTGATGATGGATGGCGTGGGTTCCACGCTACGGGACACGAAGGTCGTGGGCGGACCACGCGCCCTAAACTCCTCTTATAAATTCACCTTTCTCCTCTCATTTTCCATTTTCCTCCTCAAACTTTCGAACACTACCTTCTTTGCTCCGATTCTTCCCTCAATTCATTCGGTGCGTTGTTGTGCTCGGTACATATCTCTATTCTTCTTCCTTTCTTCTTATCCTCAGTTGGTGAACAATGTCGCCTCGAAACGGGAGGACTCGGGAGGCGGTCAAAAGTTTCGGCTCCGATTCGACGATTCGCCCGTAAGAAGGCGTGGCCGCAGCGGGCCTAAAACTTTGGTAGTGGAAGTCTCGCCGAGAGGCGGTGAGCGAATTCCCCGTGTTGGCTAGGGTGAGGTCACATCAAAGACGCCGCCGGGCGGGGGCGAGGACCCAGGGTGGTCTTCGCCCCTGTCGCAGGAAACTCGGGTTTGGAGATGGTGGGGAGGAAGGAGATGAGCCCTAGTGGATTGATTGATCGGCCGAGTTTGACTTCTTGTCAGACGAGGTTGTACCAACGTCGGGTTTTGACGAGATGGATTGACGACGTTGATATGAAGGCGGATGAGAGTATGTCTCATCCTCATGAATTGATCCCCCGACCAACCCAAACTTCGTCATATTTTTTTTGCCGGGTAAGGTAACTAGCTTCGCAGAATCGAGGTGGCTTTTTTATGGAGAGAACAATTTCAAGTCCCCAACGATATACACTTACGGGTTCCGGTTATAAGATCGATTATCCCAATGGGATGGGCACCATCAATTGGGCTCCGATTTTCCGCTTCATCATATTATTACTTATTGCTTGGTTTTTGGGGGCTGCTTTCGACACAAATCACTCCCAATGGGTGGAGCACCATCTTTGATCTTATCTTTGTTACCGCATCCAAGGAAAGGAGATTAATCTTCTCATCTTGTGTGGTGGGGGTAAAGACCCGGGTATTACTATGTGAAAAGCCCCCTCATATGAAAATAGTTGAGGACCTTCCTAGCAAGGTCCAAGATTGGAAAGAGAAGTGGTGGTTGGTAGGGAGCCCTGGCGAGTCCCGATTTTTGCCCTAGAGAGCCCTCGAATATCACGAGATTCCTCGCGATTATCGCGATTCTTAAAAGTAAGCTTTTTTGCTTTTCCTTTCCCATAATAATCGATTTAACTTCTTCTCCTATTGCAGGCTCCCAAGAAATCCAAGGCATCCGAACTCGCCATCCCTTCTTGGTCCTATTTGGTTCAGGTGCTTAATTGATCCGGACGAGAGGTCATTGATCATCCTCCAACAATTGAAGTGTCCGGAATTTGCGGGTCTAACTATTTCCACCTCGATGCGTCATTTGGGACGCCCGACCTTCCCGGTAAGCTTTCCAGGATTTTACTCGCGTTGACTCGACTTCTTTGGTTATTCTCTGGTCGTTTCCTGATCTTCTTCTTGTCTTCAGTTTCCTTCATCGAGCCTATCTGTTTCAAATCCTCCAAAGTTACCGACGAGATGTAAAACTTGAACACCGAGGAGATGCGCAAAAAGGTTTCTCGCGCCTTGACTCTGTCCAGGCAGCGGGCGAGCCAGAATAAGGATGTCGCGGTCAGTGGGGCCACTGGCCCCCCCCCTCGGAGGGCCAAAGCTATCGCCGCCCCCGACCGAGGCCGGAAAAGAGCTCTTGCCGAAATGCGAGCAACCGAGGGGAGCTCCCCCAAACACATCCGGACGTCCGTAGACATGGATGTGTTGGGAAATAAGTTGCACAGATCTATTCGGGGTGAATATTTAAATACAAATTTAATTCTTATAATTATTACTAGCATGAATTAATCCTATATTAATTCAAATAATAATCCAACAACATATCATGCATATAATAATTCACGTAAAACCCACACGATGCGAATTCTACGAAGTTTACGTGAGCGCACCTCTTGGGATGGCAGCGGTGTGGTGAATAGACTAACCGTAAGGACTTCCCAAGTATTCCCTTAGCCCTCGTTCTACTATCCGGTGGAAGGATTCTTGTGAACGATTTAACAAAAGGAAAATAAATTATGTTGCACCACCTTTGTGGATTTACTAATTTTTCCAGCACATGGAATGGTACTTGGGAATGAAGTAATCATCCCCTATTTATAGAGGCCAGGTGGTCGAAAATTTAGGTCTAAAATAATGTGGAAAAATCTTTTCTTGATCTTCAAGAAATCTTGAATATATCTCCTATATTTTTTCCCATAATTATAATATTCCATAAAATCCCACCTTCTCTATTTGCTATGGAATTTTCAAAAATATTGGGGTCAAGAATCCAAGATTTTGATCTTCTTGAATTTATGAGATATTCTTGTATTTCAAGAAATACATATCTTCCATAATATCTTTTCAAGAAATCAAGAAAATCTTTCTTGCCCACTATATTTTCTAATTTTTCGAAAATCACATCATAGATAACCTAGTGGGAGATTTCTTGAATTTAATGAGATAATCTTGTATTCCAAGAATACATATCTTCATTCCATAACAAAATTCAAAGAAAATCTTTCTCCCAACATATCTATGATTTTCGAAATTTAGTTGGAAAATTAAGCAACAATATTTATTTTATTTTAATCACCTTTTTCAGTTAATGGACTATATATTGGGCTACTCAGGGGGCCTTTAGGATAATTAAGATTGGACCTTCTAATGGACCTTGAATATCTAATATTGAGCCACAATATTATTCAAGCCCATAAATATTAATTAATCCCACTACATAATTAATATTAGACTATCCATCTTAACCCATATTACAGTCAATATGGCTCCCGGTTATTATTTCCCGTGTTTAAGATTATCTAGCCCATTAATTAATTCAAGCCACTGAAATAGCTTTCCATTAATTAATATCTTTTATCCTTGGTCAAGGCCCGGTTCAACATTACTATCCATACCGAAAACTAATTCCACTTGCAAGATTTGGTATGATAAAGCTTATGAACCTCCCAGGGGGCAAATCGAACAAAGCGATTTGCTTTACGATTCTTCAGATTAAATCTTAGCAATCACACGTGGCTAATAATATTGCCCAAGATAAAAAGTATTGAATCTCATTGATTCGCTACCCATGATAAGTCAAAGCAATAGTTACCAATCCCACATAATCCTATTTAAGGAACGAAGATTAAGAAATAACGAACCACTGAGGTCTAATTCTTCCTTGTTGGATTTCAAGAATTTTCCTCATGTAGGTCCTATTGATTGCATCGGTCATGCACTAGTGTAATCTCTTGGTCAAGATAAGCCAATCCGAGCCTTACACTTCAACCTTTCGCGATGGGTTGTTCATTTTCATCTAGGTCGTGAATGGCGTACTTTTTAGTTACAAAGGATTTGTTAATTTAATCTTTCGTGATCCGGTATCACTAAATTAACTACCCAAACACGTCATTTAATTATTGAACAGTTATGCAAATAAATATATGTAACATTCGATAATATTTAACGATCGATGATAAACAATTTATTTCAGTAAATAAGTTCGAAATTCCATTTTGATTATACAAAGTAAAAAGCATACTTTCTAGTATAATCCCAACAGGATGTGCTCCGGGACTCCCCGAGTGGGAAGGTGTTGGTCTCGGGTTCCGGGGACCCCTGATACGATTGTCGAGTTCACACAACGTCGGGCTCGCGATCCCGATGATCGCACTTTCTTTGGGTGGAACCCGGATTTCCACCAATGGTATACCTCGTTTTACTTATGACTTCATTTCTATATTTTATTTCGAGTGTACCATGTTTATGTCCGGTTGCCTTGCAGATACAAACTGGATGATGGAGTATTTCGGGGGGAGTTGACCAAGAACTACCACTGGGTCGCGAAGCCTCGCGCTAATGACACCCACCCTTCCTACCTCCGGCAGATAGCCGAAGATGCTCCAAGGTCTTGGACTCTGGATCTCCACGAGAAAGCTCATACACAACACTTCTCCGAGAATCTGACCTCGGGGATTGCTCACATGTGTCGTTCCTTGACCTTATTTGAACAGAGCCGGGAGCAGTATGGCCAGGCAAAGATCCAGGCCCAGAAAGCTGAAGCGCATTGCTCGTTGATAAAGGTGGACTTGGCCAGGTCATCGAAAGAGCGAGAGGCTGATATCAATGCAAAAGCTACGGCTGAGGAGAAATTGAAAAATGTGACCCAGAGCGGGACGAGCTGGAGAAGAAAATCTCCCAGATGGCGAAGAATCTCGAGCTCCGAGATCAAAATGTGAAAGAGAGCATGGACAGGACTGCTGAGGTGGAGGCTCGGTGTCGCCGGTTAGAAGCTGAGGTCCATGACTTTCCGACCACTGTGAAATTGGAGCGCCATCATGCCTCCAACTTGGCCTATATCCACTCATTTTCTAACGCTGTCCGGGCTTGTCATCGAGCTGGCGACCTTGATGGAGCAAAGTCAGCGATGTCTGAGCTGCTCGCCGGATACATGCGTAACAACCCTGTTCGGGAGGGGGATGATCTTCCCATCAAAGACCTTCTTTGCCTTTTGGTGTGGACTTGATTTCCTACCCCGGTGCTAATCTTTATGATCGGGAGTTGCTCAGTTTGTTGAATGAAGAAAGCGGATGATGTCGGGATGGCGATGGTAGGGAGGTTGTTGGTGGTGATGATGGTGGAAATGGTGAAGGGAATCGAGGTTGGCGTCGAGATTCACGAGGTTGAGCAAAAACGACGACCAACCTTGTTGAGGGACCAACTGTTGAGGGACCTAGGGATTTTTTTCTGCGGCAATATGCAAATACCTTGGGCACCCTTTGTAATCGCCCTTTGGGGTTTTCTTATCGCCTAGTTAGGTTGCCCTTTTGGGGTGTGTAAGTGTTTGCCCAGGAGGCGTGGGACTTATTTGCCTTGGCGTTTATTAATGAAATCGCGATTCCTTTTCATTTCTATCTTTTCGCTTCTTGGTTTGAATGCTTGTTTTGTTTCTTTTCCAATACTTTTGTCGTTGGTGAATCTGTATATTTTGTCTTCGCGAGAGCACGGATAATAAACAATAATGATAAAAGATACATTAATTGATAGCGATTTGATTATTAAACTTAGATAGGGTATCGACCAAGGTTGACTTAGGATAGCATGTATCGACATACTAGCCTTCATGTGTTCTTCGCTTAAATTAATTAGGGTATCGACATACTAGCCTTCATGTGTTCTTGGCTTAGCCAACTTAGATGGGTATCTTGAAATTAGGCGGCCAGATGGGTATGCAATATACTAACCTTCATGTGTTCTTGGCTTAGCCGACTTAGGCGGGTATCTGACCGAGGTCGGCTTAGACTGGGTATCGACATACTAAGCCTTCATGTTCTTCTTAGCCGAATTTAGATTGGGTATCAGAATCGAGGCAAACTTATTGGGTATGTGACATACTAGCCTTCATATGTTCTTGGCTTAGCCGACTTAGACTGGGTATGCGACCGATGTCGGCTTAGACTGGGTATGCGACATACTAGCCTTCACGTGTTCTTGGCTTAGCCGACTTAGATTTTTTCATTTGCGAATCTATTTACGATCGAACTTCGTGTGAGGTCGGGGACCGATCCCCCAAGTTCAGTAAATGTAAAAAGATGGAG
Organism: Stenogyne calaminthoides; assembly: GCA_037126765.1. Lineage (NCBI taxonomy): Eukaryota > Viridiplantae > Streptophyta > Magnoliopsida > Lamiales > Lamiaceae > Stenogyne > Stenogyne calaminthoides. The sequence continues at coordinate 37,257,226 of JBBCBC010000003.1, read as the reverse complement.
CAAGCCTGTGTTATAAGTTCGTAACTCATAGAGAAATATACAACCGATCTGGATTTTGCAACTCATAGTTATTGGTAGAACTTCTTCAGGTAGGTCACATTCCACGGATACATCGCGGGAATGCCCTTCAAGTCTTCGAGCTGGTAAGCCCCATTCGGCAGACATTTCGAAATCTTCATGTGTCCCTCCCAGGTTGGACCAAAAACTCCTTTCTGGACACCGAGGATTCTTTTCAGAATGAGGTCGCCGACCTTGAATCTTCGAACTTTCGCTTTGAGTTGTAATATTTCTCTAACTTTTGTTTGTAGTTTGCGTTTCTTAAGTTGGCTTCCAATCTTTTATCTTCGAGGAGGTCGAGGTTGAGAGATATGGCTTGATCGTTGTCCTCTGTGACTGTCTGCGATGTTCGATAACCGACCCACGACCTCTACCGGTATGATCGCCTTCCGTCCGAAAAGCCATAGCAAAAGGTGTTTCACCCGTTGAATTTCGGCAAGTGGTCCTATATGACCATAGGATGGTTGGAAGCTTGAAAGCCCACAATCCCTTTGACTCAATGAGTTGAGTTTTCAGGGTGTGTTTGATTATTTTGTTCACAGCTTCAACCTGCCCATTGGACTGGGGGTGATAGGGGGTGGAGAATAGCTTTGGGATTTTCCACTTCGCGAAAAAGATATCGATCTCGAAACCATCGAATCGCTTCCCATTATCTGTGACGATTGCTTGTGGTAAGCCAAAACGACAAATGATGTTTTTCCATATAAATCGAATGATTTTCTCTGGGTAATGGTCATAAAAAGGTTACGCTTCGCCCATTTGGTGAAATAGTCTCTGCGACCCTTCGCAAACTTTGAACTACGGGGCTTTTGGGAGCGGACCCGATCGGTCGATTCCCCACCTCATGAAAGACCATGGGTGTAGATTGATGTGAGCTCCTCCGGAGCTCGCTTAATCGTCGGCGGCGGCATTCTTTGGCACTTCTTTGCATATGCAATCGCATCTTTCCTTAAAGTTAGCCAATAATAGTCTTGTCTAATCGTCTTGTAGACGAGAGGCGGCTTCTTGATATGATTTCCACAATCTCCTTTGTGGATTTCCTTGGGGATCACTTGGCCTTCTTCCGGGTGACGATTTCAAAAGTGGCAAAGAGAAACCGCTTATAAAGTTATTCGTCGATGATGGCGTGCCTCATTTGCTCTTAGTTATAATCGTGCGGTGACCCTATCCTCTGGCGGTATCCCTTTCTTGATGTAGTCTCGAATTCGGTCATCAATTGTTTTTCCGGTCGCGATCCGAAGGACTTCCCTATGAATGTTTGATGGACTCGCTTGGTTCGTCAAGTTATTTCCTTTATGTCGATGATGACGCCGACCGACTGGCGATGGAGTGTTGAGTTTAGTAATCGCTATGTTGTCCATATCTGCGGCACCTTCCGGACGCGGGTGCGAAGAGCTAGTGCATCTGCGCTGTGTGTTTTTTCTTTCGAGGTATCAACTCTATTTGCACCTCCTGAACTTTTCGATGAGGCTCTTCGCTATCTTACGGTATTTCATCATTTGTTCACCCCGCTTCGTGTGTTCTCGACATCCGCATACGACCAACCGGGAATCGCCAGAACTTTCAATTTTTACACACCAATGGCCATCGCCATTTTCGTGCCATTTATCAAGGCCTCATACTCGCCGTTGTTTGTGGCATGAAAATCAAAACTTCTGACCGTGGTGAAGGATTGTCGTTCGGGATCGATTAGGACCACTCCGGCCCCTTCTTCGGTGCTTTCGTTGAAGAGCGCGACGCGTGCAATGTCCATGGGATATTGGCCGCCTCCGGTATCTTTTCTGGAAAGGTGAGCTCGGTGAGAAAGTCGGCGAGGACCTGAGCCTTGATCGCAGTTCGGGGTGCGAAGGTGATCCCGAATGTCCTAACTCAATGGACCATTTCAACAATCTTCGGTTGTGTCGGTCGGTTGCAAAAAAAACCGGTGGCATGGTAGTTAGGACTTCTATTTGGTGATCGAAAAAATCTTGTCGAAGCTTAGGACGCTCATAATCAAGGCATAGGCAAGCTTCTCGAAAGCGGAAGGTACTTGAGCTCTCAAGATCATTCAAAGTCTGGCCGACGAGTATATAGCAAATGGTCTTCGACCTTCGCCAGACTAACACCGCACTGAGAGCGGATTCCGAGGCCGCGAGGTACATAAATAACTTCTTGCCTGGTATGGGTTTTGCCAAGACCTGGGGGTCGGAGAGGTACACTTTGAGCTTCAGAAACGCGGCTTGGCATTGCGGGGTCCATGAGAACTTTCCTTTTTTCATGGCTTCGAAAAAAGGTTTGCACTTATCCCCCATTCTGGATACGAATCTGTTGAGAGCTGTGAGACAACCGGTCAATCTTTGGACTTCTTTCACGTTGCGAGGTGGTTTCATGTCCATGATGGCTTTGATCTTTGTAGGGTTAACTCCGATACCCCACTGACTGATGATATGGCCCAGGAACTTTCCTGAACCAACCCCGAAACTGTATTTCTTGGGATTCAGGCGCATGTTGTATTTTATCAAGATGTCAAAGGTTCGGGCGAGGTGGCACAGATGGTCCTTCTTCTTCTCACTTTTCACCACAATATCGTCGATGTATACCTCCATGGTCTTTCCAATCTCGACGGCGAACATTCGATTTACCAAATGCTGGTAGGTTGCCCCTGCGTTCTTCAAACCAAATGACATCCTCTTCCAACAATACACGTTTTTCTCTGTCAGAAAAGATGTGTGTTGCTGATCATTTTTGTCCATGGCGATCTGGTGATACCCGGCGAACGCATCCATGAACGTCATCATCTCGTTCCAAGCAGTGTTATCTACGAGGTGATCGATGTGCGGCATTGGAAAGTAATCCTTCTAGCAGGCCTCATTGAGGTCGGTGAAGTCGATGCATAGTTGCCAAGAGTTGTTTACTTTTTTTTATAGATCTTTGCATTGGCCACCCATCTTGGTCGATCCGCTTGCTCGATCAACTTGTTATCTAATAGTTTCTTTACTTCCTCGGCGGAGACTGCGTCTTTTTGAACCGAACTTCCTTCTTTTCTGGGACACTGACCTCTTCGTCGGATCGATGTTCAGTTTGTGGTATGCGACCTCGGGGTCGATGCCGACCATGTCCTCATGTGACCATGCAAATAAGTCTAGATTCTGCTTGAGGAAATCTATCAGTTGTTCTCGCGGTCATTTGGGAATTCATGTTAGATGGTCACACTTTAGTTACGCCGATCAAGGTCGACTGGGATTATTTCAAGCTCTTCGATCGGTGTTGCTCGTTGATCATTTCTCCCCGTTCTAGGATCAAGGTTGGACTCTCGTTATTCGGAGTCGACCTCCATTGGTTCGAAACCTAGGCGAGGTTCCAAATCTGGTAAATCTCGTGAAGGCTTCTGTCTAGCTGTGATGTCAACTTCCATCGGTGTTACATTCGTTTCTTCCACACTGTCTATCTCCATTTTATCGCTTTCTTTCTCTTTCCGAGGTGGAGTTCGGCTCGTACAACTTAGCCCCACCTCGGATTTTCTACCAAAATAAAAAGCAGAATTTAAATCGATACAGGTGTAAGTTAAACATTTTCTTGCTGCAATCTGGTCACCTTTGATGGTGCCAATCTTCCCGTCAGATCCGGAAACTTAATACAATAAAAGTGGGATGAGGAGGCAGCCCCGAACTCATGTTTGAAAGGCCAGCCCGAAGAAAACATTGAAATTTGATGGAGCATCGATGATAACAAAGTCCAGCTGCCTCGTTGCCTTCACGTCAATGTCCAAGGTTGATGTGATCTCGACAGATAGGCGGATCATCCCATAGGACTCAACAGACTTGTTCCCAAAACCCCAAATTCCGACCTCACAAGGCTCGACATAGGAGTGGAAATCGCCGAGCAGGTCCAGAGTTTTTTTGAAAAGGATGTTGCAGAAAGCCCCATTATCGATCATGATGCGATGAACTAGAGCCCCCATTATTCTGGCCGAGATCACAAGTGGGTCGGTTTGGAAACACCACCCCATCTCTGTCCTCCCGGTGAAAGTGAACAACTTCGACTTGGGGCGATGGTGTTGATCGGAAGGCACTTCAAGACAACATTGTCGAGCTCGCGATCTCGGCCTTTACCGGCGTCGGTTTAGGGGGGGGTCATTTGGGAGGAATCCACGAAGGGTCCCCCCAGTAGGTTAGATCATGTGGATAACCCTGCATTCCGCTCCCGCTGGGATCTGCGGACCTTGCTTTCCTTGGTCGGGCTGGTTTTCTGGCGGTGGCGATGGTCGCTGATTTTGCTGCTGCCTTGGCTTAACAAACCTTTCCAACCTTTCTTATGCAACTTCAAGAATGATGTTATGCCCAATGGAGTTGTGGTAGTCACAAAAACTTCTTCGGGTTGAGTTTGGAGGTGTCTGGTACATTTCGGGGGGGGGAATTGTTCCGCCCCGACGATCGCTGATAGATCCGATTTGCATTCATGGTCAATTTTTTCGGGAGTTTTACCTCGGAGGGTTATCAAGCGGCTTGAAAGTCGGAGGTCGGTAGTGCGTGGATCCGGGCCTCTTATGCGGTTTCTCGGGTTTTGGATCGGGCTTCTTGACCCGATCTTCACCTCGCAGTATTTGCCGCCGCCCAATCTTGATGCGATATCTCGGCATTGGTGATCATAACCCCCCCCTGGTATCAAAAATCGGGGTAGCTCGATGGATAATCCTTGTTCATCATTTTCCAGAGTTTCGTTCCCTTCTTCAATCCATGCACTATTCCCAACACCTTGGCCGTTGGCGATGGCTCACCTTCCATAATGAAATTTGGTCTATTCGATCAATATATGCGGTCAGACTCCTCCTCGAACTGATAGATGTTTGCCAAACGCTGCTTTGTTCCCTTGTGCGGGGTCAGCGAGGTGAAGTGAGTGAGGAATAATTGAGCCATATGGTGGAAAGATTCTATGGACGTCGAGGGTAAGGAGTTGAACCATCGGTATGCTTGGTCGCCAGAGTGAAGCGGAAAATCGACATTGAGTGGCATCGATCGCGCCCATGGAGTTCATGTAGGACGTGTATTTTCTCACGTGATTTATTGGGTCGGTGCTGCCGTTGTATTGGGTGATGGAGTTGACATTGATCTTGATTTTTACAGGAGCGAGCATGACCGTGGGTGATAATGGCGAAATGGGTATTTTTGTGGTGAGAGGCACTCCGCCTTTTCTCGCCAGCTGCTCTTGGAGGTCCTTGATGTTCTGAAGGATGGCGGCCATCTGCGGAGAGTCGTTCTGTCCGGCGACCTCGCCAGAATGACGGCGAGGTGGAGAATTTCTTTCCTGTCGGCGGGGTGATGGGTTCGATGACGTCTGCAAGGTGAAGGGGTTCTTTCCACCATGCGAGGTGAAGGACTTCGTTCGAGCCGATCTTTTGTCGATACTCGTTGTCTGGGTCCGCCTTGGGCTACCGATCCTGAACACGAACTTTCGAGTTTGGCATAGTTGCGCTGCGTCGGCTGGGGCGTCGCCTTAGTGGTGAACATTATTGAAACCTTTTGAGAATAGACGTTTGTGAATGGGATTTGGCCCCTCGTTAGGGTTACGTCGATAGATTGGAGTATGTTGGGTTCCGTGGGAGTTGACCTCTTGGCTTCCCTCGCGGTGAGATTACTCATGGCGAGGCTCCTCGTGGCGAGGTCCCTGCGGTCATTTCTCTGGTGAGGGCTCCGCCGCGGCGGGGATTCCCTCGCGTCGTTCGCCATCCCTTGCCCTTTCTTTGGGCCTTAGGTTCGGGGTATGGCGTGGAGGCCATCACGGGATTATGGCTTTTAGGTCGCTCATCTCAACCGGATTTCATCTGGGATGCATTTGAGCTTTTTGAGCAACCCGGTGGTGGGTCCTCCGGCCTTGAGATTGCTAACTCTGCCCGGAGCTACATGACACCTAAAAGGCTTTTCTCTTGGTGATGAGTTCTTTGAGACATGGGAGTGATTTTTTTGAGAGATTTGGGTGTATGAGATGAGTTTGTATCAAGATTAAGTGAGGAATACTCCAATGAGAAAACACTAAGAACTTAGCTCGATATTTCTTAAAGAGTACCCCTCCTTCTAAATACCAATTGTTGTGTACTAAAATATGAGGATTATAGACGAGGCCGTTTAGGAGATGACAAGTGAAAAAGGAACTCTCTTTTCTCTTGGTGTAAATGAATATGAAACAATTTAGTTTTTATAGAAGCAATATAGTAATATTAAAAAAAACACCCTAAACATGGTATTGAAGTTTTTTCTAATTTGGGATACATATTTATATGAGTTTGTATCGAAGACATAAGATCAAGAATAATTTTATTGGAAAAAGAAATAGATGAAAAATTAACTTAATTTGAGAAAATTAAGGATGAATTTTATTGGAAAAAAAAATTGATGGAAGATTAATGGAGGTTGAGAAAATTAAGGATGATAAAAAGAATTGAAAGATTTTTTGTTTATTGTGTATATTAAAATATGAGGATTTTTTTAAATTAATGGGATGTGGCCCTTAATGATCTTTTGGTGTATTTAGTGAACACCCTTATAACCTGAAATTATAGAATAAAACACAAACAATAAATGTGTAAAGTGGATGGTATTTATGTTATATGATTGCTTGAGAGAGTAAGAGTTTGAGCAATAAATTTGCAAGAGGTTTTTTGGTAAGATATTAATTTCTCTCTTCCTTTCATGGTCATAAATGACCCATATTTATAAGGTTTGGGAGAGTGGAGCTCTGGAAACTCTCCCGATTTACAAGGACAAGTGGCAATTATAGCTCTAGCTCAAAACATTAAATGCTACATGATTGATGTGACCCCGATCGGAGGTCGTTCGAGGTATTTAAGAGCTTTGCGCAGACCTTGGTAAGACGTCGCCGCCCGAGGCCAATCCGGATTTGCAGGGATTTAGCCGTCTATCTACTCATAGCTACTCATAATTTCCGTCTTTTACTGACACATCTCTGATTAAAGTCATTCTTAGGCAAGGTCCCCTGATTTCCCCGCTTTCGCCACGGGTCTCATCCCCATTACGTCTCCAGTCTTTGTGTCGATTAATGCGACTGCGAGGAATGGCGTGTGTGTCGATACCGGTGCTTGGCATGCATTCGTTTCCATCCTTTTGCGGTGTTATCTTTTACAAAAATGTGATGCTGGTCCTCCTCTGTTTCTTTCCAGGTCGGGCCCGACCTCGCGCCATATGCCCACAACAACCTCTAAGAATTTACGTCGAGGCAAGATTATTTTTTTTTTTCTGTAGGATGAAATTATCTCGTACTATATGCACATCTACAGACTACAATAATCTTCTTCACGATGCAATGATTTTCATTTTCAAATCGTGACCCACTAAAATTGAAATTGTCCGTGAACAAATACTATTTGAATCATCGCTTAGATACAAATGAGAGATATAGGTATTCTTCGATTTTAACATAAGATTTTCTGGTTGATAGATTGTGAGATGGGGAGTGTGTATTTAATAATTTGTAGATTTTAAGGTTTCAATTTTGCAAATATGTGCACCATTTAGAATAAATGAGTGGATAATTATTATGTATTGGAATGATCTTTTACAATCTATTATTAACCAAAAAATAATTACAATTTTATACAAAATGATCTATAAATGTACAAAAGTAATCCCAACTATAAGTTATAAATTAAAAACATTTTCTTTCACATGTCTAAATTACCAAACTTATTTCCCAAGACAAAAGAACTATTGTCCCTTTATTTTTTTTTCATCATTGTTGGTTGTTATTTCTTCCTTAAAAAATTATAGAGTTTCATCACAGGGCTCCTTCACATTAATTTTATTTGCACATATACACAAAAATTATTGCTGCAATTTTTTTATGTGCAATTTATTTATTTATTTTTGTGCAAATTTGTTCTATTCATAAAAATAAAATATTGCACACGTTGAACATATGAAGAAAAAAAATTTGAACATTATCCACCAAAAATTACTGCTGCAATTTTCTTGTATGTGCAATTTTAATTTATTTTCTTGTGCAAACTTGTTATATTCATAAGAACAAAATATTACACATGTTGAACATATGAAAAAATATACTCCCTCTATTTTTTAATAAATGTCATTTTGGGGTTTTTAAGACAAATTAAGAACATATTTTTTTTTCAAAATTAACCTTAATTATTATTATTTAAATATTCTTAACAATAATTGCTATTGGCTGAAAAAATATACACACAACATTTTTATAGGAAATTTGAAATTTAAAATTTGAAATTACCATATTAAGGGCAAATATGAGATAAAGGGGGATAAAATCCCAGAACATCTATTTTAAAAATATTTCAAAAAGGCTAAAATGACATCTAATTAAAAATGAAGAGGGTATTGAACATTACCTACAAAAAAATATTGCTATAATTTTTTTGTATTTGCAATATTTTTATTTATTTTTGTGCAAAATTATTTTATTTATAAGAATAAAATATTGCACTTTTTGAAGAAAAAAAAATTCAAACATTACACACATAAAATTTACACGCATTTTTTTATGTGAATTTTTTTTCTTTATTTTTGTGAAAACTTATTCTATTCATAAGAAAAAAATATTGCACATGTTAAATATACGGGAAAAAAAAAGAACATTAACCACAAAAAAATTGCACATAACATTGATTTATTGGGAAGGAAATAGAGTTTGAGAAATTTAGAAACCCAACTTACTATTTCTCTTCAATTAAGGGAAAAAATATTGCACATGTTAAATATACGAAAAAAAAAAAGAACATTAATCACAAAAAAATTGCACATAACATTAATTTATTGGGAAGGAAATAGAGTTTGAGAAATTTAGAAACCCAACTTACTATTTCTCTTCAATTAAGGATATATTTGACATTTTAGCTATAATTTTATAACTATTAATAACTTTTAAAAATGACAGTAACTAATAGTAAGAGAGTTTTAAAATTTGTATTTATTAATAATTATTTCAGAATAAATTATACACTCGTATCTTTTTATCAAAAGATATGATCCAATAATTTTTATGAACGTTTACAACCTGACGATTGATTCACCAAATGTAAATAAACACATCATAACAAAATAATTTTTCTATCTACTACCAAAAAAAAAATCACAAGCATTCGAAGACCAACTTATTTTCTTATGTAAAAGAAAACATTTCACGTGCAATATTTAGTTTTAATTTGTCTTTTACATGAAGAAAGGTTTCAGTTGAGTTCCAAACCTTAACTTTTGTTTGTTCAAGATGAATATAGCAAGTAATATAGCAACCTTAATTTTACGGATATATCGATATAGCAAAAATTTAAAAAAAATGACGAAAATTATGTTAAAAATTTGGAAATTTGACAAGTTATTATTACACACAATTATGCATACATTTCATTTAAAATTACAATAAAATGGCATATTTAAATAAAAAATATTAGCAATAAACTATATAAATACTGTTCATAAAAAAATAGTTGACAATACAATACATTAATACAAATACAAAATGACTAAAATTACATTATAAAATATAATTATTACCAAAATGATGACCTATGAGGTTTAAAAATAGAAGATGGAATGTCATCTCTATTCAAACAATAATGGTACCAACTCATCACATTAAAGTACTCATGTATATAATTATGCACATGTCATTTATATGTTTCTCTATCTCTTTCAATTACTTCACCATGAATTGAATATTGTGTCATGACCTAAATATTTTATTGATACGCATTTTGACCTTCATAAGACATTTGATGAGTTGGACGATGAAAAATATTTTGAGTATTCCAATCAAACTGTGAACTCGCATATGTGTCAAAAGCATATGAATCTTGAGACATATCACTATGATCAGTGCCCATACCCATGGTGTAATTAAATTAAGAAAATATATATCGAAAACTGTAATAATATCGCGATATTTCATAATATATTGCGATATTTGCACTATTCACGATAAGAAAATTTTTATATGCGAAATCCATATCGCATAGTTGGATATTTTCATCCCTGATTCAGTAATAGTCAAATTATTGAGAGGAGGAAATCATCAGAGTTTCAAATTTCGCTTTCCAATCATTAAAAATTTTGAACTTAAAAAAATAAAATAAAATAAATACTATATATCACGTCACGTCTACTACTCATGGAGACGAAATCGTGATAGCAATCTCATATAATTATGAGATAATTTGGAGAATCAAGATTATTAAGAAATTAGTTTTAATTAAGATTTTTAATTGTGTCGAAAAATTAGGATCTAATTTATTAGATATGATTTACGTAGATTATTTTCGTGTTTATTTTTTAAATTTCCGCTATTATTTAAAGAGTTCAATTTTAAAAGTTTTATGCTGTCATTCATGGATTAAGAAAATTATTGAGAGAGTTTATTTTATATTCGTCTTTGTCAATATTTTAATGGGAATTAATAGATATTAAAAAAGATTATTTTATCTAATTCACGTCTCTTCCTACTTTATCAGTCCAATAACATTATCAATAAAAAAATTCAGCCGGAGACGTGTTTCACTTGCTTTATTTCCCACTTATCTGTTTCTTTTTGCAGTTGCGATCTTCATATCAATGTTCTCTTCGTTTATAATTATTGCTATTGAAATTACAATAACTTTTTAATTCATGTCTATTTAAAATGCTTAATATATTAAATTAAAATATTACTACAATCATTAATTTTCTATTAATATTGTATGCATATATAAAAATAAAAGTTAGATTTAGGATATAAATTTATTACTGTGACTTGAAGTGTTTTTAAATTAAAATTGACCATTTATTAGATACATCTCCAAACTAATTTTGCTAACACTATGGCAAAAGATCATGGAAAATAAGTTTAAATTTTTTTTATGGTGAATTACCATAATATTTATATATCTATACATATATATATGTTATAATAATAATTTAATAATATAGTAATATTAACTAATAAATGTTATGGTATCAATAATAAGTATAATAGCCTTAATTTCATACTGCAAATAAATTTCATTCGAAATTTATTTTAAAGAGGGTGGGTCTCTTGTGCACTCAAGTACATCGTGCACTTATGCAACTGAATGTTCCATTAAAAAAAATATTTGACCCATTAAATATATTATATATATTTTGTGAATAAATGGGTAGGGTTGCACATGAGACTTTATCTTCCAAAAAATATTACTTTTAATTCTACAAGATATGCTCTTATGCAAAATTTACCAATATACTATCATATAATAAAATTCTTAAGAAACCCCAAAAGTTGGCCAAGTGGTATAGATTTGGGATTTAGGAGTATGCTCCTCTTTTGATCTTTGATTCAAAATTCTTAGGTGTGATTAATTTATGAGATGAGTCGGTCTATATAAAATTCTGCTCTGACTTGAAGTAAAATCCCCACTAATAAACCGTAAAGCGATTAATTTTTTACATGAGTCAATTTATATATAACTCTATTTTGGCTTAAAGTGAAATCTGGTCAGGTGGACGGCTAATTCTGATCCTTTGATTATTTAATTTTTGTGCCGTATAGCGATTGATTAAAAAAATACTAAACTTCTTAAGGTCCAAATAAAAATTTGACTCGTAGTGTTGTCATGATTACAAATGTATGGGCCCTAAGTCTTTGAATTAGGCATTGAAGTGCAGCTAAGAAGAAAAGATAAAAGTAGAATGGAGATAAGGTAGTGAAGAAAAAGATTAATAATACAAATGATTGCGATAGTGACATAGAGGCGCCATGTGGCGTGAGGATTGGCACACATACAGCATGCGGCGACTCTAAAGTGGTGCAACCAACATAATTTATAATTTATAATTCATAGTGTATATTAAAATTTTATAATTTATTATATTAAAATTTATAATTTATTATATTAAAATATGTAAATTTTTTTTAGTGCAGTAATACATTTTAATATTACAACTTATAAATTTTAATACAATAAATTATAAAATCTGTTTATAAAACGTCTTTGTGTCTTGATTTGATGATGCGAAACTCATTCTTTTCAATATTTTCCCCACCACCCCCACTAATTACATTATTATTATTATTATTATTATTATTATTATTATTATCTAATACTATTATAATTCTACCATACAATGCATAGTTCTATTTCATCCAATAAAATCATGGATTAAGTTTTTTTATTAAATTCACTCAAATACATGCATGATGGAAGAGAGAAGATAATTTAATCTTCATCTTCTATTTCATCCACTTTGTTGTTTTTTTAAAGGCATTTCATCCACTTTGGTATACTTATATCTAATTTAACTTTTATTTTTCAAAATATAATATTTATTGTTCGGATATGTGCTGGTTAGTTGGTGCATAACTAGGTATATATAATTATGTGTACATGTTGATGGAAGATGAATCCTACATTTTATGTACGATATTAAGCATAAAATTTATATACTCTATCATCTTTTGTGTATCTCATTCAAACTCAGGGGGTGTTTGGTCGGTGACTTTGGAGGTGAGGTATGAAAATGAAATCAAATATAAGTGTTTGGTTAGAAACTTTGATTCCATGAATAGTACTTTGATATCTAGAGAGTGAGGAATGATAGTGTTAGATTCATTCCTCAACATTTTGGGGGGAATGAAAGTGTTTGCCCATTTAATTAAGTTCATGTATAATTTTTTTTTAACTTCCAAATTAATAATTAGTATTATTTTATAATAATTAAACATCATTAGTTCATAAAATATTTTTTTTATTTAAAAATAATATAATATAATAATTTCTATTATTAAATATTTTTTATTATCCAAACATCATATATAGTAATGATAGTCATTCCTATATATCAACCAAACAACTAAGTGATAATGATCATACCCATTGCTATTCCTCACTACTATCATTCTCATTCACATTTTATTCCCTCTTAGCATACCAAGCACCCCCTCAATATATAATAATTGTTGTAGTTATGAATTAATGTCGTTTAAAAGAGTCGCGATATAAATTTTTTTTTGAGTGTTTTCGTTAATGCATGTGGCATGTGCACTATCACTGTTTTGCATATAAAATATTACTGTTTAACAGTAATTTTGTCAATAGTGATAATATATATTGATAATAGTAATACTTAAAAAATATAAGTTCATGTGAATTCGATTTTACACAATTGTTTGTTGTTAAGTATACGCATGAGATATTACGATGGGAAATTAATTTTTTACTAAATGATAAATAAATTTTGATCTTAAACGAGTCTTTTTTTTTTTTAAGGCTCCAAGAATTACATAAAGTTGGGGTTCAGAACTAAAAAAACAGTATGTGTCGTGGAATGTCTATTCCAACCCAAGCTTGAGGGTGGATAGCTTTCGTAGCCATGCGTGCAAGCGTATGCGCTTCCGTGTTGAACTTCCTAGGGCAAAATTGAATTCCCGTCACCGAGGGATTTCTGATCAGATTTTTGGCCTTAACAATGAGGCATTCTTCATAACCTTTAAACAAACTGTCGGAGGTAACGACATTAATGACTTCCTTGGAATCAGAAAGAATCGTGATAGGGTCTTGAGAAATAGACTTCCAGAAAGTTAACCCATCAATGATGGCGATAAATCTCAGCAGCAAGTATCGATCCCGGAGGATTAATTTTATGAAATCCATTTGCCGGGGTTTCCTATCCTTGTCATATATGAAGAATCCCACCGCGTAGGGACGACTCTATTTCTTTGAAGCAAAAGATCAACTTTCAAGATCGGTCAGATTAAGTGAGTTCTTTGATGTGACCGCGCTCCGTAGTCTCGGTAGTGGGGTCCATCCAGATATCGGTTTTGTCCTTTCATAGTGGAACTGATCAAGAAGGGTGTCGGTCCAGTAGGCTTGGATCTTTTTTCTGTTGCGAGGTTCCTGATTCGAGTATGTCCACTCACATCTTTCCTTCCAAATTCCCCACATCTTCATGGCAACTGGTTCGAGCTCGTGATCCTCCAGAGTAAGAATAAGATGAATGGTCAGACTTTCTGAGGAGATTCCTTTTGATTTCTTGATGATGGGCCACCAACTTGTTTTGTTCCACGCTCCTTTTACTCCTTGACAAAAAAAGAGTACATGATTAGTGTTTGCATTGTGATGACCGCACATAACGCACCTGGGGTGGCAAGGAATATGGTGGGCTGCTAAATTGGCCTCAGTAGCTATCGCATTGTGAGCTGTTTTCCAGAGGAAGATCTTGACTTTAGGGGGGATATTAAGCTTCCAGATTCTGTTCCAGACCTTGGGCGCCACACTAGTCGAAGCCAAGTTCTCCATCCCGGGGTCCCGGCTAGGAGATTGGGAATTCCAGTAGGCCGATTTGACTGAGTAAACGCCTTTCTTGGAGTAACGCCAGAAACGAGCATCAGAGTTGCTCCATTGATCAATAGGAGTTTTCATAATAGTCTCAGCTTCATATTTCTGGAATAGCGTATAGATTTTAAGAAAATCCCAACGTTTTGAAGTCGTGATAAGGCTTTGGACTTTAGCATTGCAATCTTCGTTGGTATTATGGTTAATTTTTCCTGACACTAAACTCGGGATCCACTGATCTTTTGTGATGTGAACTTTTGTTCCGTCGTGAATCTTCCAGAGTAGCCCATCCGAGATGACTGATTTGCTCCACACAATTGAGCGCCAAATATACGAGGGGTTAGAACCCAGAGTGGCCTCCAAAACATCGGAGTGTTTGAAATATCTGGCTTTTAGCACCTTTGCAACAAGGGAGTCGGGGTAGAGAATGATTCTCCAGATTTGTTTAGCCAGTAGTGTCTTGTTGAATGTAACCAAATCTCTAAACCCATTCCTCCCTCGCATTTGGGCTTGGTAAGTACTTTCCACTCCTTCCAGCGCGTCTTCCTAGCGTCTACATCCCCACCCCACCAGAATCTAGCACATAAAGATTCAATCTCCCCGCAGATAGTGGTGGGGTTCCTGAAGCACGACATAGCGTAAGTGGGTATGGCTTGTATGATTGATTTGATGAGTATTTCACGTCTGCCATCCGTAAAAAACTTATTTTTCCAACAACTCAATTTTTTGGCGACTCTATCCCTTATGTACCCAAACTGAAGGCGCTTACTATGAATAGAAAAGGTGGGGAGCCCCAAGTAGAGATCATGACCCTGACAAGTTCGAATTTGGAGACTAGCTTTGACAAAGTCAATATTGGCCCCATTCGTGCACTTGCTGAAAGTGATGACCGATTTATCAAAATTGATTAATTGGCCCGAAGCTTTTTCATACACTTTCAGACAATTTTTTATATTAAGGACATCATCCCTACCCGTCTTAAAGAAGATAAGGCTATCATCAGCAAAGAAGAGGTGGGTGATCATAGGGCTACCTCTAGCTATCTTGATACCCATGATCTTCCCATTGGCAGCTTGGGCATTGATCATTGAGGACAACCCCTGGGCAACAATTACAAACAGGTAGGAGGATGTTGTAACCGATTTTTATCTACTCAGTTAAACAATAATTATTATGAAATGTGTTTGCTAAAGGCAATCGAATCATGGAAAGAGATAAAGAAGTTGGTGACCCGGTTCGTCTTTGGAATCAGACTACGTCCGGGGGCATCCAAGCCAGGGAGAGGATGTATGTATATGCCTAGAAGTCTAAGTTGTTCGACCTTTTACAGAGGTGGTCGTGGTGGCCTATTTATACTATGACTTCCACCCTTTGGGTGGGAATTTACATAAGGAATAATGCCTATGAAAGGGCTACAACATCGGGAACCATTAATCTCGCCTTGACAGGCCAGAAATCGTCCATCTTCAGCGTGCGCCAATCGTGGAGCGGATGTGGAGGGAGGATTAGGGCGTGTCGGGGGCTGCCATTGACCACGTGAACTGTATAGTTATGGCTGGTGCAGGTCGCTCCCGACTTGAGGATATAAAGTGGAAATCGCATCGTGACTTCCCGAACTGCCGACTACCCGAGTTGCCGACCTTTGCGACTTCAAGGTTTGGTCTTGTGGGAATTACGTGGGCTGATCCCTTGGTCCCCTTGTCGAGGTTGCTTCATACAGTCTTTGTTGGATTGTTTATGATCCTTCGTGCCCAGGTGGGAGGTCGGGTTTATCCATGCTACAATAATTGCCCCTCAAGTTGAGGTCTCTTGTTCCGAGAAGGGACCTTGGCTTGACACATGGACTAAATCGACTCGCGACCATCTGACTTGGAAAGTCTCCTATGGCGACTTACTATCCTCGGGCGGTGAAAAGTTACCTCGATATCTGAATCGTCGATCGGACTTCGCCGATCTCATGGATTGAAATGATATCGTGCGGGATGATGACATAAAAAAGTGCCACCATTTCATCAAATGAGATGCCATAGTGGATTTCACGAGAGCCTTTGCGTCTTTTTTGTTTGCTAGGGGCAAAGTTTTGGCTAATTTCATTTTGGCCCCTCATCTTCTTCGATAAATAGGCGGGAATTAGGTTTTGAAAACCTTATTTCATCGCGATTTATCTAGCTGAAAAGAATTTCCTCAAGATACTCTTCCTGGTTCTTTCTCCCTTCCATCGGAAATGCATTCTCGTGTCCCTAAAGCGGAATTAATCACAGGTAAGCACTTTGGTGCCCTTCTTCGAATTTATGGATTCTAGCGTTTCCAAATCCCTTTTACCTCTCTCACCCATGGTGGCTTCCTCCTCTCTTCGAGGATGACATCCCTATTGCTTCGAGTCGCGACGCCCGATTTAAAGCTAACCACCGGGCATGTGGGTGAAAGTTCATTAGCTAAGGTTATGGGCGACCATCACGAAAAACGATGCCAATGATGAACCGGTGGATGACCAATTTCTGGAAGAATTGGCCGAAATTTCCCATCTTCCCCCATTGGATGTTAATCTCCTTCATCCCGTCCCATGGGAATGGTCGTCAACGGCGGGTCCTTCTGCCTCGGTTCCGGATTATGGGGCTTATGAATGAGTCTTCAATTATGACATGTTTTGTAACCGAGCTCCGTACAAGCGACCTGACAGGGCATACCGCAAGTCGGTCGAATCTCAATTTGCGGCGTCCAATAAAAGATACCGATCTGTGCTCTCCGATCAGTATGTGCGGGGACTTCGTCGCATGTACAAGGTGCCCCGGGATGTGCATTTTTATGGGCCGAGCCCGGATGAAAGTGCCGATCAGCCTCCTCCCGGAATGATTGCCGTGAATGAGTCTTCCATGTTGGTCGGTATTCGATTTCCATTGCACCCTGCCATTTCCCATCTGCTGGCGGCCTGGAATGTAAGCCTCATGCAGATCACCCCCAATGGGTGGAGTTACATCATCTCCACCATGGTCATTTTTAGGCGGTGCCAGTGAAAAAGATTGCCTAATCCGGAGAGATATCTCCGCGTGATGTCGCCGTTGCTTAGGTCGGAGGCTATCACCTTTGTCTTTGACCGTGAGAGGCAAAAGAGCTCGTGAGTTGGATTCCGAATAAGGTTGACGGGTGGCACCAGAAATGGTGGTTTGTAGGAGGAGCATGGGAGTCTATGGCCCCTTCCAGCACCTTATCCATTAGAGTTCCTACGGATTATGCGATCCGTGTTGAAAATGGTACTTCGCCTTAATATTTTTGTGCTCGATTGTACTGATCTAATTCTTTTCTTGTCTTGCAGTGTTTGCGCCCCGACCTTTTGAGCTATATTGGGACTTTCTCTAGGCGTTCAAGGAGGTTCGAGACACACCCCCTAGCTGGCGAGACGTTAATTTGTTGAACTCCGAGCTCAACCTCTTGCAAGCCGGATTGTATACTTACCCTCGCCACTTGAGGATTCCCTGTAAGTCTCGGCCACATCTTTTCAAGTGTATTTCGCGATTCGCACTAAAGGTTATGTTTTATGTTAGATCTGGAGATCCCGATCTACCGTCGTTGGCCCTCTGCCTCCGAGATGGCCTCGCGACCTCGATCAGTACTCGGCTCCATGAGGCGTCGCCCGCTATCTTGCCGCCCGGGGACATTACATTGGGTTTATCTTTGGAAAGTATACTTTTACTTTGTATAATCAAAACTGAATTTTGGACTTATTCTTGAAATAAATTGTTTATCAGCGATGCTTTAAATATCATCGAATGTTACATATATTTCTTTGATAACTGTTTCAATAAATAGTACGTGTTACATTGTAGTTAATTTAGTGATACCGGATCACGAAGATTAAATTAAATGCGGTCCCTTGTAACTAAAAGTACAACGTTCACGACCTAGATGGAAATGAACAATCCATCGTGAAAGGTTGAAGTGTAAGGCTCAGATTGGTTTGTCTTGACCAAGAGATTACACTAGTGCATGACTAATGCACTGAAGAGGACCTCTGAGGAGGACAAATTCTTGAGGCCCGAACAAGGAAGAATTAAACCTCGGTGGTTCGTTATTTCTTAATCTTCGTTCCTTAAATAGGATCACGTGTGGTTAGTAATTATTGCTTTGACTTATTACGGGTAGAGAATCAACGAGATTCAATACTTTATATCTTGGGCAATATTATTGGTCACACGCGATTGCTAAGATTTAATCTGAAGAATCATGTGCAAGCACGACTTTGTTCGATTTGCCCCCTTGGGAGGTTCATAAGATTTATCATACCAAATCTTGCAAGTGGAACTAGTTTAGGTATGGATAATAATGTTGAACCGTTCTTAACCAAGGACAAAAGATATTAATTAATGGAAAGCTATTTTTGGTGGCTTGAATTAATTAATGGGCTAGATAATCTTAAACACGGAAATAATAGCCGGAGCCATATTAAGCGTAATATGGGTTAAGATGGATAATGCAATATTAATTATGTAGTGGGATTAATTAATATTTATGGGCTTGAATAATATTGTGGCTTAATATTGATAATTCAAGGTCCATTGGAAGGTCCAATCTTAATTCTCCTAAAGGCCCCCCAAGTAGCCCAACATAAAGTCCAATAACTGAAAAAAGTGCTTAAAAATAAAATAAATTCTTGTTGCAATTTTTTCCTCATTTTTCGAAAAATATGAATAAAAAGGGGAGAAAGATTTTCTTTGAATTTTGTTATGGAATGAACATATGTATTCTTGGAATACAAGATTATCTCATTAAATTCAAGAAATCTCCCACTTGGTTATTCATATAGATATTTTCGAAAATTTTGAAATAAAAGGGAAAAAAAGATTTTCTTGATTTTCTTGAAAAGATGTTATGGAAGATATGTATTTCTTAGAATACAAGTATATCTCATAAATTCAAGAAGATCCAAATCTTGGATTCTTGATCCTATTATTTTCGAAATTTTCCATAACAAAAGAGAGTGGGATTTTTATGGAATATTTTAATTATGGAGAAAAGAATATAGGAGATATATTCAAGATTTCTTGGAGATCAAGAAAAGATTTTTTCCCCTATTCCATATGCAAAAAAATTGGCCACTACACCTCTATAAATAGGGGATGAGTGTTTCATTCCCAAGTAAAATTCCATGTGCTGGAAAAATTAGTAAATTCACAAAGGTGGTGCAACAAATATTTATTTTCCCTTTTGTTAATTGTTAGCGAGTTTCCTTCCACCGGATTGACGAGCAAGGACTAGAGAATACTTGGGAAGACTTTTTGGTGTGTTTAATCGACGAGACCATTGCCACTCCAAGAGATTAGTTCACGTAAACCCGTAGCAATTCCGCATGCGTAGGATTTATGTGAATTGTTTATATGCATGATTTGTTGTTGAATTATTATTTGAATTAATATAGGATTAATTCATGCTAGTAATAATTGTTAGAATTAAATTTGTATTTAAATATTCATCCCGAATAGATCCGTGTAAATAATTTCCCAACAACTGGTATCAGAGCCTCGGTTTCGGGCTCTGAATTTTAAATTATAATTTAATTCGTTTTCATTAAATTTGAAATTGGATAGTAGAATTGCTAAATCTTTTTTGCAGGTATCCAATTGTCATGGAATTTAATGTGTTTATTTATGCATGCATATAAATTGTGGTTTTTAATTGATTCGGTTCGAATTCGTTTTTGCCTCGTGAGAAAATCCACGAGTAGATTAGGATTTTTTTTATTTGATCAATGTAATAGACTAGTATAGATCTAGGTTTATTTATTTTTTTGTAAATAAATTGTAAGGATCGTAAACGGAGGCGAGACGAAGAATTAAAGGATAGATCGAGCAGTATCGACGACGGCGTGCATCGCAAAAAAACAAACCAAGGGAGGCACGCGCACGACGCGGACATCGCCATGCAGATGGGCACGATGCTAGGCGTCGGGCGGGATCGGCTGAGGCGTCTTGGCGCCTGACGGGACCATCGCCGGTTACCGAGAAAAAGGCGGGCGGCGAAGGATCTGGACTTGGCGCCGCTAAGATCCATGCGGTGAGGCGAGGTGGGGCGAAGCGCTTAATCTGGATGCACGCGGATCGTCGTCGTCATAAGCTATTGCTTCTTTATCTAGTCTTCTTGACGCGTCTTGGCCTTGCAAGCCGGCGAGCTGAAGCGTCTTTGAAATTTCTTCGCCGAGGTCGATTCGACCAAGCGACGGGCGGCGGATCTTGGGCGTGCATCATTTGTGAGCTACTTGGTGTGGCATTTCGAGACGGAGTTCTTTTTGAGACGATCGAGTGGGAGAAATTCAAGACGGCATTTCTTCAAAATCAAGCCAAGAAAAATCAAACCATGACAATTGGATAATTTGTGCCCAATATGTTTATTTTTCCGCTTTGCTTGATTTCTTGTGCTTTATTTAATTTGTTTAAATGTGTTTGCATGAGAATTGCCCAATGAAAAATCTCACCTTTAAAAAAAATTACTAAGTATGTTTAAATAATTAATTGACAATTTAATTCCGGATAATAAAATTGAATTAATTTTGACCTCCATGATTTATTTATTTGTGAATTCTTTTGGAAAAATTCCCCCCACGGGACGGTCAAAAGATAGCTTTCACATTAATAAATTCCAGATGGATGATTGTGGATTACTACTAGTGGCGACGATGATCCTCCCCACGAGGGCTCGTTCAAAGCGAAATAATAATTTCAGATTTAATCATGGTTATTACTTAGGTATAAAATTGATATGCATATACTTAAAGTCCCTGTCAATTTTATATTGGTCAAGTGGGAGCCAACTATTAATCTGGATATTAAAGGTTTGTAACTGTTCTTGTTTGCAACCTGCTTGAATGTGTTTAAATAATGACCCACCCCACGTGGCTTATTTAAACTGTTTTGAGATGTTGGCTGATGCATGTTCATATTTTTTTTGAGATTTTAATATGAAACATGTGATCGAACCTTGTGATATATTTATGCTTATGCATATTGTTATTTATTTCGATTCAAAGATGTCGTAACCTTTTAATCCTTCGCTATTATACTTAAAGTCAATAGAATAAGTATGGAAACTATATTGATTGGAAACGAAAAATTATAATTGTCCTAACTGCACAAAAGCACAAGTGGATTCTTGACACACCAAAATCAGATGAGCCAACTGACGAGTCAAAAATGCGGGACTCGTCAGATCACCTTACGAGAGATTTCGTCGCTGAAATGGTGGAGGGCAAACCCGTAAGGGATTACGTTCTCAAAATTAATGGCCCATCTGAACAAACTTGAGGTTCTGAGTGCAGATTATAATCTGGAGACTCAGATGAATTTGGTACTTCACTCTCTGCCCAAAAGTTTTTGAGCATTTTGCCCTCGCTAGCTGATTTGTTGCAAGCTTTGGTCTCGACAGAGATGTTGATGGGGCACCAAACTTAAGCTTTGAACGGCAAGTGGTCCATCTTCATCTTCTAGGCCAAGGGTAGGCAAGAAGAAGAAGAGAACCAAAAGCCATAAGCAATAAAACTCAACTGTTGCCAAGGGCAATGGTAAGATGAGGAATGCTTGTGGTGTCAAAGAAAATCCAAAGAGGAAGTGCTTAAGCTGCGGTGAAAGAGGACAATGGAGGTTTGTCTGTTCCAACCCCAAAAGGGCCGGAAAGAAAGGTAATTGTCACGCACTAATTGTTGAAACTTTTTAATCGCGTATACTTCTCATTCATTGGGTAGTTGATATGGGATCCACTAATCATGTTTGCTTCACGGGTTCAAACTAATCCAAACAACTTAGTGGCGATGAGATCCTCATCACTTTGGGTAATCTTCTGAGAGTGGCGGTGAAGCGATGGGAGAAGTACACCTGTCTTTTGAAGACGAGTTTTAATTTTAAGAGATGTTCTTTCGTTCGAATTTTAGAAAGAATTTAATTTCGGTTTCTAAACTTTACCTCGATGGATATTCGGTTACTTTTAATAAAGTTGTTACCATTTCTCTTTATGATAAATTTATCTATCATGGAGCGTTGTTGAATAATCTCTATACAATTAAGCGTGCATTATTTTTCACGAAATGCATACTATAACACATCAATTGTTTTCCGAGAAAAGAAACGCGTTCATCAAACGTGAACAAGACACTTCTATGGCATCTAAGATTGGGACATATTAATCAAAGAGGATCCAAAGGTTGGTGAAAGGCGGTTCTTTGGATTTTCTCCAAGTTGAACCAATTCAACTGCGAATCATGTTTGGAGGGTAAAATGACCAAGAGGGCATTGAACCAAGGGAATAGAGCCAAAGAAGTGTTAGAAATCGTTCACACGAGACATATGTGGTCCAATGTCAACCAAAGCAAGGGAGGTTATGAGTATTTAAATCACTTTTATTGATGACTACTCAAGGTATGCGATTATATTTTCCTTATGAAGCATAAATCTGAGACCTTTAAGAAATTCAAAGAATTTAAGGCTCAAGCGAGAGAATCATAGGGAAAAACGTATCAAGTCTCTACGATCCGATCGTGGAGACGAAAGTACCTCAGCGATGAGTTTTTGAACTACTTGTGCGATAAAGGGATTAAGATCCGACTAAGCGCACTCGAAACCCCTCAACAAAAGCGGGGTTGAGAGAGAAAAAACATAACTCTTTTGGAAATGGTTAGATCTATGATGAGTTATCGCGGATCTTCCCAAGTCATTCGGGGTCATGCCTTGGAAACAACGGCCTACATTCTGAACTTGGTGCCATCCAAATCGGTTCCCAAAACTCCCAAAGAATTGTGGACCGGGCTCAAGCCCAGTTTGAGACACATGAAAATTTGGGGGTGTCCGTCCTATGTGTTGGACAAGGAAGTCGGAAAATTGGATCCTCGATCAGAATTAAGATTGTTTGTAGGATACCCCGAGGGAACAAAAGGGTGTATGTTCTATGGTCCCGAAGATCAAAAGGTGGTAATAAGCACCCACTTTAGATTTTTGGAAGAAGGTTATATGAACAAAAGAAGACCCAGAAGTGAGATTACCTTAAATGAGCT
Organism: Stenogyne calaminthoides; assembly: GCA_037126765.1. Lineage (NCBI taxonomy): Eukaryota > Viridiplantae > Streptophyta > Magnoliopsida > Lamiales > Lamiaceae > Stenogyne > Stenogyne calaminthoides. The sequence continues at coordinate 37,233,836 of JBBCBC010000003.1, read as the reverse complement.
AAGGGGGCTAACCTCAGTGCCAACTGTACAAGATGACATACCAAACGACACACTTACACAACCGGAACCTCGTCGTAGTGGGAGGGTTGTGAGACAGCCCAAGAGATTCATGGGGATAGGAGAGTCCTCGGACTTGATTCCCAGACAAGATGAATCAGACCCATGGACATATGACGAGGCAATCCAAGACAAGGATGCGGTTTCTTGGCAAACAACAATGAATGCCAAAATGGATTCTATGGATCATAACAGAGTGTGGGAGCTAGTCGAACCACTTAATGGGGTCAAACCCATTGGTTCCAAGTGGGTATACAAGAGACCGGACGGGAAGGTGGAAACCTTCAAGGAAAGACTTGTGGTGAAATGTTATACTCAGAAAGAAGGGATCGACTATGAGGAAACCCTTTCACCTGTAACAATGCTCAAGTCCATCCGGATTCTCTTTTTGATTGCTGCGCATCTCGATTTTGAAATCTGGCAAATGGATATCAAGACAGCTTTCCTTAACGGAAGTCTTGATGAAGAAATCTATATGCAAAAACCCCAAGGCTTCATTGAAAAAGGCCAAGAACACCTAGTTTGTAAGCTCATGAAGTCCATTTACGGACTCAAACGAGCATCCAGAGCTTGGAACTAATGTTTTGATCATGTAATAAAGTCTTATGGGTTTGATCAAAACGATTTTGAAAGTTGTGTGTACAAAAAGCGTGTCGGAACTGCATTGATATTCTTAGTACTATACGTAGACGACATTCTGATCATCGGGAACGATGTAAAGGTGTTATCAGACGTAAGGGCATGGCTTTCAAAACAGTTTGATATGAGGGACTTAGGGGAAGACGGGTACATCCTTGGGATCAAGATCACCGAGATCGCAAAGAAAAGGATGATAGGTTTATCAAGCTTCATATATAGACTTTGTCTTGAAACGATTCAATTGAGATTCCAAGAAAGGCCGTACCTTTCGGACATGGAATCCATCTATCAAGGAAATGTGCCCTAAGACACAAAGGAGATAGATGACATGAAAGGGATTCTTATGCTTTATTTGTCGGAAGCCTTATGTATACAATCTTTGTACCACGAGACCAGGATATCCGCTTTGTCGTTGGCATGGTGACAAGATATCAAAGTAACCCGGGAAAAGAACATTGAATGACGATTAAAATATTCGAAGTATCTGAAAAGAACTCGAGATAGAATGTTGTTTTTATCGATCGAGATAATCCTAATCCCCATTTACTACGGACTCGAATTCTAATCGGAGACATAGATTCGAAACTATCGCCTCGGTTAGTGTACTTTCATTTGGGAAGTGTAGCCATGAAATGGATGAGTGTGAAGTAGAAATGCATCTTGACTCAACCATGGAAGGCGGGGTAAGTAGGCTGCTTTGTGAAGCGATGAAAAAAGAACCATTTTGGCTCTAGACCTTCTTAGTGGACTTGGATGGAGTTCCGAATTTGTCTAGCAATATTTGCTAGAGGCAGTTGCAAATTCAAATGAACCAAGAGTCCACGAGTTAAACAAGCACACTAAAGGAAAGAAATCTTAGACGAGAAATCATTAAGAGAGGAGATGAAGAGGTGGCTAAGATCGCATTGGAGGATAACCTAGTTAATCCTTTCACAAAGTGTCTACCTCTGGAAACATTCAAGAGACATGTGGGAGGAATGGTTGTCAAGTGCATAGCCAATCTGCTTTGAGCATAAGTGGGAGACATTATTAGGTTCATGTAGGTGACATTAGATGTCACGTATTAGGAACTACACGAGACATGTTGTAGTATACTTAAAAACAGACTTTGAGTATAAGTGGGAGATTGTTGGGATTATACTGGAAAGTATGCTTTTACTTTGTATAATCAAAACTGAATTTCGGACTTATTTACTGAAATAAATTGTTTATCACTGATGCTTTAAATATCATAGAATGTTACATATATTTACAGCATAATTGTTCAATAAATAGTACACATTACGTTGTAGTTAATTTAGTGATACCAGATCACAGAAGATTAAATTAACAGTCCCTTGTAACTAAAAGTACAACATTCACGACCTAGATGGAAATGAACAATCCATCGTGAAAGGTTGAAGTGTAAGGCTCAGATTAGTTTGTCTTGACCAAGAGATTACACTAGTGCATGGTCGATGCAATGAAGAGGACCTCTGAGGAGGATAAATTCTTTGAATCGAACAAGGAAGAATTAGACCTCGATTGGTTCGTTATTTCTTAATCTTCGTTCCTTAAATAGGATCGCATGTGGTTAGTAATTATTGCTTTTGACTTATTACGGGTAGAGAATCAACGAGATTGAATACTTTATATCTTGGGCAATATTATTGGTCACATGCGATTCTAAGATTTAATCTGAAGAATCGGTGCAAGCACGCTTTTGTTCGACGCCCCCTTGGGAGGTTCATAAGATTTATCATACCAAATCTTGCAAGTGGAACTAGTTTCCCAGTATGGATAATAATCTTTGAACCGTTCCTTAACCAAGGACAAAAGATATTAATTAATGGAAAGCTATTTCAGGTGGCTTGAATTAATTAATGGGCTAGATAATCTTAAACACGGGAAATAATAGCAAGAGTCATATTAAGCGTAATATGGGTTAAGATGGATAGTGCAATATTAATTATGTAGTGATATTAATTAATATTTATGAGCTTGAATAATATTGTGGCTCAATATTGATAATTCAAGGTCCATTAGAAGGTCCAATCTTAATTCTCCTAAAGGCCCCCCAAGTAGCCCAACATAAAGTCCAATAACTGAAAAATGTGTTTAAAAATAAAATAAATTCTTGTTGCAATTTTTTCCTCATTTTCGAAAAATATGAATAAAAAGGGGAGAAAGATTTTCTTTGAATTTTGTTATGGAATGAAGATATATATTCTTGGAATACAAGATTATCTCATTAAATTCAAGAAATCTCCCACTTGGTTATTCATATAGATATTTTCGAATTTTTTGAAATAAAAGGGAAAGAAATATTTTCTTGATTTTCTTGAAAAGATGTTATGGAAGATATGTATTTCTTGGAATACAAGTATATCTCATAAATTCAAGAAGATCCAAATCTTGGATTCTTGATCCTATTATTTTCGAAATTTGCCATAACAAAAGAGAGTAGGATTTTTATGGAATATTTTAATTATGGAGAAAAGAATATAGGAGATATATTCAAGATTTCTTGGAGATCAAGAATTTTTTTTTCCCCTATTCCATATGCAAAAAAATTGGCCACTACACCTCTATAAATAGGGGATGAGTGTTTCATTCCCAAGTACAATTTCATGTGCTGGAAAAATTAGTAAATCCACAAAGGTGGTGCAACAAATTTTTATTTTCCTTTTTGTTAATTGTTGTTTTCTTCCACCGGATTGACGAGCAAGGACTAGGGAATACTTGGGAAGGATTTTTGGTGTGTTTAATCAACGAAACCATTGCCACTCCAAGAGGTTAGTTCACGTAAACTCAGAGCAATTCGCGTCGTAGGATTTATGTGAACTGTTTATATGCATGATTTGTTGTTGAATTATTATTTGAATTAATATAGGATTAATTCATGCTAGTAATAATTGTTAAAACTAAATTTGTATTTAAATATTCATCCTGAATAGATCCGTGCAAATAATTCCCCAACACATTCGATTCGGACTCCCCTCCCCCCCCTTTGCCGACAAAGCAAAAAGAAAAAGCTGCTTAGAACGACGACCTCCCCCAGGCGAACGCACGACCGATCCACATCAAGTCGGGGTGCTTGAAGGGTGGCTCCCAGCCCGACACCTTTGCCGACTTCTACTCGGGAGGGAGGTCGCCATCCGAAGGACGATTCCTAGATTGGTTGGGATGAGGAGAGGATGCAGAGGTAGGCCGTTTGCAACTCTTAATGAATTTACCTCAAAACCGGGACCAAACTTAATATATTTGTTCCTCCTTATTGCGGTCGAGGAGGCGACGGCCAGCACGGGAGTCTTGAAACTTCCCCGAGATCCCCGATTCACACCTTTGGTACGCTTGGGAGGAGGCGGCCCGACTACTTGGAGCGGACGATGAGGAACGTGTTCCGAAGGATGACCTCGCCAATTCTGGGAGGAGGTCACCACTGTAGAAGGCCCAGGCGATTCCTAGATTGGTTGGGATGAGGAAAGAGGGATGCGAGCTCTAGGGCCGGGGAAGGAAGTCGAGAGACTTTGCAACTCTTAATGAATTTACCTCAAAACCGACCAAACTTAATATATTTGTTCCTCGATTGATTGAGATCCGGGGTTGGAGGATCCGAAGACAAGTTCTCATCCGGAGGTCTTGGGAGAAGGTGGTCCTTCCCGGGGAGATCCCCGATTCGCTGAGATTGGAGGGCCTTCGAGGTGTTTACTAGCCCAAGATCCGGAGGCGGCTGCCACACCCTCACCGGCGTTTTTCAACAACAATTAGGTGGGCGACCTTTGAACATAGTGATTGAATGTTTTGATGGGATTCTTGATCGTTCTTAAGAAAGATGACATCAAGAATCCCGATAAAAAAAAAGAAGATTGAGAAGTTGTTGAACCCCATCTCCAACAATACTTTTGATCAGCATGCCTTAAAGCCGGAAGTCGTCTGCCAATCGTGGATATTGGGTCGTAGTAGAACATCTGTCGTCAGTTACCATTATGTATCTTGGTTTCCACTTGATGTAATCTAGCCTTCGGGCTCTTATAATGTACCGACCTTGGGGCTTGTTGTCATTAATGAAATCTACCTTTTTATTTCCTTTATTGTGTCGACTTAATTTCCTTATCTATAATAATCAATGTATGTTCATTCGTCTTATTGGCATTGCAATTTTAGATTGAACCTCGCTTAGTCGTCTTATAAAGTTAGGGGAGGATCACACATTTGGGGGTGGCGATCTCGCATAAATATGTTGAAAGTCATTCCCGGGGGAGGTCGATGTTTCATCTATGCGACCTCCCTGGGTTTAAACACAGGAATTGTGAAAAATAAAATTTAACTCATTATTATTGACTCGCCTGAAAGTTTACAAGTACACTGGCCTCGACCCTACTGATAGTATCTCTTCAGATGAGATGCGTTCCACGGGTACTGAGACTGAGTGCCATCTGGGTTCTCGAGCTCGTATGCCCCGTTGGATAATACTCGAGCGACCTTGTATGGTCCTTCCCAGTTTGGTCCGAAAGTTCCTTTGGTTACTCCGGAGTCTTCTTCAGGACCGGTCGTATGCTTTAAATTTTCGAAGTCGCACTTTAGAGTTGTAGTATTTTTCGGACTGTTGTTTGTATCTCGCATTTCGGATACCTTCCTCTAATCGCTTCTCTTCGAGCAAGTCTAGGTTTCTGGCCAAGGCCTCATCGTTTTTGGTCGGTCGCGATCTGCGAGGTTCTGCGAGTTTGGAATTCGACCTCTGTGGGATATGGCTTTTCGAGGCAAATGCCATCGAATAAGGGGTCTCCTCCGAATTTTGGCTTTGTCGATATGACCCAAAGACATCGGTAATTCATTTGCCCCTTTCCTTTTCCTCCTCAATCTTGGTTTTCGAGTGTGTCTTGATTATCTTGTTCACAACTTCGACTTGACCGTTTGATTTGAGGGTGATAAGGGGTAGAAACTTGGTGATTTTCCATTTTTGAAGTAACTATCGATCTTATGACCATCGAACTGCTTCCCATTATCGGATATAAAGAATCTGCGCAGATGATGTTTTGCCATATGAATTTGATGATTGATCCTCGATCTATGGTCGCCAAAGCCTCAACCTCGGCCCATTTTGTGAAGTAATCCATGCGACTAGGGGTGTACTTGGCGACCAACCCCGGGTTGGTAATGGCCCGATGATATCTATCAGATGGATGAGGCCAGGCCGAGGATCGAGGGTGAGTTCCTCGGTGCGACCTTGATTGATGGTGCGTGTATTTAACATTTGTGGCATTTACGTGCGAAAACCATGGCATCGGCCTTTAAAGTTGGTATAATACCGCAGCCGCATCTTACGAGAAACTAGTGGTTTTTACCCCATCGCGGAATTTCTTGCGGGATAACAGATCCGGGTAACACATCGGAAGCGGTTGATGTATCTTGAAGCCTCGCTTATATAGTTCGTTACCAACCAATGTGTACCTTGTCGCCCTTAGTTGCAATTGCTTTGCTGGAATTTCGGTTGGTAATGAGGATCATCAAGTAGTCGATTATGGGGGGGTCATCCAAATTTTAAACTAAAGGGTGTACAGAATAAATGGGATTGTTTGGAGAGTGGGAGAGTTTTGTGATGGTGACATCCCCTCTCTCTTGGTCCTCCAAAGTCGCTAGTCGTGCCCAATGCATGCGGCTCGGGAGTTCGCGTCCTTAGTCTAGCTTGATGTAGATTTGTTCAAATTTCGGGCAAAAGTGCTTTGGCGACCTCTTGGAGCCCGACATCCGCTCATCTTGGGCCTCATACTCCCCGATATACGGCATGCTTAAAAGTCGGTGTGTACTTGAAGTTACTTGATGCCCATTCGCGGTGGACATTTCTAGACCGTTGATCGGATCATATTCGCCTTGTTGTTGATGAAATCGAAAGTGAATTTTGAAGGTGATTAACACAATTCGATTTGTTGTTGAATACCAACTCCATGGTGGGCGGTAGAACCGGTAGGCCCCGAGGAGGAGGGTTAATTCAACGATGAAACTTTTATTGATCGCTGGCGGCGTATATACCCCACCATTAAGTATCTGGTTGATGGAGCACGCGTTAAAAAGGTAAGGAAGTGGGACCTCCACTTGGTCCCACTCATCTAGAGCATATGCTAATTTATCTAGAAGAGGGGTATCATTTGCTTTGGGGTTTCATTTGTCGTCTTCGACAAAGTAAATGTAATGGGTTTTTGGCGTTTGCATCAGGCGGTTCTTATAGAAACAATTTTTCGCCGACCGGTTTGGCTAAAATCTTGACATCGTCGGATATGCTTTGATCTGTCAAAGCATCGACTCTCGGATGTCCATTCGAACCTCGCCTTCTTTTCGATGGTGTCGAACATGGGCTTGCATTTATCCCCATTCGGAGATGAATCTGTTCAGGCGGCGAGCACCCGCACTTGTTTTGAATGTTTTTTTGGTTTTGGGGCCCCCATATCCAAGATAGGTTCGCACCTGGGCGGGTTTTCTTCAATTTTGACCGGGTGCCCTAGGAACTTCCCCGATTCCACTCGAAGTTGCACTTTTTCGGATTGAGTTTCATATTGAACTTCCCGAGTATCTCGGCTTCATACCGGATGAGGCAAGTGATTTTCCTTTTTAGACTCTTTCACGACAATGTCAATGTACACCTCCACCGACTTGCCTATTTGCTCAACAAACATATGATTGACCAACCTTTGATATGTTGCCCGGCATTCTTCAAACCAAAAGGCATTCTCTTTCAACAAGACATGTTCTTACGTGTTAAAAATGGTGTCTTTGCCTGTCGAGCTTTCGTGCATAGCTATCGATGGTACCCGACAAATGCATCCATGAAAGACATCATCTCATGGCCCGCCGTATTGTCGATTAAGTGGTCGATATGCGGCATTGGGAAGAAATCCTTGGGGCATGCCTCGTTAAGATCTGTGGAAATCGATGCAAAGTCACCAAGTCCCTTTTGATTTTTTTTACAAGATTGCATTTGCGACCCAATTGTGGTTGGTCGACTGCGATGATCGGTCGTTGTCAAGCAACTTCTTCACCTCTTCGTGAGGGCCGATATTTTTGGACCAAACTTCCTTCACTCTTGGTTTTCGGCCGGGTCAATGTGTAACCGGTGACATGCGATCTCAGGATTGATCCCGACCATATCCTTGTGTGACCAAGCGAAAATGTCTAGGTTATTCTTGAGAAAATCGATGACTTCAATTTTCAGGTCGTCGGGGATCTTGGATCCAATGATGATCTCAGTGTCCGGCCGGGTTGGGTCCACCTTGACCCTTTCGAGTTCCTCCCGGGTATCGCTCTCGGGTCCCCGAAGTCGTGGATCATCTATCTCGGCCTCAGTATAAAATCTTTGGGCTCGGGACCCATTCTTGGATTAAACTCGTCACGCTTCCTCTTCTTACTTTTCTTTTCAGTATCCAGCATGTAATCATACATTTTGTGATCCAGTGTCATTATGTGACGACTAAACGTGCGTGTTGAATTTGAATAAAGGCGAAGAATAAAAGCAAACAACCTTCAGATCCACTTGGTCACCTTTAACGGTGTTAACCCGGTAGTGGGGAACTTTACACAAAAATAATAGGTGGAGGACGCACGACGACCAATTGCGTGCTCAAATGGCCTCGAGAAAGTCGTTATAGGTGCTCTGGAGGTCGATTACAAGAAATCTAGGAGCCTAGTGTTCTTGACCTTCTCATCCAAGGTGGATACAAGCTCCACGACAAGCGGACCATGCCCAGAGGTTTGACCGTCGATTTTGAAAGCCACTTCACCGTATGGTTGCATGGGGTGATGTATGCTTCAGAATAAGTTGGTCTAGGGTCTTTTATAAAATGCCCCCCGTCGACCAAAGATGGCATCAAATGTTCCCCATGATATTGGCCTTTATGACCAATGGGTCTATGTTGGGCACACGAAACTTTTGTCTATTTCCCCAAACTCAATTTTGTGGGTTTCTGACCAAGATGGGCGTAACCATTCTTTGAGCATTCTCCCTTCGCCTTTGGCGACGCTTTGATGAGGAGGGCGGACGCCCCTATCATGTCAGGGGGAGATGGTGTGGATGCGACCTCACACTGGTATGGGTGGCACAGGCGAAGACTGTCCCCTATCACGAGCTCTCTCTTTGTACCCAATCTCCCGGCGGGGTTAGCGGTCATCTTTTCGACGCCCGAGGATTCTTGACAAACTCATTCATCGGGCCATCTTCATAAAGCTTCCATATGGCAAGCGGTCGACACTCGGGTAAGGTGTCCCTACGGGTCATGATAGTGGCAATACTTGTTTTCTTTTTGTCTTTCATGGGGCGGGGTGCTCACAACATGTCTCCGCCCTTTGGATGCAGGGCGCGTTACCAGTGTCATACCCGAGCCTCCATCGCCTTCAATAGGAATGGACTCCTCAAATGGTTTGAAGTTTTACCCGGTGTCTTGTAATGACCCCGGTTTTCTTAGAACCTTTCTTGGGCTCATGACTTTTTATCCCGAGCGGGTTCTCAAAGCAATTCCATGGTATGGATGGTGGGTCTTTTCACTCAAATTAGCGAAGCTGCCCGTGTCGGCGGTCATGCGTCGCCATAGGTTCCTCTTTTGAGGCCGAATCGCCTGAATGCCTCATTCCCTAATGGGTCGCTTTCAATGATAATCTATGAACCTCTCAACATAGGATCGATCCATGGCGATGCATGTTCACGAGCCTCCCTTGTCGCAGGTGGGGCGCCATCGCCAGAGATGGCTCAAGAATAATCGAACCTATTGCTCAAAAGTATCAATGGAGAGAGATGGCGTGAAATGTACCACACGTGGGCATGGTCGCCGCCGTCGGGGAGAAAAGTCTACACTTTGTCACATCCGATGCCCCTATTGAGGCCATATACGATTGTACTTTGCCATATGGACTCGGGGGTGTCCGCCTGTAGCGATCTGGTTCAACGATGATCATAGTTCCCAAGGCGAATCGGGGATGACAAGGTTAGTGTTAGGATTGACGGTCCATCCCGGTTACCCACCTGGCCCGGTCCTATCGTCAAAGGGCGACCGCGTCGTCGCCGCAGTTATCGCCCCCGCACCATGGTGGTTGCGAATGTCTCGGCGCGATCCTCCGTGGTGCATGTCGGCCATGGCAAGATCTCTTTGCATTCATCATGGCGTGGTTGGGAGCCTCGCCCCGCCTCATGAGGGCGCCAGGGCCGCAGCTTCCGAGGCGGTGAATACAATATTGTTCAAGGCCGGCAGTTCAAACGATGGCATGTTTAGGCATGTTGTACACAGGGGTTGGCCCGTGGACCGTCCCATCCATAACGTTTTTTACTTTTGGAGGTTCCGCCTTTCTTGGTGGGGTTGTTCTCCTCAACGCCGCAAAATTGAGGCGTTTTTGTTGAGGGCGGCCATCATCTTTGGCATCCTCCGGTGTTTGGATAAGATTCCACCGGTCACGGGGAACGACGGGGGCTGCACGATGAGTGGGTTGAGAACTCGGTGAAACCTCGACACCATCGCTTAAACGTCGGTTTCATTCCGATTCTGACTTTCCCCTGGTTGGTTGCCATTTTGTTTTTCTTAGAGTTTGGAAGGTGAGGTCTCCTTGAGAATTGTTGAAATTTCTCAAGAAATGTGTTCCCACAGACGGCGCCAATTGTTGTAACCAATTTTTATCTACTCAGTTAAACAATAATTATTATGAAATGCGTATGCTAAAGGCAATCGAATCAGGGAAAGAGATAAGAAGTTGGTGACCCGGTTCGTCTTTGGAATTAGACTACGTCCGGAGGCGTCCAAGCCAGGGAGAGGATGTATGTATATGCCTAGAAGTCTAAGTTGTTCGACCTTTTACAGAGGTGGACGTGGTGGCCTATTTATACTATGACTCCCACCCTTTGGGTGGGAATTTACATAAGGAATAATGTCTATGAAAGGGCTATAATATCGGGAACCATTAATCTCGCCTTGACAGGCTAGAAATCGTCCATCTTCAGCGTGCGCCAATCGTGGAGCGGATGTAGAGGGCAGATTAGTGGCGTGTCTGGGGCTGTCATTGACCACGTGAACTGCATAGTTATGGCTGGTGCAGGTCGCTCCCGACTTGAGGATATAAAGCGGAAATCGCATCGCGACTTCCCAAACTGCCGACTACCCGAGTTGCCGACCTTTGCGACTTGAAGGTTTGGTCTTGTGGGAATTACGTGGGTTGATCCTTTGGTCCCCTTATCGAGGTTGCTTCATGCAGTCTTTGTTGAATTGTTTATGATCCTTCGTGCCCAGGTGAGAGGTCGGGTTTATCCATTCTACAACAGGGGAAAGTGGGTCCCCCTGGCGGAGCCCCCTGGAAGGGGTAACTTTTCCAGCAATATTGTTATTTACCTTGAAGGCATAAGTGGGGGTGGTCACACAATCCATAATCAAGTTGACCCAAGTGAAGTTAAATCCCATCCGAAGCATGATTTTCTCCAAATAGGTCCATTCCACTCTATCATAAGCCTTGCTCATGTCCAGCTTAAGGGACGCGTAGCCCTGCTTGCTTTTGTTGTTTCTAAGCCAATGCATACACTCGTATCCAAGAATAATGTTGTCCAAAATCAGTCGACCCGGGATGAAGGCACTCTGGTTAGGGTCAATAAGAGTTCCCAGGACCGTTCGGATTCTATTTGTGATGGATCTAGCAACTATCTTATAAGAGACGTTGCACAGGCTAATGGGTCGGAAGTCTTTGAGGGTTTTAGGATCCTTGACTTTTGGAATTAGGGTAATGTTGGTAGGGTTGTGACCTTTCAGGCTCTGAACTCCATTTAGGATATTCAGGCTTTCCTTCGTTACATCCTCTCCAACAATCGGCCAGGAGTTTTGAAAAAAGAGAGCCGTAAAGCCATCAGGGCCCGGAGCTTTGGAGGGGTTCAAGTCGGCCAGGGCTTTCCTAACTTCCTCTCCCGTAAAAGGCTTGGATAAGAAGTCATTCATATCTTTAGTAACCATAGGCTGGATGTACTTGGCAATTCCGTCAATATCTTCGGATGACGCTTTCTAAGAATTAAAGAGTGAGTGATAGTACTCCTCAATATTTATCTCGATGTCTTTTTGGTCCGTAAGAGGGACTCCCTCATCAGTAAAGAGCACCTTAATGGTGTTTTTCTTTTTTCGATCTGAGGCGGTTTTATGGAAGAAAGAGGTGTTCCTATCTCCTGAGTTGAGCCAATTGACTCTAGCTCGCTGTTTCCAATGAGTTTCCTCTTGGCACCTCAACTTCTCCAATCTACATTGGATGGACCGAATTTTTTGAGGATCAAAATTGGATTCCTTATTATTGAGGTGATGGTTGAGAAGAGTTCTGGTATCTTTTATTTGCTTACCCAATTGACCCAAGGAAGTTTTAGACCAGTTGTTAAAGGAGTTGGCCATATGTTTAAGTCTGTTATCCAGCCCATTGAGTTGGTTTCACTGATTCCAGCAATTTAAAACCACATCCATGTTTTCTTCTTCATAAATCCACTTGTGTTCGAATTTGAAGCTCGAAGAGGTGGGAGTATGCTTTGCACGAGAACTGTGAACCAGATTGATAAGAATCGGTCTGTGGTCTGAACCATAATAGTCAAGGTTCACGGACGTAGCGTCCGGAAAGGAGGAAAGCCACGTACTATTGGCCGCAAACGGTCCAACCGAGCCAGAATATTATCCCTCCCCGATCTCATGTTATTCCAAGTGAATTTCGGGTCGGAGGTCCTAATATCATGCAAATCGATTTGTTGTAGACACATGTTAAAAGCATTCATGGGATTGAAAGCTCTTTTAATGCCTCCAAGTTTTTCATTTTCAAAACGAATTTCATTGAAGTCTCCTCCCACCAACCAACTATTCAAAGGGTTGTGATGAGTTTTAGAGATTTTAACCAGAAGCTCCCATGAAAGGTATCTCATATTAGCATTAGGATTGCCATAAAAACCAGTAAAATACCAAGTTTTGTTATTGAAAGCAATAGAACAATCTATGTGACCATGTGAATAAGACAAAACAGAAACATCCAAGTTTTCATTCCAAAATAAGGCAAGCCCGCCACTCTTGCCAACAGGTTAGATACAAAAACTACCATAGAACTTGGAACTAGAACAAAATTTTAAAACCGACGACTTAGAAAGTTTAGCTTCAGAAACAAAAACCAGATCAGGGGATTTGTCATGGATAAGATTCCTGAAATTTTGTAACGCTCGTTGTCCCCAGAGGCCACGAGCGTTCCAGCATATGAGACTCATTTTTGTTGGCGGGGTTGAGCCAAGTCAACCTCCGCCTTAACTTCATTGTTGGACTGAACCGGGGAAAGCAGCTGAGTTTCATCGAGCTTCTGTTTCTTGGTACTGGAATGTAGCAGTTCTTGCTTGGGAGCTCTTTTAGAGCCAATTTTTTAGTTGGGGCCTTTTCCGTAGTAGGTGTCAGCTTGTGAGGGGAGCTTCATCTTGCCCTTTCCTTTTTTAGTCTTCTCCGGAGGGGCAGCTTTAATGAGCGGGGGGGATTCAAAAGTGAACGAGGTATCGTTAAAACCTACAAACATAGCCAAAAGCTCATTAGTAGGCATAAGATCGGCTTCAGCCGCAGAGAGGGAGAGAGCAAGGTTCTGATCCTCCAGATGGTCCCGAGGAGAGTTGGGTGCCGGAAGAAGAAAGGTTGTCGTTGCTGAGCCTCTAAAAATGGGTTCGGCTTTTTCAAGATCCGACGCCAGGTCCACGGCCATTGGTTTGGACCCACGCGGGGTGTTTACTCTGGAGTCCCTTCTATCATGACGAGGATAGGTTATCTCTTTAGGACTGGGGTGTGGGTTGTGTTTTGGGAGAAGGCGTTTCCAGTCGGGAGCACTAGAGGTCGGGGTAAGTTTTGAGAACTTCTTCTTAAAGGAGTCTTCATCTTTCGGGTTTGGGGCCGGGAGCAGGGAGGGTGCAGAAGATTGGCCCTTCATCTTGTTAGCAGACCAGAGTGGTAATGAAATGGGGGAAATGGTTTGGTTTGAGAGAGTCGGAGTGATGGGGGAGTGGCTGAGATGGATCATAGGCTTCCTAGCATTAAGTTTCTCCAGCTCGGCGATGATGGTTTTGAGCGTAACCGAGTGCTGACCATTGGCTCTCATCCATGGTCCAAAGTGCTTTTTACCATCCGGCATTATAAACTCGCAATCTTTTTCATGGCGGCTTAGTCTACCACAAAAATAGCAGAAATCCGACAACTTCTCATATCGGAATATCACACGGCACATGGACTCCTCAATGTTGATCGTCGCCCATCGGTAGAGAGGTTTCCTGGTATCAATCATGGCGCGAACCCCTGACACAATCACCCAGAGCAACTCCGTCGTAGTCACTCTTGACATCCAAGATTTCACCCAACAGGCTAGTAAGATCACCAACTGCACCCCTCGTCATGGCTCTGATCTGAAGGCCATGTACCTGAATCCAATAGGGGACCTCAGTGAGCATAATATCAGATGGGCGCTCGTCCCCTTTCATTTTCTTGAGCAGCAGACCAGGGCTGCCTATTGAATACCTTATCACATTCATTCCTATCCGCAAATTCAAAGATATATAAGCCTCCCCCAAGCGGTTTAATATCGATAGGGAGCTTCAGGTCCCAGATCTTTGGGAGGCTCATTTGGAGATCGTTAACCCCCACAAACTTTTTCATAGCGAGTTTGCCCACCAGGGCATTGATCGGAGTGGCTAAGTTTTTAGGTTTAATGACAATGGGGGTCCTTTCTTCGTCGAAAATGGTAAGCTTATCCCACAAGGCGATAATATCGGAATCCATTTCAGTAGAGCCTGTGAAAACAAAGAATGAGTATCTAATTTTTCCAAAGAAATTGGGGGTATTAATGGAGGCGACAGAGATTGAAGGGGAGAAATAAGTGTGGAGAGGGGGAATGTTTGTTGCGGAGTGATGGCACAAATCACCGCCCGATAAATAGAACCTGGGGCAATTAATGCCGCCGCCCAGGGAGGGGAAACGACGTCCCGAGAGAAGCGATTCATCTCGGTTTTGTCTACAGAGAAGAAAGCACTATTTGGCGGCTCTAGGGTACTCAAACAAATCAAATAATGATAGCAGGTCATTCGATTGGTGTATTAGGCTGACTAACCAATCCGGCCAAAGCGGCGGGAGGGAGGGGAAATCGGAGTTCTTGGTCTCAAGCAGATCACCCTCGATGCCAGATCGAAGGTTGATGATTTGGCGAAGGGAGGGAGAATCGAGGCGTGGGGGAGAGAGAGAAGGTGAGGAAGAGAGAGAAATTTTGTGATCTTCATATATATCTTAAATATCTTAAACGATCTATATCTAGAGTTTGGGGAATACAAATTCCTTTTCTAGGAAATCTTGTTTGGATACAAAACAAGGTATCTTGTCACACCACTAAATCTTTAGATTAGTTGGGTGATGTGACTTACATGGGGTTTGCAATCAAATTTTGTTATTACATTATTAGTAGTCTAGTTGATTAGTAGATAAGGAAAGGTGAAGCTTTAAGATTAAAGAAAAAAAGGAAAAAATGAAAAAAAAATACAAGGTAAATAAATTTCACAGAATAATCTGTTAAATTGGTTGGAGTGTGTCTTATATTATTAAAAGATATTAATTGTGATAATTGAAGGGTATATTTTTTTGTACTACATAATGGTATTACTCATAACACTAAAGAGTGTGACCTATATTATTAAAATGTATTAGTTGTGATAATTAAAGGACATGTTTTTTTTACTATATAAAAGATATTACTCATAACACTGAAGGTGTGACTTATATTATAACAGAAATATTAATATTGATAACTGAAGAGTGTAAACTTATATTACAAAATAATATTAATCGTGATAATCAAAGAGTCATGTCTATAAATATAGAATTAATTTCTAATGAACAAATTTTACGGTAAACAAGTTTCACTGGAGATTTAACTAAACAAATATAATTATTGGAGTTCAAATCAAACTAGATAATCCGCGGGTACGGAATCTCTGTTATATACAGGGATGAAAATATCCCGATATATCCGCGTAATATCGCGGATATATCCCATTTTTTAACTATGCGATATGGATTTTGCATGTAAACTTTTTCTTACCGTGAACAGTGCAAATATCGCAATATATCGCGAAATATCGTGATATTATTACAGTTTTCGATATATATTTTCTTAATTTAATTGCACCATGGGTATGGGCACTGATCATAGTGATATGTCTCAAGATTCATATGCTTTTGAAACATATGCGAGTTCACAGTTTGATTGGAATACTCAAAATATTTTTCATCGCCCAACTCCTCAAATGTCTTATGAAGGTCAAAATGCGTATCAATAAAATATTTAGGTCATGACACAATATTCAATTCATGGTGAAGCAGTTGAAAGAGATAGAGAAACATATAAATGACATGTGCATAATTATATCCATGAGTACTTTAATGTGATGAGTTGGTACCAGTATTGTTTGGATAGAGATGGCATTCCATCTTCTATTTTTGAACCTCATAGGTCATCATTTTGGTACTAATTATATTTTATAATGTAATTTTAGTAATTTTGTATTTGTATTAATGTATTGTATTGTCAGCTATTTTTTTATGGACAGTGTTTATATAGTTTATTGCTAATATTTTTTATTTAAATATGTCATTTTATTGTGATTTTAAATGAAATGTATGCATAATTGTGTGTAATAATAACCTGTCAAATTTCATGTCAAATTTCCAAATTTTTAACATAATTTTCGTCATTTTTTTTAAATTTTTGCTATATCGATATATCCATCGATATATCCGTAAAATTAAGGTTGCGATAGCGATATTTTCATCCTTGGTTATATATTAATGTAATATGTAATATTAAAGATGATTGTATGCATCTCTTATATGTCAATTATTTAGAAAGTGTAATTAAAAAATTCCTCATCTACTAGAAATGAATGACTATCAATTAATCACAAGCTTTTATTTTAAAATACTCTAATTCTATTTATTTGAGTTATTTATGTATTAAATCTTATTTTATATTCAAAAAGTATAATTTTAAGTTATAAATAAATTTAAATATAATATATTTTTCATAGTATTTGTATAATATTTTAATCAATACGCTATATAATTAGAAATACAATACGCTATAATATTAAAAATTTTATAATAATTAAATTGAACTAATCAAATTAAATAAAAATTTAAAATATTTAATTTAATAATGCAATTTTTTTCAACCCTTATAATATGCGGGGTTTAATTTTAGCGTTATGCTATTATATGATGAAAAAAACTTTTGTAAATCTGGTTCAGACTATGAACTCGGGTCAAATCTGTCACATATAGTACAAATATTATTATATCGGAACATTATTATCCTCTATTTCAAAAAGGTCGTAAAAGATGATTAAATATTATATACATTATTATTATATCGGAACATTACTATGTTTCTATTTTAGTAAAAAAAAAAGGTAAAAGATGATTAAATATTATATACATTTTGTGCATCAGTGCACCACTATTATTATTGTTTATAAGTGTATATTAGTAACTTAAAAAAATGGTGTATATTAGTATTTTTATTTTATAACTTTTTTTGTAATTTAAGAGAATTTTAAAATAAAAATTAATAATTTAAGGACCGAGAGAGATAATGCGTTGTGGATTAAAACAATATGCCATAATTTTTGAAATTATTGAATGAGTTTTATATTTCATTATATAAATGAAAAACAATAACATTATATAGAGAGGTTTAAAAAATACTAAAAAATAAAAAAGTGATTTAATCAATAAAAATAATATGTGTATATAACATTGAATGACATGTTTATTGAAAGAATGGCACCGCCATAATTTTTGTATTTTTATACTTATTAAAAAATAAAATAAATACGATGCCTATGTGTATATAAATTAATACATGTTTATTGAAAGAAATTTCCCAACATTAAAATAAATCAATGCATGTACATTAATAAAGAGATAAGAAAAAAAATCAACACGAAATCTCACAAAACATCAAGTACTTAAAAAAAACATCTAAAACGACATCAACAAATGTGAAGTTAAGGGAGTATGTGATGAAACATAAAAGAATTTGGAGAAAATCGATTTATGGAGTCGTATTTTTTTTTTTAAAATAATATTGAATAATTCGTTAAATTAAATTGTTATATTGTAAAAATGAAAGATAATTAATCAAATCGGATCAAATTTATATATCGTAAAAGTGGAAGGGAATACAAAAAATGGAATATAATCAGACTAATTTATCAAATTAAGTCAATTAAATCAAATTAAATCTATTTAATTTATAAATCAAATCGTGCCATGTAGTAACACAGAGAAGGAATGTCTTTATTTAATCATCCTATAAATAAGACTCTTATTCCATTGCACACAACATTCAACATAAGAGAGAATCGGAGAAATTCCAGAGCTTATACTCCAAGTTTCCGGTAAGTTATATTTATGAATTCCGATATATACATAAATAAATTTAATTTCTTATTAGAAACACAAACGAGAAATTCGTTTGAACTTCTCTATTGTTTTTTTTTTTTCTTATTTGTAGTATTTATTTTGAGGCATTATTACATAGAGCGGATATCATTCACGTGTCTTTCTTTTTGTTTATAATAATAATAATAATAATTCAGAGCCCCGCTTTTTGTTCCTAGGTTTGTGTTTGTTTGTGAGAAAAGATTGTCGGCGGTTAAATTTGTTGACGGTGGGAGTTGGATTTATTATAAAGGGACTTTAAAATCCCAAACTGAATATTTCATTCTGCAGGATTTAGAGAGAGAAAGTGATCACTCACTCTTAGAGAGAGAAAAATGGAAAAAGAGGAGTCTAATTGGATTACTGATGTTTTTGGTCCTAAGGATTCTTCAATTCCTCCATCACCTCTTGTGGCTGCAATTTTCTCCCCATATAAAGTACTTAAAATCTCTCCTCCCCTTTTATTTTCATTCATTCATTTGCATGCTAATTATTTTGAGTGAATTCTATCATTTGTTTACAACATAAATTTTAATCGCACGACATTATGTTGCACTGCACTGTACTGGATCAAATGCACCATAAAATCACACACTTTTACTGCACGGGATGGCGCAGTACAACACTGGATCAAAATCCCTACTTTCACCCGTGATTAAATGGATTAAATTTTGAAAGAATAAATTAGATTTTCGGATATTTGAGATTAAATAATTTTAATTTTTTTTTATATTTAGGCCCCCCACCGGGAGCAGTGGCGTTTGTCTGAAAGTGAGAAGAAGACTGACCCTGTAACTCAACCTTGGACTCCCAAGAAAGCAGTTTCAGGTACATCCGTACATATATATATCTCAACTGGATTTTCAATTTCATATTTTTTTTAGGGGGGAAACACAATTTTTAAAAAATAAAATTCAACCTTCCGATAAATTTGGGATCAAGAATTAAATCATGGATCTCGTCTCTAGTTGTGCAAATCATGAAACACGCTAAGATTTCGTGCTCTAGTCTCTACTCTAGATTAATTTCCATTATAATTAAAATTAAAGGGTTTCTTAGTTTTGACTATTGTTGTTCTAATTAAAGAAGAAATTTTATTCTAAAATAATTGTCCCAATGCAATCAATATATTAGATTCCAATTTTCTCCACATTAGTAATAGTATACATTAATTATGAATATGTAAATAAAAGGGCAATAAGATCACGTTAGAATATATCGATTTAATTTAACTTTCTTTCTAAATGAGAATTTCTTTTCTAATAAGGAAGAGAATCAATTAACTAAATAGATTCCAATTGTTTCCCTCTATTTATATTTTGTGATAACATTCATTAATTATGACTATGTAAATACAAGAATGACATAATCGTATATTTAATGATTTTAATGGCTAATTTCTTCCTTTTTAAATAAAGACTAAATTCTTAATTCAAAAGGGAGTATATGTATGATTCCGATGAAGCATTAATAAAAAAGGTTCTGAAATAAAAAAAATCATCATAATCTTGTGACAATTATTAAGTTATAGGAATAGACGATCTTTGGCCATTGTGGTCATTTGGAATTTTTAAAACTTTGAAGGGGGTATATTTGTAATTTTCATTCTATGTTATATGAGACAACTACTTTATAATCCAATCTTAATAAATATTTTTTTTTTCGTATATTTCATTTTAAATTTATTTGCTTACCGATCATAGTATTATATTAAAGTTAAAAAATAAGGAATACAATTTTACTATTTTGGCTAATAGATGAGAGACTGGATTTATTAATTTTAGGTTTTCTTTTCATATTCATCAATCATTTTTGTAGTTTGATTATTATTATTAAAAATAAATAAACCTTTATTGTTAATAATTAAAAGTTTTTTTAATGATAGTCCTATGATTTTTATGACAAGACTCGTTATTAAAGATCATTTCATGTTATTAACAACTCTTAGTTAGATAAGCTTTAACGACAAGATTGTTGTCATGATATTAAATGTCATTTTTCTATTAATTTTTTTTGTTGAGTATATTTTGTTAAACAGTGGAACCAAAATTGTTAATAATCTGATTGTAGGTTTGTAATTCACGAGTAAAACTAATTATGTGTTCTTTAATTTCAATATTCAAATAAACTCTTATTAATTGTGTATATAACTATATATATATATAGGTGAAGAAAAACAAAGTTGGAACACAAAGGAAAAACTTCATATTTGAAGGAGGAAAAACCACAGCCATTCCATTACAGCTCGTCCATATACTATGGTGGCCGATTCGAAGTCCCCGTCTCACCCACCGTGAGTATTAATTACTATAATCTAAATGAATCAGGTGCACCACGCTTACGTTAGTTTTTAAACGACATTAATTATTTTTATTAGGCAATGTAATTAGTTGTTCAATGAAAATAATTAATATTATGTATAATGCACTTAAATTGCACAATGCACCTGATGCATATAAGGTTTTGTCTTAATCGATTAATTCGATCTCATACCAGCTTCAATTGAGTTGATATTAATTGATGAGCTGAAATATTTTGATATTTTTACACTTGTTTTATCTAATTTTACTTATCGAGATTGAGTATTTTTGTTAAAATTAAATATAAGGTAGAACATATGTTTGCTTTATGACAGTTGAATGAGGATGTGGGAGGAAAAGATGACCCAGGCAGTACCTTAAGAGGGAACTGGTGGGAGGGTAAGCTTCTAAATATATATCTCCATTAAATGTTTTATTTAAATGAGTGAATTTTATATAAATTCCAAATCCATTCATTTGGATTATATATCCAAAGTAGAATCTTAACTACTTTTCATATATCTTTTTTACAGGATCTGTTTACTACTAAAACTTAATTAAATTATCTAGGTAAGTCACATTTTTTTTAATATATATTCTAAATCATGTCGCGTTAACTATACATTATTTGCTTCGTCTCTCTTTCTTAAACATGTATATTTCCTTGCAGGTTGGTATCAATAACCCTACTATATGCATATTTTTCGGGCAGGGGAAGTAGGTGGACCTTTTTTGCTGCAATTATACATCATATATATTTATATATTAAAAATTTAGCTATATATGTATAGTGACTGTGCAAGGATGTGCACCCTTTTGGTTCCTCTGACTTTTTAAATGCATATATAATAAATATAATATATATGATGTTTGGTCTCTTTTAGATAAATTAATAAGAGAAATAAAATCTGCATGTGAAATATGTTGCCTTCAACATTCATCTCTCTTTGATCAATGTATGGTTTTGAATTTTTTTGACAGTACTCCTTTTTAGCCGATTGAATTTTGACTTCCATCCTTTAATATGTAGTAATTTAATTTTATTCATTCCTCATTTATTTTATATTAGTTGTTCTATACTTGTTAGATTCATAAGATTTTAATTTTTCCTTTATAATATGTGAATAATTAGATTTTTAGGGCTTTGATTAACAAGTTTTGTTAATGTTTTTTCTCTCCCAAACTCCAAATTGATAGTCACTTAATTAGTATTTTTCATGTCCTAATATGTCATACACACATCAATAATCCATTCCTCACATTTCTATGTCTAGAAAAATGAAAAACAGAAGAAGAGAACTCTTCCAACTATTAACATGATCAAATCAAACAAACAAACAAATCCATCCATCCTTCCATCCATCCATTGATCTTCATTCATCCTCAGTCGTCGACTCGTCCGTTCGCGGGCTACTAATCCCTTTCGACCCACTCGAGGATTCAAGAGACGGAGAATCGGACATCTCCCCCCGTAGTACTCGAAAACGAGTCCAAACTCCTCCTCAACCCCTTCCCTTCTGCACCAACATTCTTGAACCCAAAACCATGAAGAGAATGCATACTACTTTCGATATAAGGCGACTCGTCTCCTCTTGCAGGGCTAATCAGCCTCCCCCAAGACAACCTAGGCGTTGAAAAGGCTGTCTTGTACGGCGTAGGGTACGACATTCCACTCCCTTTTCGAGTGATTTTTCCAACTTTAGACAACGGCATGAACTGATCCGAATGCCGGGATAAGTCATCCACATAAAGCAGGTCGTCTATACACTCAACAATGTTGAACGCCAAGCTCTCGAGAACTCTCGAGTAGCTCTCCAATAATGATCGGCCAACATCCTAAAAACATCATGTGCATATATGTTACTACTAATGTTAGTATCATGACAATCAATCCAAACTAATACTGAAAAGTAATACTAATACTTTCCGATATACAAACTAATACTTTTACTTATAACAACTAGTACTTTTCTTTATATAAACTAATACTCTTCATTCCATTTTTTTTTTGTGTGTGTATCCTATGATCCATTACATGAAGTAAGAACTCACCTTGTTGAATTGAATTTTGGTCATGTCTAATGTGGTCTGAGGTAGACCAGGAAATCTCTGCTTCAAACAGAGAAGAAGGCTTTCAGCTCTATCTGCAAGTTGCTCCCTTTTGTCTGCATCACTCACTAAATCCTTAACAATGTCCCATGATGATTTCTGCACTGGTTTCGAATTATTTCTTCGACGCCACACGTGAATGGTGGCCTCCACTTTATTTGCAATCTCCAAAGCATGATGATCAGATGACAAATCAAGGCAATCAAGCAAGTAATCAGGGGAGAATTGATCAGAGTTCACGTATCGACGGATGAGATCTCCCAAACTCGTCTTCCCATTCTGCGATGAATCATAGCCACACGATCAGAATCATTCATCGCATCAACGTAGAAGATCAAAGTTTTTGGTTCCATAATTTATCTATTTTTTAATAAAAAAATATTAACTTTTTCGATTTAGTCCCTAGACCAAATCGCCGAAATTTTGAAAAATGTGTTTTTTTTTTATGTCACATCCAA
Organism: Stenogyne calaminthoides; assembly: GCA_037126765.1. Classification (NCBI taxonomy): domain Eukaryota; kingdom Viridiplantae; phylum Streptophyta; class Magnoliopsida; order Lamiales; family Lamiaceae; genus Stenogyne; species Stenogyne calaminthoides. The sequence goes on along the minus strand of JBBCBC010000003.1, from coordinate 37,210,805 downwards.
TTTTTGCCCTATAACTTATCTACAGTCCTATTAGACCTCAAAACTAAATCCTCACATTCGTGATATAAAACAACGCCACTTTCAATTATCCAGTGATTTCGGACAAAATCAGACAATCTTGTTAATATTAAGACTAAATCGAAAAAACAACTTTTTATTGACCAAAATTTAACAGTAAAATTATGAGACCAAAAAAACAGCTCCATTTCTCTTACTACTGTCAATACCTTTGGAAGGGATTCTAGATATGAATCCGGGACAGCCATTTCGGCTAAAATCGCACTATTAATAGCCATAGCAGCTTTGAGAATCTGGTTCGTGCAATCGCGTCTGTGTTGCAACGTCTTTCGCCCCTCTTCCGTTAGGCCACCAGGTGGGACACGAGGGACGGGAAGCCACCATTTTTCGTCTTGATGAGACAGAGGTTTATGAAAGGACGACGAACCTTCAACGTCCGTGGTTACTATCCCTTGATCAACGTACCAGAACTCGGGATTATCGAAGCTGTCTAATATTTCCTATAACATAAAGGATGTAATTCAGAATCTCTACCTAAATATGGATAAAGAAAGTTAGCATATAACAAGAAATTGGGTATCTTACAAGTAGCATGTTGTCTAGTTTTCGCAATGCAGGTAGGTTTATGTAAAGATCTGCGCGCGGTCTACATGTCATAACCTGAATAAACCGACGTAAATCGCTATTACCTCAATTTAAATTTAGAAAAAAAAAATTAGTCCGTTATTACCTCAATTTTAATTTTAGTCCTGTAACTTTCAAATGTGCAATATTTTAGTCTAGTAATTGGCTGCAGAAGGTGAAATATATTGTTGATCAATCAGACTCTTTCATGTCAGCATCAACGGGGTATTTCACCTCCTACGGTTAACTACCGGGCTAAAATATCGTACAATTGAAAATTACTTGGCTATTTTCGACAAAATTGAAACCAAAATAAAGATAACTTACTGACTAAAAAATTTATGTACCTCAAGTTTGGTTCCATCTGGGAATGTTTGCCAAGAAGGTGTTAATTCGACAATGTGATCGCTTACGGAAAGAAGCCATTCCATTTCTCGTTTCCACATTGATTTCTTTGCGGGTTTTAGAGGCTCTAATCGCCAAACTTGTCCGAAAAGTGTGGCTAAAAATGTACGAAGCGCGTCAAAATTCATCAAATGTAACACTAAACGTTTTCATGAAGCAGTAAATATTTTTTTACCACAAAGATTGGTGATAGCATTTGAAAGAGCCAGAGCAGTGCAAACACCATTGCCATAACCAGACATGTCTTCACCAAGCAGCAATTTCGAAAATCTTTCTTTCATCATATCACATTCTGTACTCATCAAAATGCACATTATTAACTCAAAGAATTCCGTCTCATTTAAAAGTCCGAACTTGTAAGAGGTGCAGAATTAATTCGTTTATTTAATTTCCCTAATACTCCCTCCTCATTTGTTTTCAGCGATGTGCTTGAAAGTTCTGATACCATGAAATAATTTCATCTCATCTAAAAGTCCGAACTTGTAGAAAGGTGCAGAATTAATTCGTTTATTTATTTTCCCTAATATTAATAATTAATTTCTCTACATAAAAAATGCAATTTAAAAAAAAAAAAAAAAACAGAGGATTCTGAATAATTAGCACCTGAAAGAGATGATACTTCTGAGGTGAGACAGTTTGAAGATGAGTAATCAGAACTGCTCTGTTCATCATTCAAAGTAATCTCGGAAGCCGTAATTTCTTCACTTTCTTCTCCATTCAAATCCATCAAGATTTCAGCTTTACTTGGATTTTCAAGAAATCCTTCTGTTTCCCCTTTTAATACTTCATTTCCATTTACCAGAACCTCCATTTTTAATCTGGAGTTAAGCAGAATGAAAATGCAGAACAGGGGTTTGGATTTTTAGGATTTATGGGGATTTTACGGTAAAGAATGGCTCACTTTCTTCCATAATGTTTCAACTTCACCTTCAAACAATATATGGTGTTGGGGTTGAAAAAAATCAAGTGCAAAGAAATTTGGATTCAAGAAAAGTATCAGTAACTATAAGGAATAGTATCAGTGAAAAATAACTAAGATATAGCTGTTGTAACTGCCTTTATATCTTGAAAATAGGCAATGAGGTTTCCTTTGCTTAAATTAGGCGTTTTTTTTTAATTTTCAAAATGCTGATTTATTAAAGATCCATTTTATTTTTTTACTTTTTCTGCTGATTTATTTAATAGACTTTTATGCTTTCTTAAAATTTTATTTTAAATTTCCAATTCTTGATTCAGTAAAACGTGTCAATTGTAGGGTAGATTCCAGAGATTGTGATTAACAGAAAAGAAAGTGTGATCTCACTTCAGGTAAAACAAAAAAATTGCAGCTTGAAGCCAAAAAATAAAATCAATAGTATGTGACAAAAGCCATGTTCACTGGCTCTATACTTCCCATCTGTAATATTCCTGATCAGATCTTTGAAGAAGACGTTTTGCCCAAATGGTTATCAAAATTCTACACCCCAAAACCTCTGCAGTAAAATGCAGAATTCATCTTTTACACAATTCTGTAATTATTATATTCGAATATTGGAAGTTGAATTTATCAACACATTATTAAATACTACCGCAAGTTAGAAATATAACAAAGTAACGGAAGTACAATAGATCCCATGTGAACCCGGATTACGTAAATTCATTTTTTTCAAATATCACATTTTAGCATCATTAAAAAAATGCTTCATTTTATGTGTTGCTCTTATCAAAATCACTAAGCACACAGTGATAATTCGATAAATTATGGCAAATACATTTAAAATGTGGTTTTAAAAGTTGTTGTTCTACTAATTATTAACATGCTTTTACAAGATGATATAAATGATGACATCATGCTTATAAGTGAATCTTGCAAGTCTCTTTAACTTGGGCCATAGTGTATAAGTACTGTTGCAGTTGAGATTTCGTAATAATGGTACTTATAGTAATTTTATAACCACAATGCTCCAATTGTATTTCAAGACTTGCCTTATAAGGATTTATGTTCTTCTTACCAATTAGTGTAATCTTAGTCATAGTGCTAGTAGTTCTAACTGAAAATACACTGAGAAAACACCCTCCCAACAACCATAAGATATAATAGAAACATGCATGATATATTAACAAATAAAGTACAAATTTTTTAAAAAAAATGCAAGCAATAGAAAATTCGGCTTAACTCATTCTCAACTAAGAGTAAAAATCAAGGTTCATCTATTTTTCACTTGATTATCCAAATTTGACTAAAGGATGGATTAAAAAAAAAAACAGAACAGACATTAATTGGTGATTTCTTGCAACTTATTAAGGATTAATGTGTGTGCATATTGATGTTGATATTTGATATTTAATTTGAATAATTCACGAGGGAAGTGAACTTTTAGTGTTCATAACCGTTGAGGTTTGTAAAAGTGACAGTTTCTTTGAAATTTGAATCGGGTGGGGGGACCTTACATAAAAGAGCCATGAAGATGAAACATGAAATAAAGGCACTTACTATTTACTGTTTTTTTTTAAAAAAAATTATTTTTATCGGTATGATTATCAGTATACATAGATATAACATCATTATAAGACGTAAGATGAAACATGAAATCAAATTGCAACTAAAAAAATCTCGTGTAGGTAAGGAAAAGGACATCAAGATTGTTTCTCCAAAAAAAAAAAAAAAAAAAAAAAGACATTATTATAGGCCCACAAGAAATGTCTAAACTCTAGATAGGCCCAAAGTTATCTAAAACGATGGGTCCATGAGAAAGCACAAAATGGGCCAAAATTTGGGCTCAATTCTAAAATTTCCAACCCATTTAAGAGGCCCAACATCAACAAAAGAAGGAAGAATGCCAGCAGCCCATACAATTAATATGGGGCCGAAATGAGGAAAATTAAAAATTAAGGTAGCAACATTAATAAATTGAGCAAAATTGAGTGAGGAGAAAGCATCTGTAAAAAGTCACCTCAAAAGTTTCAGATGATTAAGTTAAGTCTACTTAATCTATAGTCCCATTTTAGAATCAGTAATTTATTATATTAAAAAAATATAACATTTACACTAAATCGCACAATTATTTTTTCAATCTCAATTCAATTCGTAGGCTTCATGGGCCCCACGATTCAGGTAGGGAGAAGTGTTCTATAGCAAAAAATTTCACCGCTTCTGTTGCAAGAATAAAATCCCATTTCAATAATATATTCAGCAAAATTTGAACTCATTTTGGAAAGGGCCAAAATTGGGAGAAGATTCGAGATGCTAAATATTAAAGTAAAAAGTTGGCAGCCTGCTGAGGTCATCTCTTATGTCATTGTGCAATGGAAGCTTGCTACTTTTTGGAACATTAGAAATTATTTAATTTATGGAACCACCAACTACTTTCTTTTTTAATATCTAATCCTAGTTTCTCTCATATTCATGCATCTATGCATTAACTATTTAATGAATCATGCATCTATGCATTAACTATTTAATGAATTAATTAGCTTTAGTTTCTTCATCATATTAAAATATGTAATGTAAAAACTCAAAAGGCAAATAGATGTGGATGGATTTTTAAGAAGTCCGTATGAACTTACAGAAAAGAGTTTATATAAATTAAATTTTTTCCATGTTTTGAATTACTTGATACGTGTAAATAAGAAAAAGAAAAAAAAAAGATATTTGTGTAAATCAATAAATTTATTATTCATGCCATGTCTCGTAAGGAAAATAGTTAAGTTAACTTTCAAGTTTGAAACGGGTGTAACAATTAAGAATGAAAATCTATTACATTTTCTAATTCATTCCATCTTATTGGGCAGTTTAGCCGTCTATATAAGGAACCTTACAACCAAAACAAAATCACATCAACAAAAAAATTCATAATTGTTGGGATTGTTGGAGTCTGAGTTGCGGAATGAGTCCAGGGAGGACAAGACGTTCGGAATGAGTCCAGGGAGGACAAGACGTTGAGAATGAGTCAGGTGAGGACAAGGCGTTCGACCTAGTTGAGGTCGTGCACCCCGCTCGATGTAGGTCTCGAGGTTGATCTCCGGTGGGAGATTGTTGGGTTATGGAGCACGAAAGTGAAATGGGATGAAGAGGCGCGAGGAGGCTTCGACCCGGCCTTCGAGGTCGGCGAGGTGTGCTCGGTCGGCGCCCCTATCCAGCGCCATGAGGCGCTCGAGCAATGTATGTGATCGGCGAACCGGGCTCGACCAAGGCCCGTGGTCGGCGGGTTCGATTGTCTTGGCGTGAATTAGGGTTTAGGCGGGGATGGGCCAAATCTAGGGTTTTGGCCCGGAGTTTTTCGGTTCGGGTTTTTGTATAAATAACCCCCTGACTCCCCCATTGTATCTTGCACTACTTGCACTATCTTATACGATATAGTAGATCTCTCCTGGCTTGGTAGTGCCCCCAGACGTAGTCATTCCTGACGAACTGGGGAATCAAATTGTTCCTCTCTAAATTCCTAGTTCTATTATTTTTTCCATAATTGCTTGTTTAATTCCTAACACTACTTTCTTATTTTAATTTATATATAACTACATAATTTCATGAATTGCTTAGGTGTTAATTGGAAAAATTTATGGTTTTAAAGAAGTGATTAAAATTAGTGATTATAGAAAAAAGTGATTAATAGTAGAAATTGATAGTGTTTGTAAGAAATTTCAAAAAAAAAGTTGACAGTGTTTACAAAAAAATTAAACGTTTTAAAAAAACGACTAATAAGGTACTAAAAGCTCATCTTTGAAATTTATAACTTATAGCTTATGAGAGCATATTTAAGCTGCTAAAAGAGAAATAAAACAGTTTAAATTGCTTTTTGCATACAATTTTAGGTGACTATAATCACTTTAAAACACCCCCTCAGTTAATTTGAAATTTTCAAATGTCGATAAAACATGAATTGCTTATCAAATATGATCCACAAATCTAAATTTGTGTATTGACTATTTGAAATTACAGTTTAGAAAAATCAGATAGATGAATTTGATGTTTAAGAATATATAACAGAATAAAAATTTAAAAAAAAAATATGCTGATTCACAAAAGCTACAAGTTGCAAGATGCTCTAAAAGTTTTAAATCGATATACGATTTATCTTTTAGAAGATAGAACTTAATTAAATTAATAAGATTGATCCCAAAAAAATGGAGAATTTTTTTAGTATAGTGACTTTGGGGATTGGCAAAACAAGGACAGTAACTCTTTTGTTAGTAAAATAATGATCATAACTTTTAAAAATATTGATTTCAGCAAAATTAACCAGAATGTCCCCATTTCGAGTTTAAATTGCACATGGGAGTGAGCCCGACCGATTCAGCTCAAATGGCACATGTGAACGCCAATTGGACGCTAACTCAGTTAAAAGATATCACATCTCTTCCACTTAATCACTTCACCCTAATACATATTTCCCTGTAAACCGTGAACACTAATACCATTCCCTTCTCTCAAAATCAAAAGCCCTAAAGACGAGAAGAGTAAAAATGTCAATGTCTAGACCAATGAAATTAATGTTGTTGTTGTTATGGAGTGTTTTGCGATAAAAGAGCTCTAATGCGCACATCTTAGACAAATGAAAATCCAAAATAAAAAAGAAAAAAAAATAAGATTGTACTCCTATAAACTATCATCTTCACCCAAGTTTTGTTTTGCAATTTTCACCCACATTTCAAAGGTTTTGGGTGAGATACACAAAGGATCGTCCGCACGAACAACATACAAGCATTAAAAGTATTAGTTTTTACATTGAACATATTAATACTTTTTAATATATAATTTATTACTGCAAAAAAAAAAAAAACATATATAATTAAGAATTTGTGGGTCAAAATACAATTGGGGACTGTTTTCCAATTTCATTTTTAGTATTGAAGTCAAACGTGCAAAAAAGTCAATCTCATTTAAAAAAAAAAAAAAAAAAAAAGTATATTCCATATTCTAGTTCATTCTCTCTTACCGAACAAGTTAGCCATCTCTATAAAAGAACCCTCCAACCAAAACAAAAACATATCACATACAACAAAAAAACCACAATCGACCTTACAACATAATTTAAGAAGCAAGAATGGCGGATGTAGTGACGCTACACGGGGCTGCGAATAGCCCTTTTGTAATGAGGGTTCAAATGGCTCTGAAAATGAAAGGAGTTGACTATGAATACGTACAAGAAGATTTGAGCAATAAATCCGAGCGGCTTCTTGAGATCAACCCAATTTACAAAAAGGTCCCTGTGCTCGTACATAATGGAAACCCCATCCCCGAGTCTTTGATCATCGTTGAATACATAGATGAGGTTTTCCAGGGCCGTCGATTTTTCCTGAAGATCCTTATCAGAGATCCAAGGCTCGGTTCTGGATCAAGTACCTTTATGACAAGGTCACACTTCTCTTCCAATTCTTCATTTTATATATTTATCTTTTTTTTTTTTCATGTCTTTTTTTTTTGAAAATTCATATTGCTACACTTATAAATTATATAGGTAGAATTTAGTATTATGATAATATTTATAAATGTAATGATATCCGTTGATAAATTTTATAATATTAATTTTTAAATATAATGGTACAAATTTAATACTGTGAATATATTTCACCGAAAATTTAATTTTTTTTTTTTAATTAATGATATCTCGATTAGAATACAGTCTCGAATGCAAAATTATACCCATCAATCATCATCCTACAAGATAGATCTAAAGGTATTTTCATTAAATGATAGTCAAAATTATTGTAGTTAGGATATTTTTATTTTATTTTTTTTGACTTTATCTCTCCTCGTTTTTAAAGATAATTACAAAATATCTAGGTATATCTGATTGGGAAAAAATAAGATAGGACAAAATAATTTTTTTTTTTTTTTTAAGATCTAAGGGATAAAATAAAATTAAAAACTTAATTATATGCTAAATATAATAATCAAGTGATGGAACCCAATTTTTAGTCAATTCTATTTTAAAAAGTTCATTTTTATCAATAATTTTAATTTTAATCTTTTCTATCAAAGATATTTTTTTTTATCAACTATAGCCTCAACTCTCTTTTTCAAAAAGATCAATTCTTTTTTCTTTCATTTTTCAATAAAGTGTGGTACGGATGAAAATTTTGTGTTACGAGCTTCAATAAAATGTGGTACGAGGTGAATTAATAGTGGTACGGACTTAAATAAAATATGGTACAAGGTGAATTAATGGTGGTACGGGCTTCAATAAAGTGTGGTACGGGTAAAAAAATGGTGGTACGAGGTGAATTAATGGCGGTACGACCTCAATAATGAGTGTTACGGAGTAAATTAATGATGATACAACCTTAATAAAGTGTGGTATATATGAGATGAACTAATGGTAGTACAAACTTAATAAAATGTGGTATGTGATGAATTAATATTTGAATATGGGGTAGTATTAGAGTGTTGATTGGATGAGGGAGAGATAAAATTGTTATAATTTTTAGGAGAAAAAAAAGTTCGTTAATATTTTTTTTTTTTTAAGCAAATTGTTTTTTTTTTTTCTTATTTTATTTAATTCTTTTAGTTAATTAAATAGAGGTATAAGAATCTAAATAATAATTTTTTTTGACTAGAAAAGAATAAATTGACATTTAATGACATAAAAGAATATTTTATTTTTACATTGGCCTATTTATCCTTATGAGATGAATGCAAATAGAAAATAAGCATATTTTCGTGGGATAAACACAATATTTTTTTTAGCATAAAACAAACAACGTTATGGACCTCATGTTATATTAAATTTGGAGTTGGATCCTCTACATTAAATGGAGGTCCAGTGCTGAAGGGTATCCATGTTTTGTCGTGGTAAGATAAGGCGTTGGAAATTGAAATATCAAAATTTGAAGACTGGTATTTTTAATTTTTTAACATATAACTAATTAATTTTAATTGACCCTTTTTTTGTCCGTTTACCCAAGTTTTGTATGTGTTTAATTGCAGGGTATGCTTCCATTGTGGAAATCAATTTGGAGCAAGGGAGAGGAGAAAGAGAAGGCCAAAGAAGAAGCAATCGAATCTCTTAAAATTCTGGAAAATGAAATTAAGGGCAAGAAATTTTTTGGAGGCGACAAAATTGGAGTAATTGACATAAGTGCCAGTTTCATTGCCCATTGGTATCGAATTCTTGAAGAGTTGACCGAAGACAAACTGTTGACTGAAGACAAGTTCCCTAATTTGTGCAAATGGGCGGATGAGTTTTGTAATGACGCCTTCGTTAAGGAAAATCTACCACCTATAGACAGAGTGTTTGCCCGATTCAAGACTATCCTTGAAACTGGCTCTCTTTATTAATTTCAAATCACAAAAACTCAAGATGGTCTCGTACATGAGATAGAGTACATTTTAATACAACGTCATGCCCAAATCATGATCCGTCTCACCATCTGACCGTCTCATACAAACATGTCTCATTTCAAATGGATGGCGATATGTGAAATATACTACCTGTCATATGCATCTGCGTAGAATAAATAAACGGTAAATATGTTGCATTTACCATGTTGAATTGTACCCACGTAGTAATGTATCATTTTGATTAGGGTTATGTGGGTTGTTTATTGGCTTGGCTGTTCTTTCTTTTGACATGTACTTTGTTGACTATTAATGGCTTTGTGGTTTTGATAATTACGACGTTGGAATTTTTTGATAAATTTGTACCTACTTAGTTAGAGTTGGTATGTTGAGAAACTTATTCACCGTGTAACTGGTTTTTTTTTTACAGACATACTTTTTAATAATATAAGTCACACACTTTACTAATATAAGTCACACCCTTCAGTTATCACTACGACACTCTTTGGTATAATATAAATCACACCCTTCTCTTTTATGAGTAATACTCTTTATAGTTAAACGTCACACCCTTTACAGTAAAAAGTTACACTCTTTAGTAATATAAGTCACACTCCTTAACCAGTTTCACCGTGAAACTTGTTCACACTATACTTTGCCCTTGAGTTAATATCAAATTAATTTTGTGCTGTAATTTAAGCTTTTAGTTTTGTATTTTGTTATTTTTTTTCATTTTTTTTTTTGGTATGAATTTTGGTCTTTTTGGACTAAAATATTGAAAAAAATTGAAAAAATGCAAAACAAAGTGTTGAATGTCCAGAAATAGTATTAGTTCTTCCACACAAAAGTATCAGTACACAGATTGAAACAATATTAGTTTGTGAGATCTGCGAATTGAATGAAAACGAAACAGAAAACGAGAAGAACACCAATTTACGTGGTTCGATTGAGATGATCTACATCCACAGAGGGTCAAGACGTTAATCACTATACTCAAGATCCAAATTACAGTGTACAACATCAATCAATCACACTCAAGTTAAGAAACCGTCCCTCACCCAATGAAGAACCCTAACTCTGTGATCTAACCAAGAATGCACTTCTAGATCCTTCTTCTTCACAACTTGAGTTATACTTCACAATATAGCCAAGAATGCATTTGATACTTCACACAAAGAATGGACACATATAAAGAAACCAAAATTGATTAAAAGTAAAATATATATACAGGATCAAAATTTAAATTCGGTGTATTTTTACTTTGTTCGATGTTGGTCATTTTGACACTAAAAGCACTGAAATTGAAAAAATAAAAATATATAGGATAAAATTGAGTGAGGAGAAAGCATCTTTAAAAAGTCACCTCAAAAGTCTTGTATGCATTAAGTGCACCATGAATCTATAGTCCATTTTAGAATCTTGTAATTTGTTATATTAAAAAATATAAAACATTTTACAATTAAATCGCATAATTATTTTTTCAATCTCAATTCAATTCAATTCGTAGGCTTCATGGGCCCCACGATTCAGGTAGGGAGAAGTGTTCTATAGCAAAAAAATTCACCGCTTCTGTTGCAAGAATAAAATCCCATTTCAATAATATATTCAGCAAAATTTGAACTCATTTTGGAAAGGGCCAAAATTGGGAGAAGATTCGAGATGCTAAATATTAAAGTAAAAAGTTGGCAGCCTGCTGAGGTCATCTCTTATGTCATTGTGCAATGGAAGCTTGCTACTTTTTGGAACATTAGAAATTATTTAATTTATGGAACCACCAACTACTTTCTTTTTTAATATCTAATCCTAGTTTCTCTCATATTCATGCATCTATGCATTAACTATTTAATGAATCATGCATCTATGCATTAACTATTTAATGAATTAATTAGCTTTAGTTTCTTCATCATATTAAAATATGTAATGTAAAAACTCAAAAGGCAAATAGATGTGGATGGATTTTTAAGAAGTTCGTATGAACTTACAGAAAAGAGTTTATATAAATTAAATTTTTTTCCATGTTTTGAATTACTTGATACGTGTAAATTAGAAAAAGAAAAAAAAAGATATTTGTGTAAATCAATAAATTTATTATTCATGCCATGTCTCGTAAGGAAAATAGTTGAGTTAACTTTCAAGTTTGAAACGGGTGTAACAATTAAGAATGAAAATCTATTACATTTTCTAATTCATTCCATCTTATTGGGCAGTTTAGCCGTCTATATAAGGAACCTTACAACCAAAACAAAATCACATCAACAAAAAAATTCATAATTGTTGGGATTGTTGGAGTCTGAGTTGCGGAATGAGTCCAGGGAGGACAAGACGTTCGGAATGAGTCCAGGGAGGACAAGACGTTCAGAATGAGTCCAGTGAGGACAAGACGTTCGACCTAGTTGAGGTCGTGCACTTCCGCCTCCAAATGTCGGGCTCTGTGTTCGATCTCGGTGGGAGATTGTTGGGTTATGGAGCTCGAGTGAAATGGGATCGCAGGCGCAGAGAGGGCGACCGACGGCTTCGAGGTCGGCAGTGTGCTTCGGTCGAAGCGCCCCCTATCCGGCTCCATGAGGGTATTTCGAGCAATGTATGTGATCGAAGCGAGAACCGCTCGACCAAGGCCCGTGGTCGGAGGTTGTTCTGATTGTCCAGCGTGAATTAGGGTTTAGGCGGGATGGGCCAAATCTGTGGTTTTGGCCCGATTTCCCGATCCGGTTTTTTTTGTATAAATAAGCCCCTCGACTCTATCAGATCTTTGCACTACTTGCACTATCTTATACGATATAGTAGATCTCTCCTGGCTTGGTAGTGCCCCCAGACGTAGTCATTCCTGACGAACTGGGGAACCAAATTGTTCCTCTCTAAATTCCTAGTTCTATTATTTTTTCCATAATTGCTTGTTTAATTCCTAACACTACTTTCTTATTTTAATTTATATATAACTACATAATTTCATGAATTGCTTAGGTCTTAATTGGAAAAATTTATGGTTTTAAAGAAGTGATTAAAATTAGTGATTATAGAAAAAAGTGATTAATAGTAGAAATTGATAGTGTTTGTAAGAAATTTCAAAAAAAAAGTTGATAGTGTTTACAAAAAAATTAAACGTTTTAAAAAAACGACTAATAAGCCACTAAAAGCTCATCTTTGAAATTTATAACTTATAGCTTATGAGAGCATATTTAAGCTGCTAAAAGAGAAATAAAACAGTTTAAATTTTGCATACAATTTTAGGTGACTATAATCACTTTAAAACACCCCCTCAGTTAATTTGAAATTTTCAAATGTCGATAAAACATGAATTGCTTATCAAATATGATCCACAAATCTAAATTTGTGTATTGACTATTTGAAATTACAGTTTAGAAAAATCGGATAGATGAATTTGATGTTTAAGAATATATAACAGAATAAAAATTTTAAAAAAAATTATGCTGATTCACAAAAGCTACAAGTTGCAAGATGCTCTAAAAGTTTTAAATCGATATACGATTTATCTTTTAGAAGTTAGAACTTAATTAAATTAATAAGATTGATCCCAAAAAAATGGAGAATTTTTTTAGTATAGTGACTTTGGGGATTGGCAAAACAAGGAAAGTAACTCTTTTGTTAGTAAAATAATGATCATAACTTTTAAAAATATTGATTTCAGCAAAATTAACCAGAATGTCCCCATTTCGAGTTTAAATTGCACATGGGGGTGAGCCTGACTGATTCAGCTCAAATGGCACATGTGAACGCCAATTGGACGCTAACTCGCTTAAAAGATATCACATCTCTTCCACTTAATCACTTCACCCTAATACATATTTCCTGTAAAAACCGTGAACACTCAAAATACCATTCCCTTCTCTAAAAATCAAAAGACCCTGAAAAAACGAGAAGAGTAAAAAATGTCAATGTCATCTTAGACAAATGAAAATCCAAAAAAAAAAGAAAAAAAAAAGATTGTACTCCTATAAACTATCATCTTCACCCAAGTTTTGTTTTGCAATTTTCACCCACATTTCAAAGGTTTTGGGTGAGATACACAAAGGATCGTCCGCACGAACAACATACAAGCATTAAAAGTATTAGTTTTTACATTGAACATATTAATACTTTTTAATATATAATTTATTACAAAAAAAAAAAAAAACATATATAATTAAGAATTTGTGGGTCAAAATACAATTGGGGACTGTTTTCCAATTTCATTTTTAGTATTGAAGTCAAACGTGCAAAAAAGTTAATCTCATTTAAAAAAAAAAAAAAAAAAAAAAGTATATTCCATATTCTAGTCCATTCTCTCTTACCGAACAAGTTAGCCATCTCTATAAAAGAACCCTCCAACCAAAACAAAAACATATCACATACAACAAAAAAAACCACAATCGACCTTACAACATAATTTAAGAAGCAAGAATGGCGGATGTAGTGACGCTACACGGGGCTGCGAATAGCCCTTTTGTAATGAGGGTTCAAATGGCTCTGAAAATGAAAGGAGTTGACTATGAATACGTACAAGAAGATTTGAGCAATAAATCCGAGCGGCTTCTTGAGATCAACCCAATTTACAAAAAGGTCCCTGTGCTCGTACATAATGGAAACCCCATCCCCGAGTCTTTGATCATCGTTGAATACATAGATGAGGTTTTTCCAGGGCCGTCGATTTTTCCTGAAGATCCTTATCAGAGATCCAAGGCTCGGTTCTGGATCAAGTACCTTTATGACAAGGTCACACTTCTCTTCCAATTCTTCATTTTATATATTTATCTTTTTCTTTTTCATGTCTTTTTTTGTGAAATTCATATTGCTACACTTATAAATTATATAGGTAGAATTTAGTATTATGATAATATTTATAAATGTAATGATATCCGTTGATAAATTTTATAATATTAAATTTTAAAAATAATGGTACAAATTTAATACTGTGAATATATTTCACCGAAAATTTAATTTTTTTTTTTTAATTAATGATATCTCGATTAGAATACAGTCTCGAATGCAAAATTATACCCATCAATCATCATCCTACAAGATAGATCTAAAGGTATTTTCATTAAATGATAGTCAAAATTATTGTAGTTAGGATATTATTTTTTTTTTTATTTTGACTTTATCTCTCCTCGTTTTTAAAGATAATTACAAAATATCTAGGTATATCTGATTGGGAAAAAATAAGATAGGACAAAATTATTTTTTATTTTTTTTTAAGATCTAAGGGATAAAATAAAATTAAAAACTTAATTATATGCTAAATATAATAATCAAGTGATGGAACCCAATTTTTAGTCAATTCTATTTTAAAAAGTTCATTTTTATCAATAATTTTAATTTTAATCTTTTCTATCAAAGATATTTTTTTTTACCAACTATAGCCTCAACTCTCTTTTTCAAAAAGATCAATTCTTTTTTCTTTCATTTTTCAATAAAGTGTGGTACGGATGAAAATTTTGTGTTACGAGCTTCAATAAAATGTGGTACGATGTAAATTAATAGTGGTACAGACTTAAATAAAATATATAGAAAAGTGAATTAATGGCCAGATGCAGCTTCAATAAAGTGTAGACGGAAAAAAAAAATGGTGGTACGAGGTGAATTAATGGCGGTACGACCTCAATAATGAGTGTTACGGAGTAAATTAATTATGATACAACCTTAATAAAGTGTGGTATATATGAGATGAACTAATGGTAGTACAAACTTAATAAAATGTGGTATGTGATGAATTAACGTTTGAATATGGTAGAAGTATTAGAGTCTTTGATTGGATGAGGAGAGATAAAATTGTTATAATTTTTAGGAGAAAAAAGCCGTTAATAATTTTTTTTTAAGAGTGCAGTTTTTTTTTTTTTCTTATTTTATTTAATTCTTTTAGTTAATTAGATAGAGGTATAAGAATCTAAATAATAATTTTTTTGACTAGAAAAGAATAAATTGACATTTAATGACATAAAAGAATATTTTATTTTTACATTGGCCTATTTATCCTTATGAGATGAATGCAAATAGAAAATAAGCATATTTTCGTGGGATAAACACAATATTTTTTTTAGCATAAAACAAACAACGTCATGGACCTCATGTTATATTAAATTTGGAGTTGGATCCTCTACATTAAATGGAGGTCCAGTGCTGAAGGGTATCCATGTTTTGTCGTGGTAAGATAAGGCGTTGGAAATTGAAATATCAAAATTTGAAGACTGGTATTTTTAATTTTTTAACATATAACTAATTAATTTAAATTGACCCTTTTTTTTGTCCGTTTACCCAAGTTTTGTATGTGTTTAATTGCAGGGTATGCTTCCATTGTGGAAATCAATTTGGAGCAAGGGAGAGGAGAAAGAGAAGGCCAAAGAAGAAGCAATCGAATCTCTTAAAATTCTGGAAAATGAAATTAAGGGCAAGAAATTTTTTGGAGGCGACAAAATTGGAGTAATTGACATAAGTGCCAGTTTCATTGCCCATTGGTATCGAATTCTTGAAGAGTTGACCGAAGACAAACTGTTGACTGAAGACAAGTTCCCTAATTTGTGCAAATGGGCGGATGAGTTTTGTAATGACGCCTTCGTTAAGGAAAATCTACCACCTATAGACAGAGTGTTTGCCCGATTCAAGACTATCCTTGAAACTGGCTCTCTTTATTAATTTCAAATCACAAAAACTCAAGATGGTCTCGTACATGAGATAGAGTACATTTTAATACAACGTCATGCCCAAATCATGATCCGCTCTCATCCGGGACCGCCCCCATACAAACACGTCCTCATTTTCAAATGGATGGCGATATGTGAAATATACTACCTGTCATATGCATCTGCGTAGAATAAATAAACGGTAAATATGTTGCATTTACCATGTTGAATTGTACCCACGTAGTAATGTATCATTTTGATTAGGGTTATGTGGGTTGTTTATTGGCTTGGCTGTTCTTTCTTTTGACATGTACTTTGTTGACTATTAATGGCTTTGTGGTTTTGATAATTACGACGTTGGAATTTTTTGATAAATTTGTACCTACTTAGTTAGAGTTGGTATGTTGAGAAACTTATTCACCGTGTAACTGGTTTTTTTTTTACAGACATACTTTTTAATAATATAAGTCACACACTTTACTAATATAAGTCACATCCTTCACTTATCACTACGACACTCTTTGGTATAATATAAATCACACCCTTCTTTTTTATGAAGAATACTTTTTTATAGTTAAACGTCACACCCCTTTACAAAGAAAAAGTTACACTCTTTAGTAATATAAGTCACACTCCTTAACCAGTTTCACCGTGAAACTTGTTCACACTATACTTTGCCCTTGAGTTAATATCAAATTAATTTTGTGCTGTAATTTAAGCTTTTAGTTTTGTATTTTGTTATTTTTTTTTCATTTTTTTTTTTGGTATGAATTTTGGTCTTTTTGGACTAAAATATTGAAAAAAATTGAAAAAATGCAAAACAAAGTGTTGAATGTCCAGAAATAGTATTAGTTCTTCCAAACAAAAGTATCAAGACATGATTGAAACAATATTAGTTTGTGAGATCTGCGAATTGAATGAAAACGAAACAGAAAACGAGAAGAACACCAATTTACGTGGTTCGATTGAGATGATCTACATCCACAGAGGGTCAAGACGTTAATCACTACACTCAAGATCCAAATTACAGTGTACAACATCAATCAATCACACTCAAGTTAAGAAACCGTCCCTCACCCAATGAAGAACCCTAACTCTGTGATCTAACCAAGAATGCACTTCTAGATCTTTCTTCTTCACAACTTGAGTTATACTTCACAATATAGCCAAGAATGCATTTGATACTTCACTCAAAGAATGGACACATATAAAGAAACCAAAATTGATTAAAAAGTAAAATATATATACAGGATCAAAATTTAAATTCGGTGTATTTTTACTTTGTTCGATGTTGGTCATTTTGACACTAAAAGCACTGAAATTGAAAAAATAAAAATATATAGGATAAAATTGAGTGAGGAGAAAGCATCTGAAAAGTCACCTCAAAAGTCTTGTATGCATTAAGTGCACCATGAATCTATAGTGCATTTTAGAATCTTGTAACTTGTTATATTAAAAAATATAACTTGTTTACACTAAATCGTACAGTTATTTTTCAATCTCAATTCAATTCGTAGGCTTCATGGGCCCCACGATTCAGGTAGGGAGAAGTGTTCTATAGCAAAAAATTTCACCGCTTCTGTTGCAAGAATAAAATCCCATTTCAATAATATATTCAGCAAAATTTGAACTCATTTTGGAAAGGGCCAAAATTGGGAGAAGATTCGAGATGCTAAATATTAAAGTAAAAAGTTGGCAGCCTGCTGAGGTCATCTCTTATGTCATTGTGCAATGGAAGCTTGCTACTTTTTGGAACATTAGAAATTATTTAATTTATGGAACCACCAACTACTTTCTTTTTTAATATCTAATCCTAGTTTCTCTCATATTCATGCATCTATGCATTAACTATTTAATGAATCATGCATCTATGCATTAACTATTTAATGAATTAATTAGCTTTAGTTTCTTCATCATATTAAAATATCTAATGTAAAAACTCAAAAGGCAAATAGATGTGGATGGATATTTAAGAAGTCCGTATGAACTTACAGAAAAGAGTTTATATAAATTAAATTTTTTTCATGTTTTGAATTACCTGATACGTGTAAATAAGAAAAAGAAAGAAAAAAAGATATTTGTGTAAATCAATAAATTTATTATTCATGCCATGTCTCGTAAGGAAAATAGTTAAGTTAACTTTCAAGTTTGAAACGGGTGTAACAATTAAGAATGAAAATCTATTACATTTTCTAATTCATTCCATCTTATTGGGCAGTTTAGCCGTCTATATAAGGAACCTTACAACCAAAACAAAATCACATCAACAAAAAAATTCATAATTGTTGGGATTGTTGGAGTCTGAGTTGCAGAATGAGTCCAGGGAGGACAAGACGTTCGGAATGAGTCCAGGGAGGACAAGACGTTCAGAATGAGTCCAGTGAGGACAAGACGTTCGACCTAGTTGAGGTCGTGCACTTCCGCTCCAGTGTCAGTCTCCAGGTTCAGTCTCCAGGTGGGAGATTGTTGGGTTATGGAGCCTGAGTGAAATGGGATGCAGGGCGCAGGAGGCGCTCGACCAGCGCTCGAGGTCGAGCAGGTGTGCTCGGTCGAGCGCCCCCCCTATCCAGCGCCATGAGGGCGCTCGAGCAATGTATGTGATCGAGCAGAACCGCTCGACCAAGGCCCGTGGTCGAGCAGGTTCCGCAGTTGTGCGCGTGAATTAGGGTTTAGGCCAGGATGGGCCAAATCTAGGGTTTTGGCCCAGTTTCCCAGTTCGGGTTTTTTTGTATAAATAACCCCCTGACTCCCCCATTGTATCTTGCACTACTTGCACTATCTTATACGATATATTAGATCTCTCCTGGCTTGGTAGTGCCCCCAGACGTAGTCATTCCTGACGAACTGGGGAACCAAATTGTTCCTCTCTAAATTCATAGTTCTATTATTTTTTCCATAATTGCTTGTTTAATTCCTAACACTACTTTCTTATTTTAATTTATATATAACTACATAATTTCATGAATTGCTTAGGTGTTAATTGGAAAAATTTATGGTTTTAAAGAAGTGATTAAAATTAGTGATTATAGAAAAAAGTGATTAATAGTAGAAATTGATAGTGTTTGTAAGAAATTTCAAAAAAAAAGTTGATAGTGTTTACAAAAAAATTAAACGTTTTAAAAAAACGACTAATAAGCCACTAAAAGCTCATCTTTGAAATTTATAACTTATAGCTTATGAGAGCATATTTAAGCTGCTAAAAGAGAAATAAAACAGTTTAAATTGCTTTTTGCATACAATTTTAGGTGACTATAATCACTTTAAAACACCCCCTCAGTTAATTTGAAATTTTCAAATGTCGATAAAACATGAATTGCTTATCAAATATGATCCACAAATCTAAATTTGTGTATTGACTATTTGAAATTACAGTTTAGAAAAATCGGATAGATGAATTTGATGTTTAAGAATATATAACAGAATAAAAATTTAAAAAAAAATTATGCTGATTCACAAAAGCTACAAGTTGCAAGCTGCTCTAAAAGTTTTAAATCGATATACGATTTATCTTTTAGAAGTTAGAACTTAATTAAATTAATAAGATTGATCCCAAAAAAATGGAGAATTTTTTTAGTATAGTGACTTTGGGGATTGGCAAAACAAGGACAGTAACTCTTTTGTTAGTAAAATAATGATCATAACTTTTAAAAATATTGATTTCAGCAAAATTAACCAGAATGTCCCCATTTCGAGTTTAAATTGCACATGGGGGTGAGCCCGACCGATTCAGTTCAAATGGCACATGTGAACGCCAATTGGACGCTAACTCAGTTAAAAGATATCACATCTCTTCCACTTAATCACTTCACCCTAATACATATTTCCAGTAAACCGTGAACACTAATACCATTCCCTTCTCTCAAAAAACAAAAGCCCTAAAGACGAGAAGAGTAAAAATGTCAAACCAATGAAATTAATGTTGTTGTTGTTATGGAGTGTTTTGCGATAAAAAATCTAAAAATCTTAGACAAAATGAAAAAAAAAAAAAAAAAAAAATAAGATTGTACTCCTATAAACTATCATCTTCACCCAAGTTTTGTTTTGCAATTTTCACCCACATTTCAAAGGTTTTGGGTGAGATACACAAAGGATCGTCCGCACGAACAACATACAAGCATTAAAAGTATTAGTTTTTACATTGAACATATTAATACTTTTTAATATATAATTTATTACTGCAAAAAAAAAAAAAAACATATATAATTAAGAATTTGTTGGTCAAAATACAATTGGGGACTGTTTTCCAATTTCATTTTTAGTATTTAAGTCAAACGTGCAAAAAAGTCAATCTCATTTAAAAAAAAAAAAAAAAAAGTATATTCCATATTCTAGTCCATTCTCTCTTACCGAACAAGTTAGCCATCTCTATAAAAGAACCCTCCAACCAAAACAAAAACATATCACATACAACAAAAAAAACCACAATCGACCTTACAACATAATTTAAGAAGCAAGAATGGCGGATGTAGTGACGCTACACGGGGCTGCGAATAGCCCTTTTGTAATGAGGGTTCAAATGGCTCTGAAAATGAAAGGAGTTGACTATGAATACGTACAAGAAGATTTGAGCAATAATTCCAAGCGGCTTCTTGAGATCAACCCAATTTACAAAAAGGTCCCTGTGCTCGTACATAATGGAAACCCCATCCCCGAGTCTTTGATCATCGTTGAATACATAGATGAGGTTTTTCCAGGGCCGTCGATTTTTCCTGAAGATCCTTATCAGAGATCCAAGGCTCGGTTCTGGATCAAGTACCTTTATGACAAGGTCACACTTCTCTTCCAATTCTTCATTTTATATATTTATCTTTTTCTTTTTCATGTCTTTTTTTGTGAAATTCATATTGCTACACTTATAAATTATATAGGTAGAATTTAGTATTATGATAATATTTATAAATGTAATGATATCCGTTGATAAATTTTATAATATTAATTTTTAAATATAATGGTACAAATTTAATACTGTGAATATATTTCACCGAAAATTTAATTTTTTTTTTAATTAATGATATCTCGATTAGAATACAGTCTCGAATGCAAAATTATACCCATCAATCATCATCCTACAAGATAGATCTAAAGGTATTTTCATTAAATGATAGTCAAAATTATTGTAGATAGGATATTATTATTTTTTTTATTTTGACTTTATCTCTCCTCGTTTTTAAAGATAATTACAAAATATCATCTAGGTATATCTGATTGGGAAAAAATAAGATAGGACAAAATAATTTTTTATTTGTTTTTAAGATCTAAGGGATAAAATAAAATTAAAAACTTAATTATATGCTAAATATAATAATCAAGTGATGGAACCCAATTTTTAGTCAATTCTATTTTAAAAAGTTCATTTTTATCAATAATTTTAATTTTAATCTTTTCTATCAAAGATATTTTTTTTTACCAACTATAGCCTCAACTCTCTTTTTCAAAAAGATCAATTCTTTTTTCTTTCATTTTTCAATAAAGTGTGGTACGGATGAAAATTTTGTGTTACGAGCTTCAATAAAATGTGGTACGAGGTAAATTAATAGTGGTACGGACTTAAATAAAATATGGTACAAGGTGAATTAATGGTGGTACGGGCTTCAATAAAGTGTGGTACGGGTAAAAAAATGGTGGTACGATGTGAATTAATGGCGGTACGACCTCAATAATGAGTGTTACGGAGTAAATTAATGATGATACAACCTTAATAAAATGTGGTATATATGAGATGAACTAATGGTAGTACAAACTTAATAAAATGTGGTATGTGATGAATTAATGTTTGAATATGGGATAGTATTAGAGTGCTGATTGGATGAGGGAGAGATAAAATTGTTATAATTTTTAGGAGAAAAAGCCGTTAATATTTTTTTTAAGAGTGCAGCTGTTTTTTTTTTCTTATTTTATTTAATTCTTTTAGTTAATTAAATAGAGGTATAAGAATCTAAATAATAATTTTTTTGACTAGAAAAGAATAAATTGACATTTAATGACATAAAAGAATATTTTATTTTTACATTGGCCTATTTATCCTTATGAGATGAATGCAAATAGAAAATAAGCATATTTTCGTGGGATAAACACAATATTTTTTTTAGCATAAAACAAACAACGTCATGGACCTCATGTTATATTAAATTTGGAGTTGGATCCTCTACGTTAAATGGAGGTCCAGTGCTGAAGGGTATCCATGTTTTGTCGTGGTAAGATAAGGCGTTGGAAATTGAAATATCAAAATTTGAAGACTGGTATTTTTAATTTTTTAACATATAACTAATTAATTTAAATTGACCCTTTTTTTTTGTCCGTTTACCCATGTTTTGTATGTGTTTAATTGCAGGGTATGCTTCCATTGTGGAAATCAATTTGGAGCAAGGGAGAGGAGAAAGAGAAGGCCAAAGAAGAAGCAATCGAATCTCTTAAAATTCTGGAAAATGAAATTAAGGGCAAGAAATTTTTTGGAGGCGACAAAATTGGAGTAATTGACATAAGTGCCAGTTTCATTGCCCATTGGTATCGAATTCTTGAAGAGTTGACCGAAGACAAACTGTTGACTGAAGACAAGTTCCCTAATTTGTGCAAATGGGCGGATGAGTTTTGTAATGACGCCTTCGTTAAGGAAAATCTACCACCTAGAGACAGAGTATTTGCCCGATTCAAGACTATCCTTGAAACTGGCTCTCTTTATTAATTTCAAATCACAAAAACTCAAGATGATCTCGTACATGAGATAGAGTACATTTTAATACAACGTCATGCCCAAATCATGATCCGTCTCACCATCTGACCGTCTCATACAAACATGTCTCATTTCAAATGGATGGCGATATGTGAAATATACTACCTGTCATATGCATCTGCGTAGAATAAATAAACGGTAAATATGTTGCATTTACCATGTTGAATTGTACCCACGTAGTAATGTATCATTTTGATTAGGGTTATGTGGGTTGTTTATTGGCTTGGCTGTTCTTTCTTTTGACATATACTTTGTTGACTATTAATGGCTTTGTGGTTTTGATAATTACGACGTTGGAATTTTTTGATAAATTTGTACCTACTTAGTTAGAGTTGGTAGATGTCATAAACTTATTCACCGCCAGAATCGGTTTTTTTTTTTTTTGCATATATTTTTTAATAATATAAGTCACACACTTTACTAATATAAGTCACACCCTTCACTTATCACTACGACACTCTTTGGTATAATATAAATCACACCCTTCTCTTTTATGAGTAATACTCTTTATAGTTAAACGTCACACCCTTTACAGTAAAAAGTTACTTTCTTTAGTAATATAACTCACACTCCTTAACCAGTTTCACCGTAAAACTTGTTCACACTATACTTTGCCCTTGAGTTAATATCAAATTAATTTTGTGCTGTAATTTAAGCTTTTAGTTTTGTTTTTTTTTTTTTTTTTTCATTTTTTTTTTGGTATGAATTTTGGTCTTTTTGGACTAAAATATTGAAAAAAATTGAAAAAATGCAAAACAAAGTGTTGAATGTCCAGAAATAGTATTAGTTCTTCCACACAAAAGTATCAGTACACAGATTGAAACAATATTAGTTTGTGAGATCTGCGAATTGAATGAAAACGAAACAGAAAACGAGAAGAACACCAATTTACGTGGTTCGATTGAGATGATCTACATCCACAGAGGGTCAAGACGTTAATCACTACACTCAAGATCCAAATTACAGTGTACAACATCAATCAATCACACTCAAGTTAAGAAACCGTCCCTCACCCAATGAAGAACCCTAACTCTGTGATCTAACCAAGAATGCACTTCTAGATCCTTCTTCTTCACAACTTGAGTTATACTTCACAATATAGCCAAGAATGCATTTGATACTTCACACAAAGAATGGACACATATAAAGAAACCAAAATTGATTAAAAGTAAAATATATATACAGGATCAAAATTTAAATTCGGTGTATTTTTACTTTGTTCGATGTTGGTCATTTTGACACTAAAAGCACTGAAATTGAAAAAATAAAAATATATAGGATAAAATTGAACATAACTAAGTTATCAGACAATTTTGGATATTAATCCTACATACTGACCTTTCCAAAAGAATAAACAAAATGCATTTCATCGTTTATGTCTCTCTTCTTACAATTAGTTTTTTAGATCACACACACTCTTTTCAAAGTGTTAAATAATCAATACCCAACTTATGTCCCGCTTCACCCACTACAAGAAAAAAGGCTTTTAGTATCGGATTTTTTTTTATACTAAAGATGAAATATTTGATACCAAAGAGCTTTGATATCAAATATTTTTCTGATACTCATCCGATACTTATACCCCCGATCCTAAAGACCTGGTATCAAAAAAAATGTTCTGATACTAAAGGTTTGAACTTTAGTATCAGAAAATTATTTAGTATCGGATGATTGTATCAACTTTTTTTGATACAATATTATATTTATAGTATCTGAGAAAAAGAGTTCTGATACTAAAAACTTGAACTTTTTAGTATCAGAAAATCCTTTAGTATCAAATAGTAGTATCAAATTCTTTTGATACAAGATTATATTTATGGTATCAGTACATGTTTTCTGATACTAAAAAACCAATTTTTCGTATCAGGTTTTATGTCGTCTAGAGGCACATATTACACCAAAATTAAAGGGAGTAGCTACTGGAACCGAACTTCTCAAAGAATACTATACCACTCAATATCGTCGTTACAACCGTGATACTCCAAAATATATAATGTTGAGTGGGATGGATCTATATTGATTTATAGAAGAAAAAAACTAAAAATGAATAGGAAAATTGTACTTGGAAGCAAAGAACCAAACGTCAACTTGTTTCGTTTAACTTGCAATGGATTTGAAGTTGCAGTCTTGATAGCTTCAACACAAGTCTTTTGTTGGTAAGTAAGATTGGATTCGAGTAGATCCCAAAACGAAGTCTTTAGATTCCTTCCTGAATTTTATAGTTAAAAAGATGAGAATAACACTCACATAAATTATATAATCAAAACACAACATATTAAACTATCTACTCAAATGCATCACAGAAAATACCCATTTTATAACCACCATATAAACACTCATTGTAATTCACTATTCAATATTCTCATTATCATTCCCATAAAAGAGACAATTTTCAAAACACTAGGGTGGGTGTCGATAAACTAAAACACAAACTTCGAGCCACATTAACAATTCTGATTTAGTAATAACAATTTTACCAGTACCTGAATTTCCACATATGCTGAGACACAGGATATGGCCGTGTTGCACTGTAATATGGCTTAACATTTCACTCACAACTTTAACTGAACATACATGACACACCTGCAATCAAGGGTAGCAAATTGTAAGTGTTGTGTCATAACTCACATAACTCGGAATAATCAATATCATTACTAATATATCATCCCATTTTATACCGTGATCATCTACTCCCTTATATTCATTTGGCATTTCCATAACAATTTTTGTGTAAATTATATGGTATAGAAAAATGCATTCACACACATCAAAAGGTTTATTTTGGGGGGAAAAACACAATAAAGACAACAGCTTTTCTAGTTTAATACATATGTATATTTTGTATTTTTCCCCAAAAAAATACAACAAGGAGAAGATAACAAAGGCAGCATCCAAATCAAACAAAATCATTCTTATTGTAAAAGGAAAAACAAAGACGATACATACAAAAATGGATCGGAAAAGAAATACTCCAACTCACAGTGGATTTAGATTCATGGGGATGATCAGCCTCAAGATGTAGGCAAAGGGACACTATATCAAAATCCTCACCACAATACGGGCAGGAGAAATCGGGTCGGACCTCTTCTTCCACCTCGAAATCCTCCATACGAAACCAATCTTTTTAAATACACAATTTTTGGCATTAATATCAATTAAATTAATAATAATAATAGCATGAAACAGAGGAAACAAACCAGCAAAGCATGACTACTATCCAAAACTTATATGTACAAGCTTCCTGTTCAGTTTCTACACAAGAAAAAACAGTGAAAACATGCACAAGGACTCTAGCAAGTAACAATCATGCAAAACAAATAAAATACTTGTAAAAACAAAGTAACAATCTTGCAAAATAAAAATTAAAAAGAAGAAATCCACCTTTATTCAAAGTCGTCTTCATCACTTTCAAGATCTTCACTATTTTCCTCATCATAATCTTCAAAGTCATCTTCGTCACTTTCCAAATCTTCACTAGTGTCACTTTCAACATTCATGTTATCATTGTTAGCATTCTCACCCACATAGATTTTATCAACGTCAATGATAACATTTTCCAAAACATCAGGATTGTGCAACTGAGAATCAAAATAGGTACTTGTCTCTAGAAGATCTTCATTGCGCATATCATATGCATCTCTAGGTTTTATTCTTGTCACGACACTCCAATCTTTCTCCACAGGATCTGGTGTATAAAAAACTTGGAAAGCTTGAGATGCCAAGATATATGGTTCGGTCGTCTTCCATAAATGCTTGAAATTAACAAGTGTGAACCCCAACGAATCCTCTTTAATGCCTCTTGCCATATCTACCCAATCACACTTAAAGAGAACAACATTCCTTCTTTCGTAATAGTCCAACACAAGAATCTCTCTAAGGATACCATAGTATATCACACCCACTTCTGAATCAACAGCTACACCACTATTTTGGATTGGAGAATGCAATTTAACATCTTTTGTTCGAAATTTGAATTCATTATAACAACACTTTTTTATCGTTTTCGCCAAGCTACTAGGACCTTTACTTAGCCAATAAAGATCCTCTTTAATTTGTTGGTCATCTTCTTGACTAAGTTCTTCACCCTAATATAGGTAAAAGAACATTATTAATGTAATAAAATAAATACATATAAAACTTGGAAATTAGGAAATTAAGCTTCTTATTTGAAACTTTTCACTTACATTAATCTGCCACCATTTCAAAAATAATAATTTATGAAGCCTTTCAAGTTCTACATTGTGAATATGAGGATGTTCTTGGCAAAGCAGCCTCTTATGTTCTCAGTATTATAAATTAACCCAAAAAAAAAAGGTAAGCTAAAAGTTTTAAATTATTTTAACTATTAATTCACTAAAATCTGATGCTTACTCAATATATTTTGCCACATGGTCACAATTGAATAGGACGTACTCGTGTGCTTGTATCCATTGATGGTGATCCAAATATATAACGTTTTCACTCCCTAAAACACGACCAACCCTTGAGAAAATGGATAATCCTTTGTGAATCTCATCTCCACCACCATCATAGCTCTTATTTGATCTATCTTCTCTCGACTCAACTCTTTCCAAATATCTTGCACAAAAGTTCATGCACTCATCAGCAATGTAAGCCTCAGCTATTGAGCCCTCTGGTCGTGCTTTATTTCTCACAAAACTTTTCAGCCTTGACAAATACCTAAATGGTTAAAACATGAAAGTTAGATACTTTTAAATGTAATAGTTTTTACTAAAATTCAAATAAATTTACAAAATAATTTGAATTATAACATACCTCTCAATCGGATACATCCATCGATATTGAATTGGCCCAGCAATTGCAGCTTCATACGCCAAATGAATAACCAAATGAACCATGACGTCAAAAAATGCAGGGAGAAAAGTCCTTTCTAAGCGACATAGTGTTAATGTAACTCGAGATTCCAATCTTTGGAAATCCTCAAATGTAGCGTATTTGGAACATAACTCCTTAAAAAAGTTGTTGAATTCAATCCGTAGAACACTTGTCTCTCTAGGTAGTGATTTTCGTATTGCTAAAGGCAACAATTGTTGCATTATAATGTGGCAATCATGACTTTTCAACCCAAAAATCTTCCTAGCTCCAACATCCACACAACGTGAAACATTAGAAAGATACCCATCCGAACCCTCACCGGAGATAAAACCTTGCAAAAGTTTACCTTACCTTTTCATCTAAAAAGAACGAAATTTTGGTGGTATTATGATTTTATCACCTTCGCCTCTAGGATGAAGATGAGTTCTAATATTCATATCTACAAGGTCAAAGCGTGCATTAAGAGAATCTTTGCTTTTCCCTTCAATCTCCAATAAAGTTCCAACCAAGTTATCACATACATTTTTTTCGACATGCATTACATCCAAATTATGTCTTAGCAAAAGATTTCTCCAATATGGTAAAGAAAAGAATATACTTTCCTTTTTCCAACCAAGACAAGGGATTCCCTTTTGCTTTCTACCCTTACCTCTTGCATTTCTCTTCCTCCCTCCCAACTTTTTATTGATCTTTCCTAATACAACTTTTACCCGAGACACTTGATTGAACAAATCGATACCAGAATACACCTTAGGTGGTTTTCTTTTTTCAAGTGTACCATCGTTGTTTTATTTTTTGAAAATGATGATTCAAGTCCGTAAAACGACGATGTCCCATGTAGCACATTTTTCTACTTCTTTTCAAGAAGTTGAGAACATGTATCAATATGGCAATGAGGACAAGCATACTTACCTTTAATGCATCATGCAAGAGCTCATGCATCTCATTAGTCTCTTCATCACTATCATCATCAATAAATGTTTCATCATATGATAAAGAAGATGGTGATAACTGCTCTCCGTGGAAAACCCATTTACTTCTAGAATAATTTTATCTAAAACCTATCATTGTAAATGGTCATGAACTTCCTTGGTATCAAGATAGACAAGAAGACCACACTTCTTACATGGACATTTTATTTTTCCATTTAACGATGAAGAAGATATCGATGACTTTATAAAGTTTTTCACTCCTTCCATATATTCATTACTATTTCTCGGCATAGAAACCCATTCTTTTCCCGATTCCATGCTACAATTTCCTACATTAATTTTATTGAACATAACAATCACAGATAGTATCACATCAACATGTTTTTCCATGTGCTCTAAATCTAAAAAATACATATTAAAATCAATACTCACAAGATAAGAAGACTTACCTGCAATTTGTTCGTTTAGCCAATATATTTTTACGCCTCAAATGGAAGAAATGATCACAAGTTCAGTAAGATTGGTTGGTTATAGGGCCCCAAGAAACCTGAAAACAAATGAAAATTGGACATTTTAGGTACAACATCTTTAAGTTAGATTCCAACTCCATTCAATGATTAGTTGTTTCTTCTTTCCTTTGCAATAAGTTCAAAGCACCATTTGCTAACTCACGAAGAGATGAAGACACCAAATATGCAATTAGAGACCCAAAACTGATCAAAAAATCAAGCAAGACTTCACTCAAATTCAAATAACATATAGGCTAGATAAAAAAATAGGTGGAACCTTATTAAGATTATACTCGCAACATTTTTAACGAAGCTTTTGCAATATCTACACATATATAATAATAAAAGCTTGAGCTCAAGTCTAGTCAAAGAACAAATCAACTTGAATAAGCTCGATGCATTCCTAATAAATATTTGAGAAATAAACAAAGAAAAGGATAACTTGAATTACAACCCAAAGGAAAGAAATGATCACGAAGTTTAGTATTAATAAATCCTTTAATGATAAGTTAAAAGATAGTGCAAATATTATAGATTATAGGTTCAAAAACATGTTAGAGAAATCAAATATCAAAACTCAATTGCTTGAAGAGTGAATTACAAGAAAATAAGGTCAAACACTGAAAGAGCACATAATTTTAGTCTGAGGAAACCAAATAAATACCTATCACCAAACGGGAAACCATTAAATAAACTCTCAAATTCATTACACATCTTACTTTTCTAAGGTGCCATATTGATTTGTAAATATTTTTGTATGAATAAACAATGAACAAATTCTATAACTAAATAATTAATGTATTTAACATCTTGCAAGTACCTTAACTTCTCAGATGAAACAAACCAATTTATACAGGGTAAACTATTCATTAGAAATAGTAGAATTATTGGTTAATAGTAAAAAATACATCTAAATGATCTTCGGCTAACAAGATCCAAACAAGATAACAAAAGACAACAAATAGCAACTGAAGTTTCATGGGATATACGAGAGTTATCAGATATTTTTACAAAAGAATTTCAAACTAGAGCTACTAATGGCTTCAAATAATTAACACTAGTCCTAACTCCTAAGAACAAATCATTATTCATCATCGCGTTTTTTAGCTGTCCTATCCCCAATTAAGTAAATCAGAATACAGGCATAGGACATTCAAGCAAAGCTGCAGGGTAAAATGGGGGATTCATTAAAGAGGATATCAGAAAGAACAATAGAGTTACCAAATTAACCATTCAAGCAAATTATTGAAGAAGAAATCAAAAAGAACAAGTTAGATTGAAGATAACAAAAATAACAAGAAAGGAGTCAAACCTCAGTTAGCGTAATCCTTGCAACGCCTAAAAACTCCCCACAGGTAAAATTTCCCCTTGTATCTTTCTAGAGCAAAGAAATTGTGATTCATTAAGGTAATAATCCCATTTTGGTATCTTCTAGAGCAAAGAAATTGTAATTCATTAAGGTATCTAGTGATTAGTGAAAGATCATTCCAGATCTCGCAAAACTAAATAATATAATGCTACTGACACTATGAACATAACAATGACCATCACAAGGAAAATAAGAGCAGGGAAATGAATGTTTAATGAGCAAAATTTTCACATAACCTCTAAGAACGCTGAAACAGTGAAGAAATTAAAAAAAAAATCAACAGATAATAATAAACAGAGGAAAAAAAATAACTAAATGAAACACTTGTAGCATAGGATATTAAACCTCATAAACCTAAATTCTTAAATGTGTGAGTATAAGCAAGTAGCAATCATGCAGAGAACACAAACGACACAACCACACAAGCAATGTACCATAAACTGAAAACCAAATTACATCAAAATGGAGATATAAATCAAATTTCACAAACCTTGTAAGCAATTATAGTTCCCAGCTTCCTTCCGAGCAACATCGAGCACCGAATCAATTAACTCCGCGCCCTTAGTGTAGTATCCTTTCGCCAGATTGTTTCAAATACAGGAAGAATCAAGACCGACCATGGACGGCGAATTGCCGAACGCGCAGAGATATAGGGAAGACGATCTATTTACTTCGTTGATTTTGGATGGAAAATTGACGCGAGATTCAGCTGATTGAATTGGAGCTGAATCGGAAAAGGATTTGAGGGCAATTGAGTTTGGAAGAATGTTCAGAGAAGAACGCGTGTGTGGAACTTTTATATGTTTTGTATAAATATAAATCTTTTATTATATTAGGAGTTATATGATACCAATTCAAGTACATATTTTGTAGTATTAGAAATTGAATTTCTGATACCAATCACAATTAATATCAAAGAATAAATATTTAATACAAAAATAAATGGTATCAATAAATAAAATACTAATACCAAAAATAATGGATGCTATAGATAGTGGATTTAACCGCGAAGTAATTGATAGAGTAAAAGCTTTAGTTACAAGATGTTGTTTCTGAAGTAATTAATTAATTTAAGAAATTACTCATATTTAATTTACTTGTTTTAATGTCTAATACTATAATTATTAGTAACATTTTTTAATTTTATTTTAAGTTTAGTTTTGCAAGTTGGGTAAGTTTTATTGGCGTAAGAGATGGAAACATGTCGATATAAAATGAGGCATTGGTATCGAAAAATTGATCGTGATCATTTGTCGCAAAACAATTTCCAAATACCTTTGGTATCGAAAAGTGTAATTTTGATGTTAAAAGTAAGTGATATCAACAAATAAATTACTAATACCAAAAAATCATTAGTATCATAATAATTATGGATGCTATAAAATTAATAGTATTGGAAGTTTAATTTCTGATACCAATCATAAATAGTATCAAAAATAACATTTGATGCAAAAAAAATAAATTGTATCAATAAATAATTTATTAATACTAAAATAACAATAGTATCAAATAAATGATCGATAGTACAAAATAAATAGTATCTAAAAATAAATTCCTGATACCAAAGATAATTAGTATCCTAAAAAATATGTGATACTAAAACTAAGTAGTATCAATAAATAAATTACTAATACCAAAAAGTCATTAGTATCAGAAAACAATAGATGGTAATAAATCAATGGTATCAAAAAATAAATTTATGATACTAAATATTCATTGTCCATGAAAATAGTATCATAAGTAATTGAGTTAATACAAAAGAATAAGATTTAGTATCCGAAAATACATCTGATACTAATTTTTCGATACTAAAAATGACATTTCTAGGTAGTGACCATGAGACGGTCTCATGCAAGTGTGTCTCTTTATAAATTATTTGCACCATGTTCCAGTGCGCAAATGCGCTGGCAAAATATTGTATTCATCTATGGGCATGTCTTTCTGTATAATTTGATATATATACACCAAACTAAAAAGTGGTTCATATTTATAAACCTCTCACAAATAATGATAATAGGTATTTTCAGCAAATCATTTTTAAAAAAAAAGTGCGCAAACGATAGGAATGTATTTATGATTTGTATGGCATTCACGTGGAGTAGGTATTAAATGGAGGATGTACATGAAATGAAATGATATTTGGAGTCATCTATAAATTAAAGGTCCAAAACTGGACAAGTTCGAAACGCCAAACATTGAAGTCAAAACTAGATTAGATCATCGCTTATGGCATTTATGAGCCCATGCATGGAAGCTTCCTATACCTGTTCCAAAATTATAAATCTAAAGAAACATCATCATATAATTTCAAACATTTTTTAATTTCTTTCTAGCATTGAAGTCAAACAAGCAAAATATTATTTATTCAAGTTAGCTTTAAAAAAAATCTCAATTATTTAAACAAAAATTAAGAAAATGTATTCCATTTTCAAATCCATTCTATCTTAGTGAACAAGTTAGTCATCTCTATAAAAAGCACCCTTAACCAAACCAAATACATATCACATCAACAAAAATCACAATTCTTACAAAATAATTAATTAGAAAATCAACAATGGCAAATGTAGTGAAGCTACATGGGGCTTGGTTCAGCCCTTTTGTAATGAGGGTTCAAATGGTTTTGAAACTGAAAGGAGTTGAATATGAATTTGTTGAAGAAAATCTGAGAAACAAATCTTCTCTTCTTCTGAAAATCAACCCAATTTACAAAAGGTCCCTGTGTCTCGTACACAATGGAAACCCCATTGTCGAGTCCTTAATCGTTATTGAATACATTGATGAAGCATTTTCAGGCGCATCAATTCTTCCAAAAGATCCTTATGAGAAATCCAGGACTCGTTTCTGGACAAAGTTCCTTGATGACAAGGTCACACTTTTCTTCCTATTCTTGGTTATCATTTTTCTTCCTATTCCTGATTGTTTTATATATCTTGTTTGTTTCCATTTTTTATTATTATGGCCCTATGTAGGGGTACCCATTTTTTGAATTTCACTTTTAGAATACCAAAACTCAATTTATTATTATATGCTATATATACAGTTGAAAAAATTTCATCTCATACAAAAGCTCGATCCTGTAGAGAGGTGTGGAATTAATTCTTTTATATTATTCCCTTGACAGTAGTTAAGTTCCAAATGTACGTACCCTTATGAAAATTAAAAATCTAAATGTGTTGGGGTTCATGTGTTAAAAATTCAAAAGGATAAAATACGAAAAGTGAAATAAGGAAATCGAACCTCTGATATCATCTCATCTAACAGTCCAAAATTATAGAAAGTGGTGTAATTAATTATTTTATATTATTCCCTTGACAATAGTTAAGTTTCAAATGTACGTACCCTTATAAATTAAAAATCTAAATAAAAAAATTATTACAGAATCCCACTTCTACTTTTTTTCAGGGTATCGGTCCACTGTGGAAAGCTATATGGAGTAAGGAAGAGGAGAGAGAAAAGGCCAAAGAAGAGGCAATTGAATCTCTCAAAATTCTGGAAAATGAAATTAATGGGAAGAAGTTTTTTTGGGGGTGACAAAATTGGAGTAGTTGATATAACTGCCAGTTTCCTTGCTCATTGGTTTCCAATTCTTGAAGAGTTGACTGGAATCAAACTGCTGACTGAAGATAAGTTCCCAAATTTGTGCAAATGGGCCCATGAGTACTCCAATGATGCCTTTGTTAAGGAAAATCTGCCTCCTAGGGAGCGTTTGGTCGCCATGTTCAAAGCTGCCTTTGAAACTGGTAGTTTGTATTAACTCCAAATAGAGCTTGGTATCTCGAAAAGTACTTATTGTGTATCTGCATGAAATTATAGAGATGTATGTGAAATAAATGATGAGTTGATATCGTCTTGTAATTAACTTTGATCGTGTCTAATTTTAGTCATGTACGGTTTTTTTTTTCAATTTTATCATTTTGGTGACAATGTTGATCATTTTAATGTTAATTTTTGGTTCTATATATATTATGTTTTTCATTTTCGGTTCTTCTAATGTTAATTTTGGTCCAAAAAGATTAAATTAAAAAAGTAAAACATATCAAATTAAAATTTAACATGACTTAAATTACTGGACAATTCTTGATATTAATCCAATAAACTATATATATATATATATATATATATATATATATATATATATATATATATATAAAATGCATTTATCATGTCGAATTGTACACATAGAATGTATCATTTTGATTTGGGGGGTTGGGTTGATATTAGGTTGTTGGGTAGTATTTGATTACCACGTTTGGTGGGCCTAATATACAAGTTGGTCTTTTCTTTTGTGAGATTGGGCTTTTATATTTCTCGAGTCATATGTATATATATATATGTTCACATCTATATAGTTATATTAATATGTGTATTTTTCCTTCTTATTTAGATTTATATGTGTATATATGTATAGTTACATCAATATTTAAATATTGATGTATATTAATTAAATTTAAAACAAGAGTTTAATATACTCTCGCCTCGAAAAATATCATTCCTGGATCCAAGATTCCGCCATTTGCTCCTATATATTAAAATTGCAAAGTTTGGTGCTTTTGCAATTATATATTGATAATGAATTTCCACCATTGGATTTGAATGTGCATTTAGGGGATGATCATGATTACGAATAATTGTCGAAGCGGGCTTATTGGTCGAGCCGGTCCAAAATTCACTTCAACCCACATTTTTGCGGGTTTGGGCGGGTCAACCCACTGCGGGCTAGCCCGTGGGCTTTTTTTAATAAAATATTATTTTTTTTACATGTATTATTTATAATAAATTTTAGAGTAGGTCTTCGATAAAATTTATTAATATCATTAAATTTTTATCACTACACTTATAAACTGAGATCATAACATTAAATGCTATAGGTATTAGTTTATAAGAGTATTGACATCATTTTATAAGTGTAATAAAATTAATTTCATAATATGAACATATTTCACATGAGAGTGTCTGTGTAAATTTTAAACATCATATGAACAATGCCTTAATGAATTATTTTTTATATTTATATTTCTATATTTTAAGTAAATTTAATGATATTATTAACAAAAATTATTATTATTATTATTATTTAAAAGCCCGCGGGCCAACCCGCCCCAACTCACTCTAACCCGCGGCCCAAACAGTTGGATTCCCGGGCCAGAATACTAACCCAACCCGCCACATATATCTGTATAGGTACGCCCAACGGGCACTAATTCCATTTTTGACTCTAATTATTTAATATCACACTCTTGGACTAAGTGATCAACTTTATTATAAATTTATAATATGTTTATTATTTTATATTTTTGGTAAAAGAAGCTCAGCTTACAATGAATCACATTCACATTAGATATGTGCTTGCAATTTAAATGTTGATTTTGTTCTGCTCTTTATTGAAGGATTGATATTTTTTATGATTTGTTTTTATCAATGAGAGCAACTTATTTATAATGTCATTCACGTGGAGTAGGTTACATATAAGATCTGAACTCAATTATGAAAGGGGTGAAATTGTAAAATGATTCAAGACCAGATCGCAGTTTAGAGATCCTCGGAAGATTCCTACTTTTCTTTTCTTTTGTTTTTTTTCCTAATCCTCGTTTCTCTCATGTTCATGCACATATAACTATTTAAAAAAATTAATTATTTAAATTTCTTGATTTTCAATTAATACCAAAAACATGTTTCATCAATTGATATAATTAAATTCACGAGAAAACCAATAAAAAAATCTATATAGTAAAAATATATAAGATGTAATTACACTAGTTGCACGATATTATTATTTAGCTTTTAAATATTAGTCTGAAAAACATATAGAAATCTTAAAAAATGCAATTTTATAATTTCAAACATTTCCTCAATTTCTTTTTTATTAGGTGCCATCACTATAAATTGAGAGCCCTTGAACCAAATCAAATACATATATCATAAAAATTCACAATTCTTAGAGCTAAAAAAAGTTACTAGTTGGCAATGTCGAGACTTGGCACAGCCCTTTTTTGTTAAGACAGCCCAAATGGTTCTGAAAATGAACGAAGTTACAAAATATGAATACTTTGAAGAAAATCTGCACAAGGATGAAAAGTCCCACCGACTTCGCGATAGAGCCACGGTTCCTGTTCTGATACACAACGCCCAAACCATTGTTGGCTCCGTAGAAATAATTAAACACTTCCACCATAAAAAACAAGAAAAAAACAAAGCATTGATGATCAAATTTCTTGGATCAACATTGATGCTAAGGTCACACGTTTTATATCATTTTTAAAAAAAAAAAATCATTTAATTATTCATGTTTAATTGATTCTTTTTATGTTGATAAAAACGCCAGATGAATTCTGATTCATCTTATATTTCCATTTATTTAAGATCATCATTCATACAAAAAACTTTCATTTGTTATGTATAGAAATTATCGTTGTTATGAACAAAAACAATCATTTTGTTTAGAAAATGTTTTACATTTTTAAACAAGAAAAGTTTTTTACATAATAAATGATTATTTTTTACACATAATAATAGTGATAGAGTTAAATGAATCCCCGATTCAAATGAAGTAGTGTTACTCTTTTTTATATATGTATATATAGTATCCGCCCGTAATGTCATATTGAAATTTTGGGAACCACCGGATTTATGCCAATTTTTGGTATTGGTCATTATTGGCATTTATATTTTGATTTATATGTCAGAATTTATACACTTTTAAATTTTGGTCTTTTTGAAATTTTAAATTTTAATTTTCATCTCAGAACATTTATATTCTTCAACTACTTTTTGGCTTTGATTCGTTTAAATTACAGGACGAAAATTAAAATTAAATGTAAATAGGACCAAAAAGTTAAAAATGTATAAATTACTTAACGAAAATCAAAATTAAAAAATTAATAGGATCAAAACTAAAAAAATGATAAAATTACCCGAGCTAAAAAAAATATTTTTCCTAACATTTATAAGGTTGTGGGGGCAAGATAATTAAATTGTTGAAAATAGGCTTACTTCACTTTTCTTTCTTTTTTTGGGATGTTTATTATGTGCAGGTTATTTCTCCATTGTGGTTTGCTTATTGGGAGAAGGGTGAAGCTGATAAAAAGGCAGCCGAGAAAAAAGCAAAAGAAGGTCTTAAAATTCTGGAAGAACAAATCAAGGGCAAGAAATTCTTTGGGGATGACAAAATTGGACTTCTTGATGTAACTGCTTGTTTCCTTGCTTTTGGGGTTCAAGTTCTTGAAGATTTGGCGCCAATTGAACTTTTCACTAAAACGGAGTTCCCCTGTTTGTTCGAATGGGTCGAAAATTACAAAAATGACCCCTGGGCTAAGGAAGAATTCCCAGTTGATGAGGCCTTGGCTAGGGAATATCTCCCTCCTAAGGATTTATTGCGCGAATCTTACAATGTTGGCCTTCAGTCCAGTCTTTCTAAGCCCGACAATCGTTACGCCTTTTATAGAGTTGCTTTTCTTAAATCGGAAACCGCAAAAAAGGTCGCCAGATAGGTTTCGATATTTGAAATGTGACAAGGTCTCAGATCTTGACTTTGCCAATCTTGTGCTCAATTAAAGTGATTTTTTAAAATATTTAATTTATTTATATTAAAACGCATAATTTATTTTTACTTACGAGATTGCATATTCAAACATGCACATGATTGCCTTGAATCTGATATCACAAACGATCGTATAACTTTATTTTAATCCTATCACATGCACATGATTCTCCACATATACTCTTGCAAAAAATAACTCATGTTATCATGTGAAAACCCATAATGGCCCTTCACTTAAAGTGGGCAGTATAGAGTACACGAATTATTTTTTATGTAGAAAAAATTGGCATTTTTGCAAATTTCCCAATATTGCCTGAAAGTCAAATTTTAATAAGGCGGCTGATGTCATTCAATTTGTCAGCTTCGCGTGGAAAATACCCAGTAAACCCCATTTCGGCATTAGTAAACAAACAATTCAAAATATAGTCACCCTTTGAATTCAATAAAGTGGCCAAAAAAAAACCGAGTAAATAAATAAATTGCAATGATACTTGATAATCTGATTCTACAATAACAACTTTTGTCTTAACTCTTAATCCAGACTTCAAACATACACCATCTAAACAACTTTTTGAACGTATGAGCTAAAATGGTTTAATTAACTCATCGATTGAATTTCTCAATTTTGAATTTGCCGTAAAATATTGTAATATATACCAATGCACGCACATCATGGAAGAAGCAATGACAATTAGCAAATCAATCACTACGCAAAACCCAATTTGATTTGTTAAACATACAATATTAATTTTGGTCAACTACCAAACGAATATTTCCAATTATTTTATCCATATATGTCTTAGGGAACAAGTCGTTAATTCATCTATATAACAACTCCTTAATCAAAGACCAAAATCACATAAGAAAAAAAATAAAAAAAAATTAAAGCTTTGTGACATAATTGAATGGCAGTAGTGCAGGTGTTTGGAACATGGTCAAGCCCATTTGTGAAAAGGGTGGAAATGGGCCTCAAGATGAAACGGGTCGAATATGAATTCATAGAAGAAGATCTGAAAAACAAGTCGGATCTTCTTCTCAAGTATAATCCAATTTACAAAAAGGTCCCTGTGATGTTACACAATGGAAATGCCATGGCTGAATCTCTAATCACTCTTGAATACATTGATGAGGTTTGGGAGGGCCCATCCATTCTGCCCAAAAGATCCATATGAGAAAGCCCAAGCCCGTTTCTGGGCTAAGTTCATCGATGATAAGGTAATTTTTTTTTTTTATTTAACTTAGCAAGAGTAGTTTGTGTTGTAATTTTCCAATGCTTTCGGATATAATTGGGTGGAAATAATGGTAAATGGGAAGGTGAAATGGTATAATGTAAATATACTTGTAACTTTTCTAATATTATTTTTATATATGGTTAGTTTATAGGGGTTGTTGACTTATTTGCTATACAAAATAGTACTAGTATTACTCGTTAGTAAGTAGTTGTTTTACAATAAAATGAAATGATAATTGCAAATCAATTACTCCTCTGTTCCAAGATAATGTGCACCATTTTTTTTACCGTGTTTTTAATGAGCGAGATGTTTATTAATATTTAAAATGATAAATTGATTTTTAAGAAGTTAATATGATAGACCTCTCCTCTATTATATGTCTTCTTAAGTTATTTTATTATTTTAAATATTAATAAAAAAATCGCTCGCTAAAATACGAGAAAATAGTAAACGTGTACATTATCCGAGATGGAGGAAGTATTTGCCTAAAAACAACCCGTTTTTATATTATTTTTCCTTATATATAATCCTCCCATGATAAAACATGTTTCTTTTATCTCAGTGCACATCTACAATATGGAAAGCTATGTGGAGCAAAGGTGAGGAGAGAGAAAAGGCGATAGTAGAAACAACTGAAGCCTTGAAACTTCTGGAGAATCAATTGAAGGGAAATAATTTTTTTGGGGGAGACAAGATTGGGCTTGTTGATTTAACAGCCAATTTCATTGCAGGATGGTTTCTTGGCCTTCAAGATTTTGTGGGCCTTCAAATCTTGACCCATGACAAATTCCCTCATTTAATGAAATGGGCCCACGAATACTCTAATGTCAGCTTCGTGAAGGAAAATATGCCCGATATGGAGAAATTGAAGGCCCGATTCGAGCCTCTTAAATCTGGATCTCGCTAGTAAAGCCCAAATCATTTGTAACGTGAAAGACTCGTTTGGTGTAACTAGCGTTTGTTTGGGGTGTTTCCTTTTTCAATAACAAGTTTTATTTTGTGGTGTTCCAATAACCAATAACGGAGTTTGTAAGTGAATGTGTTTCTAAGTTAATTACTTTTTGTAGTAAGATAAAAGTGAATGTATTTTTATAAGAGTTAGTCTCTCATCATTGCATTACAAAGACCGCGGTTTAAAGGGTATAAATGACCCATAAAAAAATGAGACATCGCCATTAATGAAAATGAGGATCCACAATAAAATAGGAAGGGTCAAAGTAAGTGCACGGATCTAGAATCCGTGGACCAAGTGTATATGAGACCTTGTCTTATTATAATATGATTTCTCTCATACAATACAAGATGCGTGTTCTGTTATTCTACAAAAAAGATAAAATAATATCACTCTAACAGTCATTTGGAATTTTATAGACATCTTTTTAATATTAATAATGAATTTATTGTGTCAAATTTTAAATATAGATAATAGAAAGTGATAAAAAAAAAACTCATACATGCAGACAACTTGAAGACAAATCATACATTGTTTTTCTAAAAGTGTTAAAACGTTAATGACCAAAATTCATATCTCGCATCCTCAGTGAGACCGATACCATCAAAGATGCCTATCATAGAAAATAGACAAAAGTATAGGGTCAAATTTCAAATATAGATAATAGAAAATATATGAAAAAAGTATAGGATTGAACAAGTTTTACACAAAAAATATGTAAAACCGACATTAAGAGAATTTATATTATTAAAGATTATTAGTTGTGATAATTGAAGAGTGTGATTTTTACTATAAAAATTATTACTCTTATAACACTAAAAGGTGTGACTTATTACAAATGGAGGTATTAGTTGTGATAATTGAAGGGTGTGACTTATATTACAAAAGAAAGATTAATTGAAAATTGAAGGTCACATCTATAAAAAAAATTAGTTTCAAATGAACAAGTTTCGGTGAAACCGATTAATGAAGTGTGACTTATATTATTAAATAATGTGACTTTTTAATATAAATGGTGTATTTTTTACTATAAATGGTACTACCTCCGTCCCCAAAAAGATCTTTCACAGGGGTTTAAACATGTTTTTAAAAAGGTAGATTAAATCCATTTATGAATAATATAATTAAATGTGAGTAAAGTATAATGAAAACTTGAGTAATTAAGTGTTTGTTGGATTATAAAGATTAAAAAATTGTGTCCGTGAGATTTGCTTAATCTACCTTTCCTAAAACATGTTTCAAATTTCTCCGAAAGATACTTTTGAGGGATCTATGGGAGTATTCTTCGTAAAAGTGAAGGTGTGACTTATATTATAGCGGATAGTATGTCGAAAAGTGATAATTGAAGGTGTGGATTATATTCTTAAAAAATTATTCTTTATATTACTAAAGAATAATGAGGATGTCGGTAAAAATAAATTAATTTAATTTCGATGAATAAGTTTCACAAGATACCAACTCGTTCAAAATTTGATATGACGACTAAGATCATTCAATATTTCAGCTTCGTCAGGATATTTCCTAATATAAACTCCATTTCGATATATATGAGTCATTATATATCGACTTAATATATACTCCCTCCCACTATTAAAACTGTATTCCATTTTTTAGGAACAAATTTTAAGAAAAAATAGATAAAAATAAAAGGAATTATAAAATATTGTAGAGTCCATTTATAAATAAAGTGAATTTTATAGGTAAAGTATAATAAGAATATGGGTAAATTAAGTGATGGTTGGAGGGTGGAAATAAGGTGTCCATAAAAAAAATAACAAATACACTTTTAATGGATGGATAAATAAGAAAAGTGAGCACAATTTTAATGGACGGAGGAGTAATTATTTTAATAAATAAAAATAGAGTATGTAAACCAGCTCAATACTTGAGTCACACAAATATTTTTTGTGAAATGCAGTGATGACACCTAGAACAACAATCACTACACAAAATCCAATTTTGTTTTGTCCAACATCATTTAGTCAACAATCAAAGGAATTTCCCCAATTTTTTAAAATCTGTATACATACATGTCTTGTTGAAAAAGTTCTATATAAACAACTCCATATATAATCAAAAACCCAAATTACTTACGAAATAAGAAAATAAAAAGAAATATCAAATGGCAGAAGTGCAGGTGTTTGGAACGTGGTCAAGCCCATTTGTGAGGAGGGTGGAAATGGGCCTCAAGATGAAACGGGTCGAATATGAATACATAGAAGAAGATCTGAAAAACAAGTCGGATCTTCTTCTCAAGTATAACCAGTTTACAAAAAAGGTTCCTGTTTTGCTACATAATGGAAATGTCTTGCCTTGAATCTCTCATAATTCTTGAATACATTGATGAGGTGGGAGGCCCACCAATTCTGCCCAAAGATCCATATGAGAAAGCCCAAGCCCGTTTTTTGGCTAAGTTCATAGATGATAAGGTAAATATTATTTTATTTTCTAATAATTTAAATTTTGTGCTGTAATTTTCCAATGCTTTGATAAAATTGTGCTTGAATTACATGGCAATAAAGATGAACTCATAGAAAATGTTATATATTTTTCTAGCATGCCTTCACATATATAGTTTTTCCGAAAAAACTCCATGAAACGGGATCTAATCTAAAGACAAATCAACATTCACCTCCCATAAAAGTTAAAACGTCAATACCTGGGATATGTTCCATCTCAAGTGAGACGATCTAACGCAGTGCTCTTTTTTTTTTTTAGTGTATACATACAATGTGGGTAGCTTGTTCGAGCAGTGGAGAGGAGAGAAAAGGCCATAGTAGAATCAACTGAAGCCTTCAAATTTCTGGAGAATGAATTAAAGGGAAGAAATTTTTGGGGGAGAAAACATTGGGCTTGTTGATATTACTGCCAATTTCATTGCAGGATGGTTTCTGGCCCTTCAAGATTTTGTGGGCCTCCAGATCTTGACCCAAGACAAATTTCCCAATTTAATCAAATGGGCCGATGAGTACTCCAAAATTAGCTTCGTTAAAGGAATACACCAGATCAGGAGAAACTGTTGACCCATTACAAGCCTCTTAAAACTGGGCCTCAGTAGGAAAGCCCAACTCCTTCGGATGGCGAAAAGACTTGTTTGGTGTAATTCAGGTGTGTAACATAAATAAATAAAAGTGCCTTTTTGGGGATTTTTTTTATATTTAAATAAGAAATTTTTCCGATGTATTGTACTTATGAAGGAATATACTCGAATAAAAAATTTAAATAAGGTTTTTACTAAATTTCAAGAGTTGGCATTGTGTTTGCTCACAACACTATAAATATTAATTTAACACGCCTATATGAAATTGTAAATTTATAAAATGAATTGTGTCAATCGATTGATAAATATGGTAGATAAATTTGGTATAAATAAATTTAACCCGGAGATATACTCTTAATTTAAACATTCTAAATAAGTATATAATTGATTCTCGAAGTAAGTTTAAAAGTAATTATTTTAATTATTTAAAAATATTGCAAATCACTTTTTTCAAGTGAATTTTTTGGATCCATATCCAACAAATTATGAAGCTCATTAACCCAACACTGCAATTATGAATATCTATATAACACTAGAATACAAAACATAATGCATTGGAGTTCATCAAGCACAAAACGCAATATTATAAGGACAGAGTTTAAAAACATAATTAACCAAAATAAAATGTGAGAAGATACAATTTATTGAAATGTGATTTCATGAGTCATTCAACATAATAATCAGTTCTTGTGAAAGTCAGGATCCTTCACTATGGTAACTGGGCACGTTACAGCGGTCATCACGTAATTTGTCACACTCCCCATGATTATCCTATCATAATCAAAACCAATTTCAAACAATTTAACTTGCTATTTACTGAAAAATGAATAAATAAAAACAGGAAATTCAAAAGGTACCTTTTGATGGTGGTAAGTCCTGCTACCCATAACCAATGAATCCAGCTTCAAATCTTCAACAGCTTCACACAGCTTCTCCCTCGCATCTCCCCAGTACACTTTTGTAACCACGTGAATCTAATCAATCAATAACATTTTCATTATTTCTGTTGAAAAAAATTGAACACAGGATTTATATATGTGGAAAAAAATCCCCAAATATTTGGCTCTGAATCCTAAAAAATTCAAAATTAAAGAAGAAAAACCTCTTTCTGCCTAGCGCCGGTGTCGAGAGTATCGGAGAAATTCGATATCAATAGGCATGTCGTACTTCGTCATCACCTCTGGTTCACGAAACTCCACCAATGGAATCAGAGCTGCAAAATCGATTCAAATTTCAGAAAAAAAAAAATGTTTCGTAACGATTTTTCGATTTATTGAGTTGCGATCGGAGATTTAGGAAGAAGATCCGTACGAGAACCGGATTGAGACCACATCTCATGGCGAGACTCGCCGATGGAGTGAGATTTCACATGTAGGATGTAAAACGTGTCGCCTTTATCGGCGAGATTGTCGATCGACCATTGCAGCGCCGCCTTGCTGCTCTTTGAGAAGTCCATCGCCACCTGATTTTCCTATCTTTCGCCAT
The DNA here is from genome assembly GCA_037126765.1 of Stenogyne calaminthoides. Taxonomy (NCBI): domain Eukaryota; kingdom Viridiplantae; phylum Streptophyta; class Magnoliopsida; order Lamiales; family Lamiaceae; genus Stenogyne; species Stenogyne calaminthoides. The sequence continues at coordinate 37,166,265 of JBBCBC010000003.1, read as the reverse complement.
TTTTTTCTTCTGATTTTTCTTCGCTGATTTTTTCTTCTTTTCTGTTTTTCTCTCTCTACGTGGGTTTTATTAATACAGAGGGAAAAAGCACCGCGTGTTGCGTGCGGAAAACCGAAGTTAAGTTAAAAGCAACCAATACCGCTATCCGCTCCCTGAAATGGATACTACTAATAAATATTTTAAGTGCTATAAAATACATTATCAGTCTTAGATAATTATGAAACGTTGTATAACCAAGCGTAAATCGACACACCATTTTCGAAGTATTAAAACACAAAATTTCAAATTATGCTCCATTCTCATTATGATATTGTCTTGCGCAAATGTATCTCTAATAATAATATTGTAAATTTGTAATAATAATGTGTAATGTATGGTGTTCGCAAAAAGTTTTGTTCTAATTCCAACTCTAATATTCCATTAATTTGCACACTTTCGGATCTTATTTTAAAAATATCATTTGATGGGGTCATATATATTATTCTCGCATCAATGCTTATAGTCCAACACTATGTGTGGATGATTCTCATATTTACACCCATATTTAATGTCTCAAATCCATATCATACTCCTGTTTTTAAAAAATATATGTGAATTCGATCAGTCATGCTTTAAAAGTAGTCGGATTATAATTTAAGCATGATTCTTTAACATTTTAAGAAAAATAAATAGTGATTTGTGCTATTTTATAAACCGTCTTATATATAAAACCGTCTCATACGAACTTTTGTCTAAAAAGCTTAAGCATTAAGAAATTAGAGGAATCAAATCATTGCCTTCATGTGAAAGTATATACACGTATACTCTACTGAAATAAAAGTAAGAATAAATTTTATCGTTCACATTTTTATAAGAGACTTAATTAATATTCAAAAATAAAGTTAAAGTAATTCAAAAATCTGTTACAAGTGTTGCGTTTACGTGCAATGTATTGGGCGTTTCCACTCGTCGTAAATATGTTTCATTTTTGTCAATATGTTCATACATTGCTTCATTTCTAAGCTAAATATTAATTATTTCTATACATTCTCGAAAGACATGCATCAATTATACAATAATGCAAAAACTATTGTATATTATTCTTAAATTTAATTATATGATATTGTCTTAAAGGTTATTAAATCATTTATTGTTAAATGATCAAGTAAAGACTCATGCTTGTTGCCCCCAATAATTCACATTAGTCGTTTTATTTATTTATTATGACTATGTGAATACTTGCATAAAATAAAACTTTTATAAATATTTTCCAGGTCATATGTTAGGCAATTTTAAGGTATGAAATGCATTATTATTATTATTATTATTATTTTTTGAAGATAACATAAATTATTATTGAATGGTGGATAAGATCATATGTATATGAAGCTTCATGCTTCTTTTTGTCCATTCAGTAGGCAGATAATCCAACATTAATTACTATACCCTCTTTTAGGTAATACTATTAAAATTAGTGCAACAGTCAAATTACTGAACTTTGCTAAAATTATCTGTATTTACTATTTATGATTTAATCACCTATTTTAACAAGTGAAAATAATCATGACATAATTAATAATTTATAAGTATATTAAAAAATACGTGTGTGGTTATTGCTAAACATTCATTAGTAGAGTAATATCTTGATAATTTCGTTTAATGAGTTGGTCCCAATTTTATTTTATAATTATGACCACATGGGCTATAGCCCATAACGTAATATTTAAATGGGCCGATATAATCGGATTAGGATAATCTCCGCTCAAAGCATTTTTTCTAATGCAATATAGGCCCAGTTGGGAATTATATTATTTTTGCCGGCATAATGTATTTTCGTAATGATAAAAATTTGTATAAGACTGTCAACATGAAACTGAATCACTTCACAGTAAAAAACATTATTTTAAATGTAAAATGTATGACTTTTCGAAAAAATAAAGTTAAGACTATATACTTATATTTTTTTTTTTTAAAGTGATACAAAAAAAATGATATCATTTCTATTGAAAAATGATAAGCACACTCATCAAAACCGGTTTCAATAGAGATCTAAAAGGTTTTGTTTTAAACACTCATCTAATTAGGGCTTGCTCTTTTTCAACACCTGTTCTATGAACTTTCAAATAAAAATGATGACAAAAAACTCTTATAAGATGGGTTACAACTTAAACAAAACACACTTTCTCCCAAAACATTAAAAACGTTAATGTTCAATTTATATTCCTCATCGTGAAACCCCATCAAGCAAAGTGTGTCTAAAAAATGATAACTTTCAAATGTTTATTGAAAAAGACAAGAGTATTATATAGTATGATTTACGGATATCTTATGTAATCCGTAGGACTCATCAATATATTTCATGATCATGCATGCATTAACACACCACACTCAACATTTCTCTATTTGATAAAATCATAAAATACTTCATTCATTGAATACAAAGGATCTAGATCTAACACAAGAGATAACTTTCCATGTGCATTTCCCCTTTTACACCACAAACCTTTGGAACCTTGTCATGAAAGAATTTATATATCAATATAGCAACGTGGGATGGAGTAACTATGTATATAACACATAGGACTCATTATTATTGCATGAGGATAGACTTTGTTTATATATAAGCATCTTCTAATAACAGAAGATTACGATTACATGTTACTTTTGAAAAAGAAAAAAAAAAAATACTTAATAGATGCTAATCACACTAGATAAGTCATGCACAGACTCGATATATAAAGTTCAAGGAAAAAATTTGATCTCGTGATATCTGATCACAAGACCTAACAAATAAGAAGCTTTTTTTTTTTTCAAAGCATATGAAAAATAAATCATTGAAAAGATTCGATTTAAACACTAACTTTGGATATATTCATGCGAAGGATGGTCTCTACGAATGATATTATTTTTTGGTAGACAAGTTAGAGTGATGACATAAAAAAAGGATGAAATTAACCAATTTTAATGATAGCATAAAGTGTTTGTTGTAAACAAAAATGGTGCAACAAAAGCATGCCTTAGAAGGTGGTATGTAATTATACAATTTTTGTGGGACACAATGTCCATCAGATAACTACTAACTAGATGTCCATAAGGACCCCACCAACAAATTATAAGATGACTCGACAAAATTTTATATTTATATAAGTAATTAATACTCCTATGTAATATCAATTCGATGGCCTTATATGTGTTTCTGATTTGTGTGAAATAATTGGCTATTATCTCTAAATAATTTGTCACATTACTATAGTCTATCTACAATCAAGTGATTGACTACACCTCTATCATGTATTATATTGTTCGATGGTTAAATTGGCAAGAGTGTTCATGATATAGCAATATTTTTTAGGCAACAATTTATTGGAAAGACAAAAAGCTTGTATGAGAATTCCGCATAATTTAACACAAAATCAATAATCATCCATCTCTTTTTCCAAAATATTAAACGTTAATATTCAATTATGTTTTATCACTACTATGGGGCGATGCCTCACGCAAATATATCCATTTACGGATGATCAAGCAACTAACTTAGTTTTGATTTGGTTTCACATATACACGAAATTCTCGAATCGGCACCCAAATTTTTTTATACATTTTTTTTTATTTTGATAATTTATATATAACCCATAAATTTTGAGTATATAATAATATCTCCATTTTAATTAGTTATTATTATTATTGATACAATTTTATACTATATATGATGTTTTAGTTCTTCCACTTTTTTCATGGTGTTTGGTAAAATTGTGAGAAATGAAAATGGTGTAGAATTGAAACGTAAAGAGTCATAATCATACCTCCAAAATAAGTGAAATATAGTGGGTTTCTTAATTTTGAGGAATGACAAGTTTAATTCCACACAAACATTGTGATTTTGATTCTTATATATCAACCTTAAAATCTTCCAAACCAAGCACACTAATATTTTTAATTTAGGGAATGCGTGGCTATTTACCAGGAACGACAATATGTATAATAGTGTGAGACTATTGTGGAAGGAGAGCCATTCTTCACATAAATGAGAGGCAAAAAGCTTTAGCACTATAATTAGTAATTATTTTCATCCAAACTTTTTCATTTCATTGCTATTATTTTTTTTAAAGTGTCTAATCAATCACCACATTAGTTGAAGATTGATTCTTTATAAATTTGCAATATAGCTCATGGTTTGATCGAATATTATTATCTCCGTCCGAATCAAATTCACCTCCCTTTTTTTATTCATTTCAAATTTTACACCTCAAGGTATAAAATTGTTATAACTAATTGCGAGAAAGATATAAAACGATAAATAAATCGAATAAATCGACATCGAATTTTTACGTGGTTCACTAACAATTTGTTAGATACGTCCCACGGGTAGAAGAGAGGATCTCGTATATATTGTAATCGACAATAATATACAACTCAAATAGGAATATAAATAATAATCCTTAACCTGACCGGGCTTTAAATTAATAAGCTCAAACCGGAAACCAGCTAGTCCTAAATTAATAAGTCCAAAATCGAATCTGACTAATGCACTTTTATCTGTTGTAACACAAATTATCACATCGGCGATGATGAATTATCACGTCGTGTTATGCCTACAGAACTGGATCGACCGACCCATTCGCCATGAGGTCAAGAGTCAAACAGATGATGATTTGTGCGGCTTACACTTATGATTTGTCATCTTTGGCCCTCTATAAATAGAGACCTCACCCCTTCGTTATGAAGGAGCTCTGCGGAATGTTTCCTCGTTATACATATATAAAAAAACTATAATTCAGGGGAAGAACTCAGGGTTATTCCCGATTGTTTTGTTTGATGGTCAAATTCAACAAGCCACATCGAATCCCTATTTTTTACTACCAATGTATCAAAGAGGTCGGGGCTTTAATATTAGGAGGCCCTTCACATTTTCCACAATCCCGATATGGGATAGAATAGGACTTCTTAAATAGGTTTGGAAAATCCTTTAACTTTTGATACAATTAGATGTGAGATAAAACAAACTCCGCTTTTATTTTACATAATCCCAAACAAAAATTCTTCATAAACTTCATATCACTATATTACGGTGACCAAATGTCATTTTTGCTATTCGATGTTTTGGATTCTGAGTCTTGTGATACCCGGCGTCCAATATTGAGGAACCATTTGGTTGGAAATACTAATGGATGAAATAATGAGATTAATTTCAATTATTCTTGTTTGGCGGTTTTAATACACCAGTAATAAAAATAGAATTAAGTAAATGATTAGTACGTAATCATTTAATCAACCCTTTTCAAATGAAACTTAATGAAACTCATTGTTGAATTCCTAATTAAACAATAACAATATAATCATAATAATTGATTCATCAATGATATTCATTGTTATTACTAATTCTCAACTTATACTAAACGGACCTTAATTTCTAACCTTTTGCCTCAAATCAACGACAAGGGTTAAAAACAACCCCCAAAATGACATAATCAAGTGATAAAGTTTGTGGTGATGTAGAAAAAATCCTCAGAAAGGTTGAATTCGATTAATGTGACAAAATTTCCCGATAAAATATTATGGAGATTTGTCGCATAAATTGAATATTGTTGACTATCTCGTCCACGATTTGGCCATTTCGGTGAGGAACCAACAACACAGACGAAAATTATTCTTCTCTTTTCTTAAAAAAAAAAAAAAAAATGAGAACAAAGATCAATCAAGGCAACATTGTGTTGTCACGTCACTAATAGTGATCACCTAATAAGTAGGTTTAAATCTTTCATGATTTGATCCAACTTTTGCTTTTCCACCAAAAAATATCTTCACCCAAAATTGCACTTATCCTAAACATTAGTACTAAATCAAAATGGACCCCTTTAATTAACTAATTGATAATGTCTGAGTTTTGTCATCAACATTCCCTCCAAAAACAAACCAAAATACAGAGATATATGCAAAGAGAGTTGGAGAATTAATAACGAATGTCGCATCGGTCAAAAGTTGAATAAAACTTCCAATAATCATTGGCATTTGCAAACATATTTTATCTTTACAACGAGTTGGTCTCTCTTGTGTATACACTAGTTGCATTGCATGATAATATAATTAGTGAGTGCTATTTTTTTCCAAAAATAATTTTTTAAAATGTATATAAATCACACTCAAAAAATGTATATAAATCACACTAATAAATTTGACCTTTACTTTAAAAAGAAAAAAAACTGTAGAAATTTTGACCTTAAGGTAAATTTTTTTAAAATAAAAATTGAAGTGGAATTAATTATTGGCATTAAATTTTAATTTCTAGGTACTAAACTGTACATTAAATTTGATCAATTAAGTGTGTTTAATTTTCTACCAATGAAAAAGGGAATTATAGTAACTTAATTTAATGAAACCACCATAAATGAATGACCAGTCACCACCAATGTTTTAAAAAACGGAACGGAAGTTGAGCCGGACGACCCCAAAAAGGACTGGACGAAGTCGGACTGGTCGGGATTAATGGCCGATGTGGACGTCATATAAATATTATATATATATATAATATGCATAATTTTTTAAAAATCAAAATATTGAGTATAATAAGTGAATATAAAGCATCTAAGTCACTTCAAACTTATTATTATTATTATTTTTTAATTCAATATAAAAATATCAAACTAATTGTTAATTAATAAAGGCCCATAAACATTTAGCAATAAAATGCCCTAAACACTTGATAATAAAATGCCAAGAGAAAAGTAGAAAACTTCAATTCGTCTTTGGCCCCGCAAACTTAGGAACAGGAAAGATAAGTGATAAAGGCCAAACACTCCAAACCCCAAATTCACCATTTAGCCGCCGCCCACCACCACACCCGCCACCGTGCGCGTTCTCGGCACCATCATCTCTCTCAATGAATCCACGACCCCTCTCATCGTAGATCTTCCACTGATCATCTTCAGCCATGCCGCTTCTCATCAAGCTTTTGCTCAAGGCTTTTGTAAGTGGTAGTGACCCCGAGAGGTTGTGAATAGTGGCACCGATTTGCCTTCAAGCGAGCGCGGGGCCAGGCGTCCTTTTTTTTGTTGAAAACGGCGGTTCACTGGTTCCCCGATTTTCACCTAGGCCGAACAGTTTTCGGTTTTGAGGTGGGCGGTCCAATAGCGGTTCTCTCACTTATTGGCCCTTTGATTGTTCCGGAGTCGGGACCATTTAAAAATGAGGTCCACCACCACTCTGACTCAAATTGAGTTTCAACTACTTCAGGGCTTATCTGTCCATTTGGAGGAAATTTGTGAGAATTTTGGCGGTAAAATTCCAAATTCAATTTGAAATTGTATAAATAATTAGGTCAAATAATCAAATATAGCACATACTTTTGAGCTCTCATCAATTTTATCACATACTTTTTTCTCTCCAAATATAAAGACATACTTTCACTTAATATTAAAAGACATCCGAATCATTATTTTCGACAAAATTAAGTCTAATGTGGTAATTGGAGGTCAACATCTTCTTGGCGTGTACATATTAAAATATAAAAAAAATAAAATATCACCAACTATATAAGAGAGCGTGGGATATGAAAAATCTAGGATTTTTATTTGTTAATTTTAGTGGTGATATTTTTTTTAATATTTGTCGACAAAAAGCACATAAATTTCAATGACCACATGCATTAATTTTACCCTAAAAACAATAATTTGGGATATTTTTTAAATATTAAGTGAAAGTATGTTTAAATTTGGGAGAGAAAAGTATGTGCTAAAATTGTTGAAAACCTAAAAGTATGTGCTAGATTTGATTATTTGCTTTAGAAATTGAGATATTTTCCATAGGATAATTTAAACTTGAAACCTTTGCCTTGATACTAAATTTCCTCCATTTTCTTTTGTTTTTGATGTTATAAATAGATGTTTGAAAAAACTTTTTGAAACCCATAATCAAAACTCAGAAGTAATGAAGCAGCTATAATAGTTAAAAAAAATGAAAATTCTTATGAGGCGTTTTTCATGAGAAAAAAGTATAAATTAACACAAATCATATTCACCCGTCTTAAAATTAATTTAAAGCCTAAATGCCTAAATTATACTCCGTCTCATCAAAGGAGCACTGCTTTCATGCAATGTTTTAAAACCGAAGGAAGTTGAGTAGGGCGACCCAAAAAAAGGTTGGACCAGGGTCGGACAGTTATTGAGCCATTGAGGCGGTATGGCGTCATAATAAATATTATATATATATATATATATATAATATATAATTTTTAAAAAACTCAAAATATAGAAATTATGATAAGTGAATATAAAAGATCTAAAGTCACTTTAAACTTCAAGTTCAAACTTAAATTTATAAACATAATAGAAAATGTCCATTAACATAAATAGTTCCAACTTTCAAATTTGATTTCCAAACATAATAGAAATGTCATCAACAATACAAAAGTCACAAGTCATAACATAAAACAAAACATAGTAGATGTCAAATACAATACAAGAGTTTGAAATTCAAATCATCATCACAAATGTCTTATGATTGCAAAATAAACAAAAGTGGAGACAGAGAAATTCTTCATCTAATACCGTCTCTCAACATTCTAAGTTGCTTAATTACCTTTTGTGGATTTCATAATTCATCTGATTAGAAGCCTCTTTGTTCATTTTCATTTTTAAACATGAACATCGAGAAAAAATCTAGCAAAAAAAAATGTGGTTCCTAGTTCCTACTATTGGTTAGCAAATTAATAAAAACATGAAAAAAAGAGAAAAAAAGCCCTTAAACGTCCCGCGTGATTATACACCCTCCATAAGCAAGATTTGTCGCAAAACACGAAATAGAAAATGATAAAACAAAAAAACAAGTTGCAAACTCAAATCGTAGTCATTTTCCATTATAGTGATTAAAATGATGGATTCTAAACTAAAATGTCTTGAGAATCAGCGGTGATAACGAAATGTAGTTTGGAAAATAATGGAATAGAAAGAGAGATAGTTACCTATGAGTGATTTGCAATATGAATTGAGAAAATCAAGCTAATAACACTCATTAACAATCGATTTATTTAGAAGTGGAAAAAAAAAAAAAACTCGCGATCGCTATGAACTCGGGCGTCAAGGCCGCCGACATGACGACCCGGCTGACGGTCGAGGCGGGTGTTGCTTAGGTTTTTGAAACTCACCGCGACGCATTTACATGTTGTTTAGGGTTTTTGAAATGAAGCGAGAGAACGATTTACGAAATCAGAATGAAATGAGGAGGGTTTTCTTAGTTTTTAAACTGATCTGAACATTTAATTTATAGTAAAAGCAAAAATTATTTTAATGAAACCGTCAAAACCGCGGTTTAACAGTTGACGGTTTAGGTTTTGTTCGGTTTTCAACCGGTTTTTCGATTTAAGGATAAGCGGCCCAAATAGCGATTTTATATATTATTGGGGTCGGTTCGGAACAAATTCGGCCGGGTCGGAGTTTTCAAAATAGAGTTTCAACGACATCACGCAAGTGTGTCTCTTTAACAAAATATCATTGAAATACCTGCTTATTTAATTCGTAGGATTCAATTTTTGTATTTTTGTCAAATTTTCCACTATCATCATCTCTCTATCAGTGAAATAAAATAAAAAACTCTGTTAGTAACCAATGGTTATTCAGAATTTTTCAAACAAGTATTTAAATTTATTAGCTTTTGAATAATTTCTGCAGAGCCACTAAATCAAATAAAAAAAAATTAAAAAACACAACTCCTTCCAAACAGGCCCCAGTGTGCTCCACTTGGATAAGATTGAAAACAAAGCAAAAGAGCCGACTCACTTTTGCCTTTTCTTCACGCGCTAAAACCACGCCCTCTCTCCATATTATTATTATTATTATCATTTAGATTTTAAATATTTTGAATTTAATAAATAAAGTTTCAATTTTATTTAAATACGCCGGTGATGCCGGCAATAAGACGACTTCATGGTTGTTTGACTAAAATAGGTAGACAGTTGAGGGCCCAAACTACAGTGTCCCCCACTCTCATATTCATATTTAAGGTAATATATAAAAAATCATAGTTTTATTGCGAATCTTGTTCATAATCATAACGTTAAGTTTATATTTATAATTTATTTATTCAATTATTATAGTTAATATCTTTTTATAATATAATTATACACAATTCAATTTTTATTATTAATACATTTATTCTAATATAACTTTTTTAAAATATCTTTTTTATTATAATAAATTATACATTTCAATTATTTCGAATAATATAAATTAAAACTGTGACTGCTGTCCACTTGGTTTTTATTACTCCTATAATTTTTTAATTCTAGTAGTCCTACAAGTAAATTGAACCACCGTCATTTTGTATACACACGCATTTGCAAGTAGACTAGTAGCATACATAAAATTTGTTTTATACGTACATGTGGCCAAATTGGTGACACCCTATATATGTAATTTTTTAGATGTAATACAGGAATATTAAAAATGAAATAGAAATATAACTCAATCGTAAAAGATTTACGGCCTGTTTATTTGATAAGTACAAATGTAGAAAAATGGAAATGTGTTGGGAATCTGAGGGATCCTCAAAAGTATCGACAAGTGCCTAAATTTGTATTTTAACTACTGATCACATATTCTGTTTTCTGGAAACTTTTTTTCTATATTTTAATTTCTAATACATTATGTGCACTCATGTTTGCCACTTTCATTTGAGAAGGCCATGGTGCATAAAGTTATCAGCAGTATTATCAAGATAACGGCATAATTTGTTTTTACGAAGACATTTCATGAGTCGCATTTATAATTACCTAAACTTATTCAAATTTAAAAATATATGATTTTTTAATTTTATTGATGTATTCTTTGAGTCGAAATCATAGACTAATATTAATATACATATCTACAACATCTTAATTAGCGTCACCCCTACTCTCCAACTTATGTACGTGTACGTAATATTAAAAGTACTATTTGTATTTAGAAACTAACTACATATTCTTCACTAAACAAATCAAAATTGTGTCTATAATTAATTAATGCCAAGTTTTTACCACATATATTTCTTTAGAATATAAGTTCACACTCTTTTTTAATAAAATTTAAGAATATAAATCGCGTCCTTAAGTAATATTTTTTTAATCTCTTGAAAGTTAGTTTAAAAGAAGTAAGACACCAATCACTCAAATCTTTCACGTAAATCGCCAATCCACCTTATAACTCCCATAACTCCAAATTAAGTTCCTGGGGAATCTAACCTTGCCTCCCACTTCAAATGAAGCCTTGTTGAATAATTAAATTAAAATTAAATACTTGCGATTCACACACCCTTTAAAGAAAATCCATTCATTTCTTTTATTTATCATTCTGACATTAATTTTCTTTATAATATGTTTCACACCTTTTACTTTTGTAAGCAATCTTTTTTATAGTAAAAACGTCACATTTTCTTTAAGAATATAAATTAAATACTCCTTCCTTAGGTTCACCGTAGTAAAACTTGTTCACACTATCTTTGTCAATATTAAACTAATAACTACTCACATATAATATATCCACAAATACCCATATAATTAGGAATATACTGTATTTCAGGAAAATAATTTATTTGAAAAAATGAGGTCGGAGTACATAAGTCGACGACAAATGAAAGATACGTTTGTAAAGCGATTTGGCTACAGCTCACAGGTTTTAAGAGAAGGCAATTACCTAATTAGCGATTTTTTGCCATAAAAGAAAAAAAAGACGCTCTCAGTCACGCATCTGGCTATAGCAAATTGCTATTTGTCTCTCATACTCCACCCATCCGACCAAACCCCCAATTTTATTTTCCGGATAATAAATCTCTTCTTTATCCAAAACACATCCTTAAATATAATAATGTTCTAATAAACATATAACCCAAAAACAAGGTCTTTAAAAAATTACAAAAATATTAATAGCAAGAGGAAACTCAGTGCACCATTGCACGGCACAAATGATATGTCAATTGGGAAAATTTTAATCTTGTTGAAATGTTTTAATTCTTACTTCTAAATATTGACACGAATGACAAAATTTATATTTTGCATGAAATGGTGTTGATAAAAAAAAATTAGTATTGTTTCAGCCTCACGAATAACAATTTTTTTTTTAAATTCAAATTGGTTCAATTATTGAAAATTGAATTCAAATATTTCGATAGGCCAATAATAATTAAATAAAATGCAGGGATGATAATATCACTCCATGATCGACCTTGACCCATCTTGTATGGAGGTTGGACACTTGCGTCGTATGAAAATTGGGCGGGTAGAAATATTACCGGGATCGTTACTTACGGACATATGCCTTATTTTATATATTAAAAAATCAAAATATATATTACATAATATGTGCAAATACAATATATTTTACATTTTTTATATTTATTAATATGTGAAATAACCCGATTTAACTTATACACATTTTTAGTCAACATAAAATATATTATCGTCCGGCTGCTTGTGGGTTTACCCCGGTATACGTATGGCAGCGATTAAATAAAATGGAAATATCTCTTTGTCGACTTATCGTAAATGTAATAACGACTCTTTTCTTATTTATTTATCCTTTATCCGTAAAATATTAATAAGCAACGCATTTTTCTACCTCGACACTTTATCACTTTATCATTTTCTTTAAAGCATTAATGGCTATGAGTTAAGTTTGAACGGAATGAGTAATATCATTATTTCAATTGAAATTAATTATTGATATCGACATCTTAAATTATAAAAAAATTATAAAAGACATTTAAAATGGGTACTTCTCCGTACGTCCCTCAGGTTAGGACCATACCCGTTTAAAGGAACGTGGCGATGCAGGTATCTAAGTACCTGACAGAATAATTGCCATCCCCTACCCCTAAATAGAAGAATAGTGATTAATATTATTAAGCGTCTGTGATAGATGAATGAATTTTTCGTCTATTTATCACTTTTCTCTCCATATAAATCCCACGGTCTTTTATTAAACACCCAACATTTTAAATTCACTTTGATGATTGCTCATCCATATATATCTTTTTGGTAGTTGTTAATATTATCTATTTTTTTAAATAATGATATTTAAAAATTAAAAAGAAAAAAAAAGAAAAAAAAATAACAAAAAGGTGATACAATAATTTATCTCCACATCGATAAAAACCACAATGATTTGAATTGCAAACCCGTCCTGGGTCATTGGTAAGGATGGTCGTCTGCTCCATCACTCGGGTCCAAGTATTTTTTTTAATTTTTTCGGTATCGTGGAAAAGCCTGACAAAATTTAAATCGGGGTGATATATGTCTCATAGAATACTTGGAATATATATTATTATGTAAATATTTTTTATATTTATGCATTTATATATCATTTATATATGATTTGACTTTTCCCACCTCTAACTTATTATCTAATTAAATAATTTTAAATTAATTTGAAAAAAAAAATCTACACCCTAAAATCTAAATCATAACCATAAACCATGATCCATTCCCAAGTGAGTGAGCCATGAACCACTTTCAGGTTAGAATAGCTCGAATCGGAGTTCGGATCATATAATTTAATTTATTTTAATTAAATAATTTAAATTAAATTTTGAAAAATATGTTTTGCACTAATTAAAAAATTTAAATTAAATTATGGATCACGAACCAAATGCACGAGTGGTTGAACAACAGGCAGAATGAATTATGATTTAAATTATTTAGATTTTTAAGGTGCTTAAGTTGCAAAAATTGAATTTAAATCAATTATCAAAATTGTCACTAATTAATAATTTAGCGTGATAATATCAAAATTATGTTTATATATATTCCGATTTTAATTTTTTATTTATATTTTATTCTTTTATTTATTTTTATAAAAAGTATGTTATAATATAATTGACTCTTCATGACATAATTAATTTTTTAAGGAGATAAAATAATTATGATAATAGAAAAATAAAAATTAAATATATTAATTGATTTTTAGGTCGGTTAGAAATACTGGAATGTCGTTAGAGCTGAGGATGGGAATTAAAAAAAGTTTTTAGTTGAAGGGCCATGGTTAGTTGGGAGGCATAGAATTGGCACATGCCCACCCGTTGACAATCCTGGCGTCGTTGGGTATCAAGGTGAATTTGTTGTGTCACAACGTATATAATCTATTTGTATATATAATTAAAAATAGAGGCTAACGAAAAACTGCGTTAGATAATCTGGCGGTGTGGCAGGGGCGTAAGTTAGACGTTGATCTTTATATTTTAGAAAGGGAAAAGTGTAATTTATCTTCTAGAATATAACTAGTTTACGTCGTAGGAGGCAGATTTCGTATAATTTTATAAAAAAAAAAGAGAAAAATTAAAATTTGTTCTCCACCACGGTGAGAATGTTCAGCCAATTGAAAAGAACGCCAACACGTTGTCACCCCACACCACCGTGATTGCGCCCTGCTCGATATTGCAGTAAAATAAATAAGTTTACACAAATTAAAATCGGGCCGGTCCACACCCAGTCTCACATGCCCGAACCGAGTGAGGCAGGAGATTGTCGAACATGAGTCCCTCCCACTCCCCCACTCCGTGCTTACACAACTCTTTCCAACTATACCCAAAATATTTCAAATTGGCCTGTAAATGGCGCTTCTCGCCTCTTAGGTTTCCAACTTCCCAAATAGTGGTAGACTGTGTTATAAACTGTCAATTATAAAATACCCACCACCACTCACCCTTTCTCTCTCTCCTAAAACTGCTTTCTGCTTTCTCTCTCTATGTTCATTTTGCTGGGTCTATTGCTTTTCCCCACCATTGAAGTGGTGGCTATAATTAAACCTTTGAGACGCAGCAAACTATCCATAATCTCTCTCTTTTTTAACTTTTTTTCTTTTCGGTTTCTACTGCTGCTGATATTTTTGGGGCCTGATATTTCGAATATATAAAGAAGTTTTTTAGAGCTTGATTTTATTGTTGCGGCGCTTGAGTCTGACGATTTGGAGTTCTGGTTGCCGTCCAGTTTCTGAAGCCGACGATGACTTGGTCACTGATTTCCGGGCTGGTAGTTTGAAACTGAAGCGAGTCGACGATTTTCCTTACGGATTTGGGAGTTCCTACGGTTTGAGCTCGATCTGGGTTCGCCGGCGACGGAGACTGACAGCGACGACGATGAACTCATCGCTGAGTTGACTCAGCTTGCTCAAACCGCTTTGCAGAACACCGGTTTTTCCTCCGACTACACAGCAACAAAGGTCTGTACAAGTTATGCCTATTTTCACTTCCTTTTTCAATTTCCTATTTTAGAGTTCTAATTTTATTTTTAAATTTTTTAGGGCTGGAACCTCTCTGGTTCGCCGCATCGACTCTGTGCGGTTGTAAAGCCGGTTCAGAGGGGCCCTAATTCCATCTCCGGCGTCTGTTCGCCTCCCTGATGCCGAAATCATGGCGGTGGGGAGATGCTGTATGCGGCCGTAGGGAAGTTACTGGATGCGGCTTATTGAAGAAACGGCGCCACTCATCAAACCTTTACCCACAGCATGCTAAACCAACACTGTCGCCGCACACGGGCAAACCAGAACTTAGCGTCGCCGTATTACAAGAATAAATATATACACAGTCATTTTGCGTCGGAGATGTTGCAGGCGTAGTACTAACGAACTCCCTGATTTGATTTTATTTATTTTTTTAATTATTTTAAGCCTTGCTGATTTTTCCCTAAACTGTTTTCCGGCTTCAACAGATGAAGCAAACATCGAATGTTGAAGAACAGAGTCTACTCTGAAGCCATGGATTTCATCTTCAAAAGAGAACGGAAGAACAGAATGACATGCCCAAGGTTTATCCTTCGCCAATCCTTGGCCTACTTCTACAACCGCCCCGCAACATAAATCCGGTCTCAGGATGAGGCGGTTTTCTTGGAGAATCAGCTGTTAAGAAAGAACGGACAGGAACAGGCGTTTCATTCCTCAAAGATTCGGATCATTTCCTTGAAAAATCGCAAGAAACCAGGCATTATTCTACAACAACTTCTCCCGTTTTGGTACCCTGTATTTTACTCTTGTATTTCAAATTTGAATTTTGAATTTTTGTAATACACAGCAGGTTGCTCAACTGTTCTGCTACCAGAAAATTAGTTCAAGCATTGAATTCAGCCGCGACTCCATTGACGCCCAGATTCACCCGAGAACTTTCAATACAGATTATGGTAAATAACAAATCACATTCATTTTAACAATTTAATTAATATTTCCTCAGTCTGAAAAGCTAATCCCTCTTATTCGAATTTCATCAGAAGCTGCAATTGACACAGAAACAATCTGGTGCTGGCTCAACAAAAGGAAGCGTTGTTCCACCGCCAGTGATGAATCCAACAAGTAAAAGGCCTATCAAGAATGGACATTTCTTGGTTTAAGAATGGGTCGTCTGTTTTCATTGGATGAAGAAGTGTGATATTTTGATTGGTGGGATTATATGGTACTAGTTAGCTGCCATGGGAAGTATTAGTGGTAGGGAATTGAAGTAGTAATTTTGACTAGATGATGATGAAATAGAAATAAATTTTTTTTAAGTCCGAAGGAATTGGGAATTTCAGGAATAAAATTATTTATTGCTATTTAATGAATGGAAATTTGCTGTAGTATATTTCTTCTTTTGGCTTTTAGCTGCATGTACTGAACACAAGTTTGGAAATATCTTCTAGTTTTCGTTTTTGGAATATGGGACCAAGATTATTTAATTACGTAATAAATAATGAAAAAGGATTTGTTTGGGGTTTGTAGGTAGTATTAGTGATCTGCCAGACTGCTATTACCCAGCAATCAAACTTCCTCTCTATTTATTGTTTGCACGATGAATTAATTATAAAAGAAATATTATTTGATAAAATGAAGTTTAACATTGATGCATCTTTGTGCATATTAATAGATTTAGTATTTTTTAAAAGTATTAATTTATTGGAGTCACTCTTTTTTTGCGCTCATTATGAATTTAGTTAAATGATTCGATTTGGATAAATTATGCTTTTTAGGTACTAATTTTCTTTTAAATAATGAATTGTAAATTATATAATGAGTTGGATAGTTATGAATTATTTGGGCATCATAAGTGTTGGGCGTAGATTTGGAGTCAAGATGCAGAAAAAAAAACACAAAAAAAAATAATTAAAACTAAAAAAAAAAAATTTAAAATTAAATTAAAATTAATTTAGCGTAAAGTGTTGATTGAAAAATTTGCCTAATTCATTTATTTCATATATATGATTAAATACTTAAGTTTTATATGCATTAAATTATGGCTTAGTCCAGTTAAATAACATGAATAATTTTAATTTTAATTGATGGTCAAGCATGGGAGAAGAAGAGAAAGCAGTTGATGTAGTGAATAGACATGCTTTTTCCACTATTTTAACTTTTTAAGTTCTACACTTTTGACCATTTTCTTCATTATAATATTGCAGTCTCAAATATTATAATTTGAGAAATCTTCTTTTTCAAATGTACCTTTTCTTTTTAACCATTTCTAATTCATCCATATATTTATCATCATATGTTCCTACTTTTTATTGCAACAATTTTTCCTGCTAATAAAGACATTTCATTTGTCTTTTTATTAATATGTGTGCATGTATCAGGTCTTATAATTTTCCAGCACAACTCCGGTAGGATCTTTGTGAGATAATTCCAAAAATTAGATATCTTTTAATTTTTTAACATAAAAAGTACAGGGACATGCATTTAGGACAGAGTATCTAATGTCTGTTTCTTACCATTAAAATAAAATAAAGCTCATCAATAAAAAGTTTATCTACATGCAAATTTGGTGAAAGACATTAATAAAACAAAATTACCATTTACTTACATACACTCATAGGATCACATCTAGATTCACGGTATTTTATTTGATCTCAATTAATTGGTTAAATGAATGATCCATGGAAATGATTTACAGCAATAAAGGTCTAAATTTCAGAAATATTTAATTTCCGTATTAAATGTGTCTGTATTATCAAAGATACTTTTTTTTTTTAGTAGCGTTATTTCTATCAGGATAAATCAGCATATGGTGTGTTTAAATAATGATTGCATTACATTTTTTATATATATAGAATCACCATTATTGATAATTGAATTAACTTTGATACCATAAAAAATACTAAATATACCAGTCATATTACTTAAATATCTTATAAGATTATTATAATTGCGTCAGGAAAAATTAAGAGGAATGGGTTGTATGAGCTGTCTTACATAATTATCAATGTAATTGGAAATTAAATTTCAAGCGTCCAATTTGTATTAGTAAAAAGTTAAGCTTTTCATTATAATTTCAATTAATTTCGAGAAAGGGTACGTTCTTAAATACTTTCATTTTTTAAAATTTAATAATCACGATAATATTTAGAACCACTGGATATTCAACACTTAATTAGGTATCTGGTAAATTGATCAATTCTTTATTTTTATAGACATGAACTTTTCGATTGTCGTTAATGTATTTTTTTGTAATATGATCCATGGCATTTCGATTATAATCTTATCTTACGTGTAATATAAATCACGTTTCAATATTATATAGGTAATACATTTTATTTATGGTACGCTCTTGATTATCGCAATTAATATCTCTTAATAATATAAATCACACTTCTTAATTAATTCACAAAAATTTATGTGAAATTTGTTCCTTTATAGTTCCATGAACCGGATACTTAATTTCAATAATTATTAGTCAAATAGTCAGAGTCCATGCAGAATCTTGTGGATTGATTGTGACTAAAAACACCATAATTAACACATAATGAAATATTAAAAAAAGAAAACTGGTGTTGTAATGCTGACGAGTAAATGCGTGTATTTCATAATAAATTTTTTAAATTTAATATTTTGCATTAATTGCGGCACCTTAACATTGAAATATACGTATGTGTTTATGCTGAAAACATAATTACTGCGTTTGATGTAATAAATTAATAAGTTTTAGTACAATAAATTATTTATTTTAAAAATATCTTTTATAATCTTAATTTAAACAGTGTATCTTATCTCGTATTGAAATATAAGATGTTTTGACTTGACTGATCATTACGGTTTATTTCTGCTTGCCCTTATTTAATGCTCATATTTACTTTCTTGTTTTCTTTCTACTGTAATATCATTAAAGGTAATTTATCATTAAATAAGATTAATTTTAATATAATTTTTTAACTGTTAATAAGCGAAATGCGAAAGGCAAAAAATATCTTTATATTACGGAATAGGAGGGAGTATAAGATAACAACAATTCTAATCATAATATAAAAAACCTTAACTACTCTCAAAGTTTAATTATTTTCCATATCATCATATTAAATTTACTACTTCATACAGATTAAATTGATTACCTTTTTTCCTCTTGTGGAATATGTTGAGATACTCACGGTTTTAAAATACTTCGGTTCTAAATTTTTGAGGTGGAATAAAAAGATGAATACATGATTTGATTCGATTAAAGCGTTCTCACTAACTTTTTTTAGTTTTTTTAATTTTTGATCTAAAATTTAAAGAAATGTACATATATATAATAAATTATTGTTATGAGAATTTAGGGAAGATTACAATAGTTAAAAACTTCGAAATTTTATAATTAGACAATTAAATACATGATAATTGTCTAATTGATACATCATCAAACATTTTTTTACATTAGAACAATATTAAAGTAAAAGCTGATAGAGAAAATTTAATAGTATATTACAATTATTATAGTCGTTGGATTGAGTTGAAGAATCTGGCAATTTGAATAATAAAAAATGAAAAGCGGCGGTTATTGAAATCGGCCGGTTCGAGTTCTAAAAATGATGGTATCGAAGAAACCTAACACGTGTGTTTTCGATTTAGATTCGGTTCGATTCCAAAATTAGCGGTTCGGTTCGAACAGCGGTTATGATTTTTGGCATGCATAGGAATATGTGTACTTCACTGATTAATTTTTTTATATTTTGTTTCATGAAAACGTACTTTCGGTTTTGTTAAATTTCGAAAGATTAAAGTTGGGCACCCAACTAGTACCAGCTTCAACCAGCCCCATCATGCAGCCAGTCTATATTTGTTATGAACCAACTAAACTTAAATTCTTTTCTCTCCTACTCCTATTCTCTTGTTATATAAATCAATTTATAAAACCTATTTTGAAATTGCTAAGTAATTGTACTAAACTATTTTTTTTAAATAATTTTATCTAAAAGATATAATTTTTAATATAATTATATTTAAAACATTCAGATACTAGTTGATTTCATCATTCAATGAACAATCAACTAACATTTAGACAAGTAATATGATAATAAAAATTGTTACGTGATCAAATTTGAGTACTAAGTTAAAGATGTAAAAAAATAGAAATTTAAGGTCTGTATATTATTTCTTTTCTGAGAACTTTTATATTTGTTTATTTAAGTATATTGTTAAAATAATCTACATCAATCCGCATTAAAATGTCTTGTAGCTATTTATTATATCGAGTTTAGTATGACGGATTGTTTGTTGTATTTTTTAGTAGTAAAGTGATTTTTAAGGAGAACATTATAGATCTATCTCATATTTTATACTAAATCTTTAAAATTACTGTCATTTCAAATATTAATCTCTAAAGAATTAATTTCATGAAAATGCGTGAAAAGCAAAATCTTGGCGACATACTAGGACGGAGAATATTATACTTTGAGATTTTGGTGGGAGTTGATCACCTTTGGTGAGATCTGTGAAATTAAGGCGTCTGTGATCCTGTCATATCCATTCGGCCTATATATATATATATTTAATAAAAAATTAATTAAAAGTCAATTCTACTTGGTGCTCAATACACTCCAATTAAAATAGTCCGTACAATTAAATAATACTGCGATTGTAGGCAAACCCTTCCTGAGATTCCTGGATCACTGCTGATATTACACTATGTGAGCACTGTGAAAACTATAAAAATGAAACTATTATGACTCTTCATGCATGACATGTTTGATAAATCCTTACATATTGGCCCTTCTTTTTTAATGTTTAATCCACATCATAATCCATCGACTTTTTTTTTCTTTCTATTTTTTACATTATTCAGTGTCTC